>RAHM01000069.1:2089769-2673491 GCA_003713295.1 Parotia lawesii
TTCCCTTCCCTTCCCTTCCCTTCCCTTCCCTTCCCTTCCCTTCCCTTCCCTTCCCTTCCCTTCCCTTCCCTTCCCTTCCCTTCCCTTCCCTCATCAACAGGGACATGTGAGTGGATTTGAAATGCAGGAATAAAATTTTTTTACTATATCCTTGAAAAGAAAGAGAAGGGAATGAAAAATATATACCAGGTAGTTTAAAAGCGTAACATTCTCTAAGTCAAAACTCAAGTAATTTTCTACTTAATTTTAGTATTTTTTCTATATGACACTATTCACAGGCTGATGATTTCCACACTCGATGTCAGAGAGTATGGTATGTTTGAGAGATTATAGCTAGCTCATTCTGTCTGGCCCTGTGCTGCTTAACTCTTGAGCCATATATAAGCTTTGAGGTGTCAGCTGTTACAAATCAAGTGTCAAAAGTGTACATTTGGGAATAAAAATGAAGACAGAAAAACAACTTTTCAGTCTGATCATATTGATGGCAAAAGCTATGTCATTCCCAGAGATCCACTAGGTGGACTTGAAATAAGACATTAAATCAATGTGCTACCATAATATATGAATAGGGCTCCTATAAACAYCCCTACGTTTTAGACAGACATTTCAGACTTCTCTGCTGCACTTGCACATTAACTTCAGTTATCTCCAGAAAGTTTTCAAATTTTGGGACACATGTATGTTTATAAAATCATTATCACCACCTCTGAGAATGAGCTAAAAAGCAMGGTCACAAATTACTGACATACTGACTTTTCCATATAGACAAGTGCAYCTGCCAACAAGCAGCTCTTATGTTTGTACACAGCAAGGACGTGGTGTAGATATGCAGATGTAAGGACACGGAGCTGGCTGTTAAGGTAAGTTAACCTGGTGGGCTGTAAGGGCTTTTCCCTGTTGATGAGTATGCTGCTGTGGCTTTTCCCAGGTCCAGAATTTCAGCTAGGCAGGTATCCCAAATATGCACAGACATACATCTGGCAGCACAGAGCAACCCAAGGAGAGGGCAGTGCCTTCACTGGCTCCTGCACACCCACAGGTTTACACCAAAAGCACTAACATGAACATGAACAAAACTGGTGGCCTGATCATGCCTTACTTGCCAGCTAACCAGGCTCAATGCTTGCTAGCACGCGCAGATGAGGTTTTCTGCCAGCTGGTCCAGGTCTATGGTCCCTTCAGTCACCAACTATCAGACCCCAGCCCCTTCCAGTGCCAAGCTCACAGTCTTCTTACCCAACTCACCAGCTACTCCAGCTGTGCTGTTCACAGACACACACACACAAATGGGCCCCTCTGGCAGCTGACCCATCTCTCCCGTCACTGTCCCCTGGAACTATGGGCCCCTTCATCCTGTGGTGTCAGCACGCATGTGTCAGCACCCTGAACGCTCATCCCAGCCACCAGCTGGTCTGTTGTGAAGCTCACTGTTGATCAGACACATCCACGTGGGAACAATAGTTTAACTGCATGATAAGCTATACTGAGGTAACCAAGCCCAAAGGCTTAGCTAGGGAACTGTACTGGCCAGCAGCTTGTTTCACTCATGACCAATCCATTTTATTCTCCCCTCCATTTTTCCACTCATTCCTCTCTGGACCTTCACCCTCTCTTCCTTTCCCTGCATTTGGCCATGTGTGATATAATAAATTTTGTTCATTCCCACAATCCCCCTGAAAAAGCCTTAGAAAGTTTTACAGAACCTCTGAAGTCCCCTCAAGTGTTYCATTGGAAGCTTGCACCTCCCCACGAGGTCTACGATAATCTTGTTTCTTGCTTTCTTTGTTCTTTCAGCAACAAAGTTCTGGTTGAACTTCTTCAAGGCCATGCTTCAGAGGTTCCTTCAGTGGCCATCAGTCAGTGTCCAAAGGACCCCTGTATTTCTCACTGTCTTGCTATCTCCTCTTCCKCAGTGTTGCTGTATCAGTGTTTAATGCTTCTCTTGCTTCTTGTCCTTGTTTTTTAAGGTGACTAGTTGTTAGCCAGATATCCTTGCATACCAGATATTCTTATATTCCACCTATCCTCACAGTGGCATGTCCTCCCTCAAGAACGTTATTCTTCTCACAGAGCATGAGATTACATGAAAGAAAATCAAATCAGCAGACTGGAAAAATGTAAGCCAACTTTTTCCCTATGTTTAATTTAAATTGAGAGATAAAATCTTCTTGCTCTTCACACTTGCTCACAGAAATGTCCAAACACTCTACTTTGCACATAAACATCCTCAGAAACACAGATTTCATGACTGTGTTACATTAGTGAAATCTTCACACTTCCAAAATAAGCTGTGAACTCCTCAATTCATAAAATCTGTCCTTCAAGCACTTCTTTTTTCCTCCATTTTCCAAACAACCTAAGCAGTAATTTTATATGGTTTTAAACGTATTCATCTGTAGGTTTTATTTTCTCATGGTCTAATTTAGGCCAATTCATGTAATCCATTTTGCTGTTTGCCTTATGCACAACCATAAATGTACATTTTCCTTTGAATGTTCAGGCTACCTGTATTACAACTCTGGTTTTAACTTCAAACAAGTTAGCTATCAATTGAATAACTTAGCTCATAATTAGTCAAAGGGGTATTTTTACCACAGCTAAAAACTTCTTCCGACCTTATACAAACGTTATACAGCTGTTTTTCCATTCACAACTGGCATAAAATGATTTCTGGTTATTTTAGATTATTTCCTAGTTATGGTGACACTATTTAGGATATGTATACTCATGCGAAACTGGTTGTTAAAAGATTATAGGACACACAACATACTAAATATCTAGAAATGAAGTGCACAGTTAGATCTACTTATTCTTAGTGATCATTGCTTTATCCGAGACACCAAGCCTTTAACTGCAGGGTTATAATCCTGTTACTGGACCCTTTGCTAAGACAACATGTAATGTCAACCAAAGCTCTGTGAGGCTCACAGCTGCAAGATAAAATGGAAATTCTCTGGTCTATTTAGCAACAAATGCATATTATTTGTGGTATCCCCCACTCAAAAAAGGAAGGAAAATGTAGAGGTTAATTTTTTAAATCTAAAGCCATAGCAACAGAGAAGCAATCAATTATGAATGAATAATACTATTTAGAATCAGAGATCTGTGAGCACTACATGCATATTGAAATAAGCACGATTCATTAAAAAAAAAAAGAAAAAAGTTAGTTAAATCTTTAAGAAACTTAAGTCTGTATTCTTCAAATCTCCCCAATGCCATTCAACAACTAAAGCTCTCTCCTGTATTATAGAACAAAAAATACACAGATAACTTTATATGGTACTATTATGTTTAGAAATGGCATTGCTCTTTGTTGGAATGGAATTCTGTGCTTCATTTAAAAATAATTAAATTATGTAGGGTATTACAGGAATGAATACATTATCCTTGTGTACTGACTAAAGACACTTCTGTAGGAACACACTCTTTGTAAAAAGTCCATCCAGGCTGTATTGGGTTAGTGTGGCAAGGTTTTGGTAGTGGGGAGGCTACAGGGGTGGCTTCTGTGAGAAGCTGCCAAAAGTTTTCTCCATGTCTGGCAGAGCCAGTGCCAGGCAGCTCCAGGACAACCTGCTGTTGGACAAGGCTGAGCCAGTCACAAATGATAGCAATGCTTCTGTGACAAGAAAAAAAAAAAGTTATTGTGCAGATGTAATTGTCACCAGGGAAGAGAGGAGTGAAACTATGTGAGAGGAGCAACTCTGCAGACACCAAGGTCTGTGGAGAAGGAGGAGCAGGAGGTGCTCCAGGTGCCAGAGCTGGGATTCCCCTGCAGCCCGTGGTGCAGCCTATGGTGAAGCAGCTGTGCCCCTGCAGCCCATGGAGGATCACAGGGATGCAAAGATCCATCCATAGCCTGTGAAGGAGCCCCACGCCAGAGCAGGTGGATGCCTGAGAGGGGACTGTGAACCCATGGGAGACCCATGCTGGAACAGGGTCCTGGCAGGGACCTGCAGACCTGTGGAGAGAGGAGCCCATGCTGGAGCAGGTCTCCTGGTAGGGCTTGTGACCCTGTGAGGGACCCATCCTGGAGCAGGCTGTGCCTGAAGGACAGCACCCCATGGAAGAGTGACCCACGCGGGATGGACTCACGCTGGAGAAGTTCATGGAGGACTGTCTCCTGCGGGAGGGACCCCACAGTGCAGCAGGGCAAGGACCCCTCTCCCTGAGCAGCGGCAGGAACAACATGTGATGCACTGATCATAACCCTCATTCCCTGTCTCCTTTCACTGTTGGCGGGTAGGAGGTAAAGCTTGCAAGGAGGTAGAACTGGGAAGGAGGGAGAAGTGGGGGGAAGGTGTTTTCAAAATTTATTTTTATTTCTCACTATCCTGCTCTCCTTTTGTTCCTAATAAATTCAATTAACATCCCCAAGTTCAGTCTGTTTTGCCTGTGACAGTAATTGGTGAGAGAACTCTCCCTGTCCTTATCTCAACTCACGAACCTTTCACTGTATTTTCACTCCCCTGTCCAGTTGTGCAGGAAACTGATAGAATGGCTTTGGTGCAGGGTACCTGGCATCCAGCCAGAGTCAACCCACCACACAGGCTGAACTACTTTTGCAGTAAGAGACCATGCAATAATAGCTTGATTAAATTATCAATAAAATATTTCAATGCAGTTCTCATGACAGTAATAAAAAACATTTTAATAGCATCCTATTTTGAGGAAGTGCAAAAGTGGACAAAAAATCAGACATAACAAATTATATACTTCTTAAGATAATCATAATGCAATTATATGATCATCTTTTCCATGACAAATTATTTTGATGATAATGATAAGTTAAAATATTAATTTCTAGTTCCATCTCTTCTATATGTATTCCACTAAAATACTGCAGAGCGTATTACAACAGAAACATGAACACTGTCTCTGATAGCACTTTTGAACAGCAAATATCCCAGCTAAAAATTATTATTAAAGTATTTTTCTAAAGAAATAAAATGAACTTTAAAGTGTGACCTTTAGCTGAACAGTTGCTTAAAACAGATTTATTTATTTTCATTTGCTTTCACGAACTATGACACAGTTCTTTATAATAGAAATGTTTTCTAATATCAAACCTATAAGAGATGGACATAGAAAAAAAAGAGCTTTTGTTTATTAAATGAACTATTAAAGCTAAAGACCACCTGAGTGAGCAAGAATGAAAAACTACTATCGCCATTATGTGGAAGACTCTGTAAAGAAGTAAGGGAATCCAGAGTGTTCCATTTCTAAATCCCTTACAAAGTTTCTGACTCTGGTCTAGTCAGTAATACGTAAACATTGTAATTGCTGGAAAGCTAAACCTCTAGAAATGTAAGTAACCTCTGTGAACTGGTTGCCTCTATTTTCCAAAAAATAAAAACTCACATCTTCTGGTACCTTCCCCTGGTGAACTTTCAGAAGAGGCTGCGCGTGGCTGGACATGACCACAATAACAAAACCTGTCGCTGTTCTCACCGCGGACGAGTAGAGAAACGACACAAGAGTCCAGGCTCAAGGATAAATGGAAGCGATTTAATAATCTTTCCGAAGGCTTTTATATGTTAGTTCGCACAAGTGTGTTAAATGGCATAAGGTAATTGGGTTTTTGGCCATCCACCCCTGGAGGGGATTGGTCAAGTTCTAAGACACCCATTTCTAAATATTTGTCTAGTTAGAACCATAACAATCCTGCAAAACAACCTGCAGATGCAAAAAGTTTACGAAACTGTAACATTGTTTTGAGTTACTTGCATGGGAAAGACAGAGCTCTCACAAAATGCTGCAGAGAGCTGAAGAAATTCTCTGCTGAAACTTTTTCAGCATCCATAGAAACCCTTACACTGGTAATGTTTTGAGCAACACTCYCAAAATACACATGCGTTTGCAGGCTGGTTAGCTGGCAGGCTAACACAATGTGATTTTAAAAGATGACTAAATGGTCTATTATTTTGCTACAATGTTGCCTTAGGTTTTAACTTTTATATTTTTCAAATTCTGTACTGCTTAATGTGTAACTCTGAAGTTTCTTGTAGACTGTTAATTTCTGCTCTCTTGTGCTAGGTAGACATAACAAAGCCTCTCCAGGCCTGCTCTCCAAGGACACTCAGACCATCCTAGGCCCAAAAAGTATAAACCAAAAGGCCTCTAAATGGGGGCAAGCTGAGCGGAATTACATCATTAAACTGAAGCTTTAATTGGAGAATTAACCCTGATATGCAAATGAACCAAACCTATAAAAGTGTGAAGAAGTCGTGACCTGTCRTCCATCCTGGGGTCCATCTTGGCAGTAGCCTCTGGCTCCCCAGGATGTACCTTTGAAGGCCCTTCAAATAAATACCTAC
The DNA here is from genome assembly GCA_003713295.1 of Parotia lawesii. NCBI lineage: Eukaryota > Metazoa > Chordata > Aves > Passeriformes > Paradisaeidae > Parotia > Parotia lawesii. The sequence goes on from RAHM01000069.1 coordinate 2,096,084, forward strand.
CTTTATTCCCTTATTCTTGTCTAGTCTCTGTTTCTAGGAGGCTTCTCAAGGCATCAACAATAGGCGGGCTATCAAAGATGTCTTGACATATGCAACTGATAAATATGACATTTACTGCCGCAATGCATACGATAAAGAACACTTAAGCTAAAATACCAGGAACAGGCTTTAGGCTGTATATTAAATATTTTCCCCAATGTTATCAGTTCACATTGTTGCTCCTAAGGCTGCACCTTCTGTTGTCTCTTACTTATCTATTACGAGTACCATTTCTTGTATTTTGTGGCTCAGAAAAGTACTTCATGTATCTGTAAGACTGATGCCATAATCAGTCTCTTCATATAAATAATGGAATGAACTGTGCAGACGATTGCACAGATTGACTCTTGAGTCTTACACCAGGTGGGAGAGTCCTAAATGAAAGATGGAGAACTCAATACCAGATTTCTCCCAAGGTGTTTTAGAAGAACAGTATGGGAACTTTTTAAGTAAAAGTGGATTTTCTTGGTGCTGATCAMATTAAATAAAAATTTAAAAAATAGCAAAACCCATTTATTTATTTCATCATGACATACTGATTTTGTTATGTTGGTGAAGTGAGAGATAGTCATCATCACTCACACAACCTTCCAAACACATGAAACTAGATCTTCTCAGAGGTTTATGTAACTCATACACATGCTATTATTTTTCTCAAATATGTGTTAAAAACATATTATTTTTAGAAGTTAAATAACCTTGAGTGCTTAAAGGCCAAATATTCCATTGGTAGTTGAAGTCTTCCCCCGAGGAGCTACATAATTTTAAAAGCTTCACAGTAATAGGTTTAACTCTTCATAAAGCCACTTTGAATAAAGCTAGACAAGCCATGCATTAGAAATAATAAAGATAGACTACCCTTGTTTATACTTTCCTCCATCAGAAAGCGCAGCACAGATCACATGTAAATTAGATGAGCCTAAGATCAACGGGGCTGCTCACAATAGTATTATTCTATGCCCATATGCATGGCTGAAGGTGGCCACATCTGCCACCCAAAGCCGCTCCTCTAAGGTAAAGACAAATGGTTCTGCATATAATTTGTAAAAATCTTGTTCTGAAAGAAGCTATTCAAAAGCATTAAAAGTATAATCATGAGGACATTCACCCAGTCGATCCAAAGATTTATTCTTCATCTAGATCTGTGAATTGTTGTCAGTTTTAGTTTTTCCTCATCAATATTCAGCTAATGTTTTTTTCAAAAAGAAAGGTGAGAATATGTAAACAGGAGAAACAGGGGCCATTTCCCCCAAAAGGTATAGGAAGCATGTACTGCAAGTGCAACACAATTCCTGTACAGCATCAGAGTTGTGGAGGAATGGGCAAAACCCATGTTCTTACAGAATATAATCATCTCATTGGTTTGTCAACTAATGCAGAATTTAGGGTTTGTGCACATGTGATGAACAAAGAGCAACTATAAAGTATACACAGCAGAAGACCGTGGAGTGTTGAAACAACAACAGCTACCAGTAGCTGTGCAATGTATCAGAAACACATCAGTTATAAAATACCGCTTATGTTTTATTCATGCAAAATAACTCAGTGCCCAGGCCCCACCATCAGAAAATACAGAGCATTGAAAGTATCTGTGACAAATTACATTCAAGTACTGTGTCTAAAATATTTACCATAGAATAACACTAACAGCAGCAATTCTCAAGTACAGATAATACTTTAGGAGGGCAAAAAAGGATGCTTCAAAACTGAACTTTTAAAAGTCCAAAATGAGACAGTGGAATTTGTTTTTAACACACATTAGTATAAGTTTTAATATACATTAGTACTAGGGTTTGTTTTTTTTTTTTTGTTTTGGCCTGAGTGTGACTTTACCTGCGCTTCAATTATGAAACTTAGCATATTTTGCAATATTGCAGTTAAGTCACTGCTGCAAATCCTTATAAATCAGTCTAGTGCATCCCGGGACTAGGGTGACTTGCAAGAAAACAGGAATAAAGGGTAAAATCACTAAAAATTAGGTTTCTTATTTTTGTCTGGTTAACTTTTATCTCTTTTCCAAAGTTTCTTAATAAGAAAACTGTAGTATAGGGAATGAACATTTTCTTTTGGGTGTCCTCATGAACTAGTGAGAAATTTAAAAAAAAAACATGATCTTTACATTATGGCAGCATAACTATTCCTATACTTAAGGTGGAGAAGGAACCCAATCCACACAAACAACTGTAATAGTTCTGCAAAGCCTGCTTTTCCTTATATACAAAACTCCTAGTGAAGTAATGATGAACCTAAAGTAATTACAGGAAATAATAAGTATCTTCTCTACCACCAGCAACAGACAAATGGACACAATCCCCCATTCTTTATACTCTAGATGGGATGAGGATTACAGTTTTCACATTCTGGTTTTTGTTTGTTTTGTTGTTCTTTGTTTGTTTGTTTGTTTGTTTGTTCATTCGTTTTTCTGGACTTGGAGATTGCTTGCAGATAAAAATGGGTTCTGTTTCCAGCTCAGCATTCAGATAGGATGCCATCCAATTTTAGCCTGTTAGGCTATATGAAAACCAGGTTTATGCAATCTCTGTCTCTGTCTGTCCCAAGTTCCAATAACCTTGAAAGCATTACCCAGCTTCAGTGGAGTTTGAGAGATACCATCTTTTACAGAAATTTCATAGAAATAGATAACAGGCAGGAGACACAAGGAACTGAACATTTAGGAGCCAACATATAGTAACTTCCTATCCAGTCAGCAAATTTCTACGAATTTCCACTTCTGAGCATGGCAGCCTGTGTGTTGCTGTCAAAATGCTCTGCAGTAGAAGACGTTAGGTATATGCAGTCATAACAGAAAATATAATTCAGGTAAATAATAGCCAATGAAGAGAAAAATCCATAGAAAACCAGGCTTCATTACCTTCAATATTCACAGAATTAGTAGCTTATATTCCTAAAGGATGAAATWAATGTGGGCAGCCTGAAGTTTTTTCAGATAACCAATGCTAGTGGATTGCTATTCATCTTGGGGGAAAATTAGAAGCAAATATAATTCTTCACTGGTACTTCCAGGGTCTAAGTCTCTTGCAAGACCTGGGAGGCTGCACACTGGTGCAATCAGCTGCTTTATGGATGGCTAACTTCAGACCTTTCAAGGCCTTGACTCACTTATCATATCCCAGCCACAAAACTCAACTTGAAAGCAGATTCATTGCTTGGATTTCTTTACTGGATGTACTATCGGAAGTACAAACTGCACTCCTTTAGTGATCTATGAGAACTAAGAGCTCATATTACTTGCAGCTGTCCCATAACTCAGTCCAAAGGTGATGATTTCAGCTTCTCTCCTTCTGCCAACTGAGTATTTCTGTTTCATACCCCTCCTACTAGCACTAGTATTGCATACTGCCCCTCTACCATTTATTTCTGAACTGATTAATTTCTGTGTCTCTGTTTAAGCATGCATCCTCATATAGACATAATCTATTCAGTTCATGAACCTGCAATATTGGATGTTGCGCATTCTGTACCTCTTTACTGCAAAATACTCTTTCATAATCATAGGAACCCTGTCTTGATTATCCCAACCTCAGTGTCTCATTTCAGCAACATTTTAAATACCTCATCACATATTTAAGCGCTGCTTCTAAGTTTTACATCTTCTTACCACATATTTTTCTTTTTTTCAAGACTACACAGTTGGTGTATAATCATTACCTTTATATTGTTGCTTAATCTGTTTTCCTTGAGTTATTTTAGCTCATATAAATTATATTTAAGGTGACCTTGAGGATTTATGGCTGAGCTTGATCCTTACAGTGTTTCCATTTCTCTTAGTACAATGTTATCTTTAACACGTACTTTCAAAGCGAAAATAACACAAGGCAAACAGACAGTCAGAGATATGTTCCCTTTCATCATGACAGCTGTAAAGAGATAAAAACCCCAAACCATTCTGTTTGTGTCAAAGCTATGGAGGAAAGGCTCTGCCAAGTAGTGAGAAGTCTTTAACCAGAAACATTTCTAGAGATTCACTACAGAAATGGGGAACTATCTCTAAAGCCCTTACTGATTTCAACTGTTGCTTCTATCACGGCAGGGGAAAAATCTCTCTCCAGCAGTCTTGTAATATTCTTGCCTGYGGGGGGCCTTGTAAGTTAGTTTGAGGGCTGGAAGTATTGGATAAAAACTGCTGCAGTTTAAGGTGCAAAATTCTGATTTAATAAAAATCTCCATGCTAATTGCAATTTACTAGTAATATTTCTCTTGAAAAAATTTGTATTGAGAGAATTCAATTGCCAGAACTCAGTGGGATCTCCCAAACCTACTCCAAAAACCTTTTTGCTTGACCTTTTCTGGCACATCCCATGTTGTGTGATGATTCAGGTCAATGTGACTGGCCGCCACTATTATTTAAAACAATGTGAAAGGCAAAGACTTGGTGTTCTTACTTTCTGTTTGTACAGCTGAAAGCTATGAGTATTTTTCACACTGCACTTTGTGCTCCCTAGATCAGTGTAAAGTTGAGCCAGATCCAAAAGCTAATAGCCAGTGAAATTACTAGTTAGACCTGAGCCTTCCAAATTTGGGATTAGCTGATACTTTAAAGTGAGACACAAACTCCATCTTGGTCTTGAGCATGCCAGGCACCTGTTCAAGGTATCTGACACATACAGTTTTGTAGTTAAGAACTCACAAAATACCATGGTCAATCTTGCTGTACAGAGAGCTTTATATGGATACCCCAGGAATCTTGAACAGTGATGGGCCAAAAGTTTGGGTGGASCTCTACCAGAGGGACATGGGACATGCCAGCTTTTGCCAATACAGTGCCTGGCTAGGCAAGTAGAGTCAAGCCACCTGCGATGCAGGACTCACCATTACTTGAACTGGATAATGAAAGCTASAGACTACTGCAAGCCAAGACTTCTTAAACTCCCAGAAAATACCAAGAAGTTCCAAGGATAAAGAGAATCAGTGGGCTGGCATTGGCCAGTTTAAAGACAAATGAAGGGKTTTTTTCTCTAAGCACATGCTTGGTTGGGAGAAAGTTATTTTCTGTGCTGTTCATATCCTTGTCCCACTATCAGGTGCTGTGCACACTACCGGCACAACTGTACTGCAGATGGCCTCAGAGCTGCACCTGCTCTGGGTGGCTGCTGGAGGCAGCCTGTCTCCTCCCAGCCTGTGGAGCAGCCTGGCACCCTGCCCCAGCCTYGTGATGACCCCGAGCAGTCATAAGGACCTCTCTTCCTCATTTTTTCCCTCAAACCCTGACCCTATGCTTGTCCTTGCACTACCATACATGGTGTGAATCATGAACTACAGCCAGCCTGATTCATTCCTGCAGCTGGGTCAAGGTTCAAATCCAGGCAGAGCTTCTTCACAGAATCACAGAATGACAGAATGAACTAGGTTGGAAAAGACCTTTCAGATCATCAAGACCAACCTATGACCTAACCTAAAACCTCCTCATCAACTAAACCATGGCACTAAGTGCTACGTCCAGTCTTTTTTTAAACACATCCGAGGATGGTGACTCCACCACCTCCCTGGGCAGACGATTCCAGTGCCCAATCACTCTTTCAGGGAAGAATTTTTTTCTGACATCTAACCTAAACTTCCCCTGGTGCAGCTTAAGACCGTGCYCTCTCGTTCTGTCAGTGGTTGCCTGGGAAAAGAGACCGACCCCACGCCTGGCTACACCCTCCTTCGGGGGAGTTGTAGAGAGTGATAAGGGTCTCCCCCGAGTCTCCTTTTTTCCAGGCTAAACAACCCCAGCTCCCTCAGGTGTTCTTCATAAGGCTTGTGTTCCAAGCCCTTCACCAGCCTTGTTGCCCTCCTCTGGACGTGTTTGAGCATCTCAACATCCTTTCTAAATTGGGGGGCCCAGAACTGGACACAGYACTYRAGGTRYGGCCTCACCAGTGCCGAGTACAGGGGAAGAATGTCTTCCCTGGTCCTGCTGGCCACACTATTCCTGATACAGGCCAGGATGCCATTGGCCTTCTTGGCCACCTGAGCACACTGCTGGCTCATGTTCAGTCGGCTGTCAACCCAGGTCTGTACCCCCAGGTCCCTTTCTGCCTGGCCACTGTCCAGCCACTCTGTCCCCAGCCTGTAGCACTGCAGGGCGTTGTTGTGACCAAAGTGCAGGACTCGGCACTTGGACTTGTTAAACTTCATGTTGTTGGACTCAGCCCATCTATCCAGCCTATCCAGGTCCCTTTGCAGAGCCTTCATACCATCCAACAGATTGACACATGCTCCCAGGTTTCCTTCTGACCTGTGTACCCCCTACACAGTTCTCATCCCTTTGGTGCTCCCGCACCCCCACAGAGTCGTCTCCTGCGTTTCCAAAGACAGTGGGTAGTGGTTTTTGTGAACAAGAGGCAGACTCATAAAGAGAAGCCATCACAACTAATTCACTTCCAACACACTTCACCTTGCTCTGGGAAATAGTTGGGAGAGCATCTCACACCCGTGCCCTGGACAAACATCCGCAGTACAAGCAACATCGTATAATGTGACGTGAGTTATGAAAACGCACTGCGCTCGTCTCTGGCACCTCTTTTTGCTGACTTGCCACTGCTTTGCTCTCACAAGKATCTTCTTTCTCCCAAAGCACAAGAGGGTGAGGAACTTCCACCAGACTACCAAAGAGTGCACAGAAAATAGCAATGGTGCCTCACAAGGTACCACGAAGCTGAGGACAGAAGGAGGAGGCACTCACAGCTGCGGGCAGCACGGCGAACCGGCAACAGGACGAGAGGACATGGGCTTAAGCTGCACCGGGGGCGGGCGGTGTAGGTTGGACATTAGGACAAATTTCTTCACAGAAAGGGTGATTAGACATTGGAATGGACTGCCCTGGGAGGTGGTGGTCACTGTCCCTCGAGGTGTTTAAGGAAAGACTGGACATGGCCCTTGGTGCCGTGGTCTAGTTGACATGGTGGTTCAGTCATAGGTTGGAGTCGATGATCTCAGAGGTCTTTTCCAACCTACATGATTCTGTTACTTGGATTCTGAACCACGGCTGAAACCCCGGATGGAATCCTGCTCTGTCCCCTTTAATCCCTCTGTCGCAAAGCGGGGCTGCGCGACCTCCCCATTCCCCTACCCTTGATTCCACTCCCGGATACGGGATCGCCCCGCACCCCTCGGGACAGCAGTTCATGTGCCTTTCCCGAGCCTTGGGCCACCGGGGGTGCTGCACGGTCCGGGCGGGCAGGAGGGCAGCGCGGAGCCGGCTCCGCCCCCGGCCGGGTGGGATGGACCCGGCTCCGCCCCGCGGCTGCGCACACGCCCGATCCGGGGCTCAGCGCCGGCAGCTGCGTCGCTCTCGGAGCCTCCGGTTCTGCCCCTGTGCCGTGCCCGGCCCGGCCCGGCCCGCCGAGCCCGCGCCGCAGGTGGGGACGGAAGGGCGCTGCCGCGGCGGGCGGGGGCTGTGGGCGCTGGCGGAGCTGCGCGCCGGGCGGAGGTCGCCGCGGCCGCCCCTGGGCCTCGGCGGGGCCTGGGCAGGCCCGCGGCGGGTTGGGGGGGCTTGGCCTGGCCTGGCCTGGCCTGGCCTTGCCTTGCCTTGCCTTGCCTTGCCTTGCCTTGCCTTGCCTTGCCTTGCCTTTCCCTGCCTTTCCCTGCCCTGCCCTTCCCTTCCCTTCCCTTCCCTGGCACGGCTCCCGCGCCGAGACCACCCCAGGCCGAGCGGTGGCTGGGCGCCTCCCGGGCAGCCCAGCAGCAGCCGAGCTCACCTGGCCTTGGTCCAAGCCTGCCGGTTGTAAACTTCGCCATGTTTGTCAGAGCAGCTGGCACTGATGGACGAGAAAATCCCTAAATCCCAGGATTTTTGACTCCTTTATTTTAGCAGCGCCCGCTTTACCGCTCAGGCAGTGTCCGAGACGTGGGTCTGTAAAGGGGTCGTGAAAGGCAGCACTGGCCGTGCCCACCCGAGCTGGACAAGCCTGTGGCTGCTAAGTCACTGCCTTACCCTGCCGCCTCCTCTGCCTTGGAGGAGCTTGTGATGTTCGCGGTTAAGGCATAGCTGATGGGGCAGACGTGGTTGTGGTTCGGAATCCTTTGCTATATTAAAAAAGAAGTAGGTAATCTCAAGTTTATATGTTTGCATATAAAGGGTAAGAGCAGCAGCCTAACTTGCTGGAGAAGTATAACAATTTAGTTTGACTCTGTGAAGTTTCACTTGAGTTTATAAACAAAAAGTTATTTCCCCTAGTCTTGCATGTAGCTCAGGATGTGGTGGTTCAGTGTGTCTTGTGACACTGTTTGGGTTTTATTTGTGTACCATTGTGCTGCAGTGTGTAGCAAGTTGAAGGGTGCGATCTTAAACAAAAGCCACTTGTCACAACATTTTTAATTTACCAAACTCATTTTAACAGACTGTGAATTCACGGAAGCTCCAGATAAGTCCAAGGGAAATGGAATGTAACATCAGTTACAAGGGAGACTGGATCAAAGCACAGCTGTTTAGGAAGTAGGATTTCAGGCTTTGGTGACAGTATAGAAGCTGTGACATTTGGAGATGTTATATTCTCAGAGTTACTGCTGTTCGGCCTATAAGTGCTGGATAAAAGAACAACATGTTCTTGATTTTTGGTCAGCTGTAATAAGGTTCAGGCTTGGCTGGGGGGAAAAGCATGTTGCCGGATCAAATTTTGCTTTAAGGTGGTTCTATGTTTTTCTCTTTGTGAACTGAGACGTTTCTCCCAGGTCTCTGGCGCCATTACATTCTAATTATTGAAGCTCAGGTACACTTGGCATTCAAGGATGCACCTGCATTAGTACTTTAATTCAAGTAAAGGATGTGCTCTTGAAAGGAGTTCCCAGTCATCCTTGCCTCCTGCACTTTGGTTCATGTCACAGTGTGATCAGGGAGAGTGTGAACTTTTCCTTTTGGGAAAAGTTAAAACTGGAAGGTGCACTTCAGTTGTCAGTGGGTGTTTTAAGTCTACATAAGAGCTATTATGGAATATACATACAAAAACACGTACAGTGTGGATTTTGGGTCCTCAGTAACTGTTTCTTTTTCAGAGTTGCTGCCTGGTCTGTATGCAGTTGTTAATGTAGACGTAGCCTGAGCCTACTGTCAGTAGAGCAGCTAAGTTGGATGTAGTGGTAGGAGAACAGCATGATCCCTAAGCTTTCAGATCTATAATTGTGACAGCTATTGCCTAAGCTGCAAGACTCAAGTTCCATAGCTTGAAGGCTGTAGGTCAGCTGCAAGGAAAAAAGTAAACAAAAACCCCATGTGAAATAATTGTCAACATTGTCAGCAGCTTTTTCAGGATTTTTACTTTTCAATAGCTCAGTAGTTTTGATTTTCAATTTAACAATTGCCATTATTGAATGGCTCCCAAACTTAGAATGTTTAAAAAGTGCTGTAGCAGCAGAAGGGTAAATAGTTTTCCTGCTTGTAAGGGTTTAATGACATAAATGAAAAAAAAAATCCTGCATATTTGCTGGAGCAGTAACTGGGACTAGTTGGCATTTGTTGACTTACTTTCCTTCTCTCACATTCACCTAGCCTTTATAGCAAGATAATGAATTAATGTTGTGTTTGCGTTGCCATCACTGTATTTGAGATATTTCTGTTCTGTCTTGAGTAGTTGGTTTAAAATATTCTGACTCATTTTCCTCTTTTACTCTTCCTCTTAGAGCTTCCTTTTAGTGAACCAGCATGATAATTGCTAGCTGCCACTTTAAAAATGACTCTTAATGCAAACAAAGCCCCAGTGGAGTTTTGCATATTCTTTTTAAATCATGCAGTTCCTCAAAACACTGATGAATTGAGTGACTGATGTCTCTGTGTGTTAACTAAAATGGATTATGTGGATAAGCTGGATAACTAATTGGCATTGCTGTAGAGGTTTATTTTTTTAACTTGGAGTTTGTTTTCCACATGTTGCAAACTGGGGAGATTTCTGCTTGTAGCACTTTTTACAGACTTTAGTTTCAAGTGTTCTGTGTTTCAAGGTATGTTTAGTGTTGTGGCTGAAAAGCTACAGTAATGAGAAAAAGTTAAAATACGCATAGGTAACTAAAATGCTTTTGTAAGTAATACTTTTTTTTTAACAAGTCTTTATAAATGTATATATTGGCAGCTACTATGTTTAAGTAACTCCCATTTTTTACTTGACTTCCCTGTGAATTAGTCCTCTTTTGAATAAAAGGGAATCATCAGTTTAAACACCTGGTGATCTGTATTTCTAGCTTGGAAACTAATAGCCGATCYTATGTTCTCAAAATACGTCCAAGCTAAAAAATGTACTAAAATTGGGTCTGTCATGTGTGTAGAATTTACTCAAAATGGCAAAATTGCTTTCTATGGCCTAGTCTTGATTTTTTTTTTAATACAAAGGTTAGTGTGTTGTGTTAAAGCCTGTACAGTAACAATCCTTTGAAAAGCTGTTGCAACTTTTGCCAGCAGTTGTACTGTTCTAATTTTAAAGCCTCTCATTGATCCCCTTTCAACCTGTGCATATTGAAGAATCTGAACAAAGCTCCCAGTTAATTCGGGTTCTTTACAGTTTGGGGTTGACTCCAGCTTGACAGGGCCTTAGTGCTTTGCAGGTCTTAGGGGGTCTGAACAAAGGAGAACTGAGTTTTGTCAGGCTATGGCCATAGACTAAAGGTTACCTGGTGCAGAGGAATAAATGCAAGCCATGTTTGAACCATTCTCCCTGAAAACTTCCTTCTGACCTCTTTTTTAGACATGGGAAAATCGCTTTCTCACCTGCCTATGCATACCTGCAAGGAGGATGGCTGTGATGGAAGCTCAGTGTCTGATAACATGAGGAATGGTTTAGTTCACTCAGAAGTGCACAATGAAGACAGCAGATGTGGAGATGTATCCCAGTTTCCTTATGTGGAATTTACAGGAAGAGACAGTGTGACCTGCCCAACCTGCCAGGGAACAGGAAGAATTCCACGAGGTAAATTTTTTTATTCCTTTTATTTCATTTTTTAACCTATTAATTTACATCATAACCACATGAAGTTGTAATAATTCATAGCAAATAGCTTTTCAAGTCAAGATGAAGTTTTTTCGTCTCTTTGACTTTTTTTTTTTTTAGCACTAAGCATTTTGTTACTCTAGGTAAGTGTAACAAATTGGGTCAGCTGTTACACCTTGGCTGTTACAGGTTGGATCTCCTCTTGTCTGTACAAAGCAACTGTTTCTTGCTTCTCAACTTTGAATCCACACATAACTCTTGCAAGTTGAATGAGCAAACCTTTAGTTTCATGACATTTTATTGCATTTTTTTTAATTACCTTTTTTAAACTATTTTAATCAATATATAACTGCAAAAATGGCTGCAAATACAGCGACAGAAAAGTGGACCTGGCTTGCAACACTTCTTCCCTGGTCATTTGTAGTGAACTTTCTTGCCCTCGCTGGTGYCCCTTGTCTTCCTTTCTCCTCCCTTTGTCCCACTGGTGCTTGCTAGGTGGATAATTCCAGCTTGGAGCTGAAAATACCTAGGTTCTTTGGCTGCCTCGGGAAGGAGTAGACTGCACAGCATTAGTCTTCATATCTAACTGTTTTGTTTGCTTTGCCCTCATGCTTTGCTTTTCCTTTTGGTAAAACATGCTGCTTTGTTACACTTCTGTCCTAAATGATAAGCTATCTAAATATTTATGAAGACACCTGTGAAAGGAGACTGCAGGCTATCTGAAACTGGGCAGAAGGAGAGAGTGGCAAATGCACTGGGCCAAGGCACAGCCTTTGCTTCAGCTGTGAGATTTTCCCTTTGACTGGGGAAGAACTGATGAGATGATTTCATGTTTGGGTCTGCCTTTGCMAGACCTCTTGTCCAAAATAGATTATTGGGTGTAAAAGCTCTCAGAACTGATTTTGACCAGCAGCTCAGGAAACTTCAGTGATGTCTGTGCCTTGTTGTCCTTCTACACGTGCTTCAGTGAAATTAGGTTATGATACAGTTCACAACCCCTTGCGTCTCACCTTTGTAGAAGGATCAGGGAGCACAGAATATTTCAGGGGTTGCTAATACCACAGGAGATTCGTGGTTCAGCTGTTAARCTTTCTCCTACAATGTATTCTTGGATACCTCTGAATTCAGCAAATTTGGCCTCTGGAAAAGCTATGAAACTAAAAATTACCTTAGCCAAAAAGGGTAAAGTTTGTTCTGTTAATTTGAAATACCTGTTGATATCAATAGCATGTTTTACTCATAATGCAGAAATAGCAGGATTTCTATGTTTAAAAGCTTCTTTTTTTTCACTGTAGAATCCTTAAATGTAATACTTAAATAAATGTAAGTTAATTATTTTATTAACTAAAATAGTTTGCAGTAATTATTAAAACATGCGTGTTGTCCATACATTCTAATGAAATAATGTGGTTAAAGTTAGAACTTTAAATGAGTTATTAGAACTAAGAACTAGTCTTTCTAATTATTCCTTAGTATTTTAGAGAAGAAAAAAAGTCACATTTGGGGGTCATTTGAGGGGAGAGGGGAAAAATCAAGAATGACTCCATGACTAGTAAGACTATAATTAATATGTGATATGATGGCTAAATGTAATAAATCCATGAAATTATGTTTTGTTTCTTGGGCAGCTTTAGTTTTTTAGTATGATGTAGTATGAAAGCAGGACTATGCTTTTTTCTTCAAAGGTTGAAGATGCTTCTTTGAAGTAGAGATGAAAATGTGTTTTAAATTGGTAGAGGCTTTTTAGAAGGTTGATGTTTTACATGCTGCTGTATGCTTGGTTAGCTTATATGTTTTGCTTTGCTTAGTGATTCAGTGTAGAATCATTGCCAAGTGCTTGATTAGCTAAGTGATGATTTGATCAAATTCTGCATTTGGCTTAAAAATTGCAGATCTAACTTGGCCTTGAGGCCTTTGTTCTCATACAGTTCTACAACCAATAGCAAAAGCTCTACAGGCAGATATTGTACATGTATTTTCAACAACTCATCTGTGCWTGTGTTCTTTATTTCTACTGTTAGGATATCCCCCTTTAAAAATGCTGCCTAGTGGTGTAACTTGCATGGAGAAATTCCAGTAGGTACTAATTTTGACTTCCAGAGTGCTGCAGCTCAGCAGCACCGTGATAAATACGGTTTTATATACTCCTGATTTCCAGAATGCGGTGTATACCTTGTTTTGCCAATACTACCTATATTGCTACGTAGTAGCTTTGGGTGTTTCAGTTGGGGCTTGTTGKTTTTTGGGGTGTTTTTAACCAGACCTGACCTCTGCTTTTCAGGAGAGTACATGCAGAATGCCTTCTGGATCAGTTCTTACTGCCCAAGCTTCTGAATGTTTTGTCCCATGAGTTCATATGGTCTGGCATAGAGAGCTCAGAGCTGTTCTACATCTCTTTTTCTCCAGGAAGTGGTGCCAGAGGCAATGCTGCCTCCAGTCATGTGTGCAGCACAGAGGCAGAATTTATTGCTGTTTTGGTCTTTGAGGACTTGGTGTTTTTTCATCTTGATGTTGTGTAAGCTGTGCTCTATTTCAGAAAATGACATCAGCTACAGTAGCCTTTGACCTGGGTCTTTATCTGGAATTTAAATGTTTGTCTTTAGTGTTTATTCTTTGGTGCCACTAAGTTATAACGGGTACTCTTTGTGTAAAAGAGCTTCAACAACACTTATTCTTTGTTTAAATTCTGAAAGGGTGTTTTTGTTTCCAGGGCAGGAAAATCAGCTGGTAGCACTAATTCCATACAGTGATCAGAGACTGAGGCCAAGAAGAACGTAAGTCAATAGCTATTTGTGATACMTGAATCTACAGTTAATTATTCTCTTCTAGTTAAAATTCAGCAATTCAAAGGAGATAGCAATAAGATGATCACTGGAATGCTTTCTTGCATTCAGTATTGGACAAACAGGGCTTGTGGGTAATGTCAGCCTTAACCTCTAACTCTTGGAGAGTTACTTATTAACAGGTGTGCGTACTTCCATCACAGCACATCTTAGCTAAGTACAAAGCTAAGTAATACTGTATGACCTATTCATGTACATGTTTACAGTAATGATGTATTTCTCGGTCTCTGGAGCATCCTAATTGATCTAAGCAGACATATCTTCACTGTTTAAGTTAATCGGTAGTGTCTTTGAGCCACTACAAAAAATAAGTCACCTGAAATTAATTTGTAACATTCTGATATTTGCAGCTAGAAAAATCAATAATTTCTGATACAGCATATTTAATTTTTTTTCTAGGATCTACTTAGGGGTTTCACTATAATGCTCAGGGCTTCTTGTTCTGACTTGTTTTGGTTTTTATTCTGTTTTTTTCTTAATGTTTTGATATTTTTGTRGTAAGCAGAAATGAATGCCAGGAAAAATAAATACAATAGCTTCACATAATATTATTCTGGATAATATATCTGATGTAATGGTAGTACAAATTTGATATTACTGTAGTGTTCTAATTTTGACTAAACTGGAGCTGAAGTAGATCCTTTTATTTGTGGAGGGTTTTTCTGTTATCTCTCACACCCCTACTCCCTCCCCACCCTCCTATGCACACACACAGCCACAACCACACACACACCCTTTTGTATTAGCTTAATTGTGAATTTCCTGCTCCTTAGCTGGAGTCCAAACACTTTCCCTGGAAGCCAGGATTTTCTGTCATGAGAGCTTTATTTTGTGTTCTGGGTGTGTTTTGTGAGACTTCCACAAAATGACAGAAGTTGTGCTGTRAATAAATGTTAAGAGGAAGTGAGTTTGTTCCAAAGCACATAAATACTTACCTCTTCCATTTTCGTCTGCAAGTTACAAATGTTGAGATAACCACATGATTTGAAATGTGATTTCTGATGTATATACAAGAGTAACAGCTGTTTAAGACATAGCTGTGAAGTGCAGCATAGTTTTTTTCCCCTTTTAGAAGCTAATGGAAGCTAGAAATAGACTGAATAAGTTGTGTTGACTAGTTCTGCTCCTTATCACTTAAAAGAAAATAGCATSTCACTGTTGTTTAATGTGCTTTTGACTCTGAAATGTGCTCTTTTTTTTTCTCCAGAAAGCTCTATGTGACTGCTTCTGTAACTGTGTGTTTGCTACTTTCTGGGCTGGCTGTATTTTTCTTGTTTCCTCGCTCGATTGATGTTGAGTACATTGGTGTGAAGTCAGTATATGTCACTTACGAACCGGATAGACGGATAATCTATCTAAATATTACGGTAAGTCTGACTGTTTGGGTGTTTGCAATGCATAAATGCAACAGGAGATACTGCTTTGAGAGTTTAATGTACATACAAACTGTGGTCTGGCTGAAAAGCTTAGTTGGTGCCTTAAGAAATAGAATTGGTGACCAGCTTGAAAAATGTAACTGGACCTGCTTTGGCTGGTTCTTGTAGCTATAGCTAATAGAGATATAATTGCAGGCTGACACTGGGTCTTCTGTTTTCAAGGGAGCAGTAAGTTTGGAGTTCTCAGTGTTACTTTTGAAATATGTCTGAAATGTAGTGTGTGTATGTAGGAATGCTGTTTGCTACTGCCGTGGTATTATGCATCTGTCAAAACTGGGGTTGAGGAAAAATACTTCTTATCCACTTTAAAACTTAAAGGAGCTCTTCCCATATAGTTCTTGATTTCTTCGTAATGATCTTGATATGGGATTGCTTAAAGACTTTTGGTAGAGTTCTTCTTTTAAATAAAGCAAAGCTGCCATGGGAGGAAGAGGTCCTTTGATAGCTAAATTTCCTGGAAGGAATAATTGAGGACAGGAAGAAATGCAGTATTTGCAGTGGAGGATTGTTAACCAGGAAAGTTGTGCAGAAGTTTGTATTACTCAATATATTCACTAGACAAACTCAGAAAGAAAGTGATGATCCGTGACCCCGCTCCTCTCTGCAATCCTAGCAGGCAGGAAAATTTACTTACGTAATTTCAGGTATTACTGTCTCATGCACAAGTTTCAAAATGCTTGCTCATCAAGATACACAGAATGGATAGCTGTTACTGTTTTGTGTTTGTTTTTTCAGAACACACTGAATATAACGAATAACAACTATTACTCTGTTGAAGTGGCAAATATCACAGCCCAAGTTCAGTTTTCAAAAACAGTTATTGGCAAAGCACGATTAAACAACATCACCAACATTGGTCCGCTGGATATGAAACAGGTAAGTAGCTTAGGCTTTCAAAGTTAAACATGTGTTAATCTTCATATATAAATCTACTTATTTGTGTTTTCATTGCTTTTTAATTGTGGTTGTTTTTTTTTTTTAGATTGATTATATGGTGCCTACAGTCATACAAGATGAAATGAGCTACATGTAGTAAGTGTACTCACCTGTAAATATCACATGGATCTTATTAAAAGTTGTGGTGGCATTAAAAACAACTTTTTTCAAAGTTAGCAGAAGTATATTTGAAAAGACATTGGACCATTTTCTTCAAGTTTAATAGTACTGAAAGATAGGTAAACCAAAATTGTTTGATTCGTTTCATGTAGTGGCTTGCTGTACCTGGCTATAAATCCTTTAAATGGTGTCTCTTCCAGTATTTTAGGCCTTGGCTAGTTAGGACTGCTGCTTTAGGGAGTGAAAGTGCAGGTGTGTTCCCCTCACAAGTTCTCTAGTAACTTTCACACAAGTTTCTCTGCAGTAGAAGGAAATTTGTGTTTAGTGATATGCAAATTAGAGACTTTTCTTCACGCTTTGTGTATACAGTGGTAAGCAGTGTTTACAGACTGCCCTTTGAGTGGTTTTATTCATAGCTTCTGAAAGTTCATTCATCCAACAGACTGTTACCTCCTTATATCTTGGTCAAAAACCCAAATTTTAGTTCTCTTAACACTGAAATGCAGACTGAACAGAAAGAGTTAACTATTGAGACTTCAGGTCTCTGTGCAGTTCTGGTGGATGCCAGCCCCTTTGGGGTGGGAGAAATTATTGAAACCTTATTGCTTTGAAGTGTTGAAATAAAATGAAATAGGTATGAAATGGCAAGAGAGGCACAAACTTCAAATCAACAGAAAATGTTGAACCTGTGTCACCTTTTAAAAGTATGTAAGTTAGCTTTATGTAAACACTGAATCTTGTGAATCTCTTTGGATGCATGAGGAATAAATTTCATAAATAGCCTTCATGGAACTCATGATAATACTGAATTTTCTTACAATATGGATGAGCTGTGTTCAGTCACTGTTTATATCTTATTTTTGTTGATGCAGGGGGCATGAAAATATTGTACGTGACTGCCAAGCAATCTTACTGCACTGATCATGTGCTTTTCATTCTAGAGCTGACAAGTTTGTGACCAAGAGCATTGATTTAGGAAGCAGGGGTTAAAAGTATGCACTTACATGGTGCTCTTTATGACTGATATGTAGGCGTGTGTCAGAAAATGTAAGTCTGAAAAGGTTGTCTGTCTTGCAAGAGATCAATAACCTTGACTTTGGAATCTCTATGTTGGTTAAAGGTTACTTTGCATAATACAGAAGTGGCCGAGTGCAAAAAAAAGGTGACAAAGTGATACTGACAGGCTTTAAATGTAGGGGCTCAGGTTAACCTTGGTTAGCTTCTGGAAGACAGAATGAACACTTTCTCAGGACACTTCTGTTGGCAAGCATTACATGAAAGCAAACACATGTGAAGACGGAACCAGTGAAAGCAAGACTATGTATATGAATGTAGGTTCAGGTGAGCATTCACTCACTGACAAATGATTCTGTTGCCATTGCTAGCAGCTCTGTGGACAGCAGCAGAATTTCCAGTTGAAGCCACAAGTCTTGCTTTTTAGATAATTACCGTGGAAAAGTTTGATGTAAATCTAACAATTGTTCTTTTTTGCAGTGACTTCTGTACTTTACCATCTATCAAAGTACATAACATAGTAGTGATGATGCAGTAAGTATGGTAGTTTTCCTATGTGTGGGAAACAACTTCAGAAGCCGTATAATTCTCATTGAAATAATACTCAAATACTTAAACCTGGAGTCTTTGCATCACAGATAAAATGAAGTCAACTTGCTTTCTAGTGTAGTAGCTTTATAGTTATGGAAAGTGAACTGTGTCTTTTGACCAGTTCTGGTGGTGTAAAGACTGGATTAAACAGAATCATTGTTACTGTATCTGCTCTGCAGTTGGGTGGGCTGTAGCCATGGAGCTACTGATGTCTCAAAAACTGTAAAATTACTTTGTGTATTGGCCACTGTTCAAAACTTGCTGAGATCTTTGATCTTCAAGGAGTTACCAGCTTTAGTACTCGGTCAGAGCTTTTTGTGACATTGCATAAATTTCAGCATGGTGGGGTCTTTTGTTGGTGAGGGAGCAGGGGATGTCTTTAGACTAGATATAGCATGGCTTGTAGCTTGTTTAATCATTTGCTTTCTTGTCACAAACAAGAAATATTATTTGTAGTGTTAGATATTACAAGTAAACCTCAGCTTTAGCATCTTTAGAAAAAGGAACGAGATGTCTTTTATGGAGAAAATATATAGTGGTAAATCAGTAATGTTCTTAAATTTATTTAAAACATAATTTGTTCCAAAACCTTTTCCTTAATAACCCTAGTAATATAAATCCAGTTATTTTTAGAATAGGAAACTCAAAATCTCTTCTCTTCTGTCTTTTTAAGAGTGACAGTGACAACCTCGTACTTAGGCCACCCTGAGCAAATATCCCAGGAGAGATACCAGTATGTGGACTGTGGAGGAAACACGACCTACCAGCTGGGCCAGTCAGAATATTTAAATGTCCTTCAGCCTCCACAGTAAAAGCACCTGTTGTTTGGTGTGGAATGACTGCTGTTGGTGCTTGCAGAGATCCTTTGGATAGAACTGGTACTACATGGAGTGGAGAGTACATGTAATGTACAGCATAGCAAACATGGAGATCTGTTCACTTTAGATGCAAGGAGGGAAAGGTGCAAATTGTAAATAGGTGCACTTGTTAAATGTTGTGTTTTCCCCTTCTGTTTGCTTTCTGTTACTGTRAGCACTTCTGTCAAGTTGTGTGGTGGGAGGGAGAGGGGGAATATCAGATTCTTGAACAGAACCGGGACTTTTCCTTACAGTGTGGTA
Source organism: Parotia lawesii (assembly GCA_003713295.1). Lineage (NCBI taxonomy): Eukaryota > Metazoa > Chordata > Aves > Passeriformes > Paradisaeidae > Parotia > Parotia lawesii. The sequence continues at coordinate 2,115,097 of RAHM01000069.1, forward strand.
CATCAACTTAGAGTAACTGTGTGTATGTCTATGTTTAGGTGAAATGTGTCACTAATGAGAATTTTAAAAAGAATAATACTCATAAATTTTAAGTTTATACTTCAGTTCTTGATATTTGACTATTGAAAATGCAGTATTTACTACTTAAATAACAAGATTACTTTGAGGTGTCTATTAGTGAAACTTCTATTAGTAACCCAGTGGCAATAGTTCTTTATTTTGGGATTCTACACTTTATTTGCTATCCATGATTAGAGGTGACATGCAGTCTGTGAAAGCCAGGAAAGCTCTCTTGGATGACACAATAGTTGAATGTGTGGTTTCTAGAATCTGGCATCTTTTCATTCATATTCCCTCTTGCTACCTCTGGGATGTTATAAGAAGAATATATATTGTTAGATTTAAAGCTGGGTTTAAAACTAAACAAAAAACAACCCCCACAACAATTACTGACAAAGGAAAAATACAAGAATCTAGAAAATGAACAAGACTTTACCAGTCTGGTTTTTAGTAAACTTTTTAGAACAGGTACTAAAATCAAGATTGTGCAGTTGGAACTAGGTGGGAAACTTTGAGCATGGGTTTGGAGAGCTTGGTGTAAATTTTTGTGATTTTTACTGTTTTAATACCTTATGCATCTAAGCGACTTTTAAGTGTTAATATGTTGGGTTGTGTTTATTTCTTGCACGGGCTYATTAAGCAAATGCAGTAGTTATCTGTACTTCCAGAGCACTCAAAGGTCACATCAAAGTTATGTAAGGAAGATGAAGCAATTCTTTCTGTTGGAGTACATGCTGATGTAATTATGAGATTACTGACTGATAGCATTAAATAGTTTCTGTAGCACAGTTTGCACGTGCAAATTTCTGGGGTAATTGTCAATCATGATGAGTATAAACTTTGGGTCCAAAGTTGTTTGACTCCCCAAGGCTGACTGTTCTAAGGGTTAAGTTTTTAATTAGCTAGATCAGGATTCTGAATTTCTGAATTAGGTAAGATACAGCTGTAAAAACATACTATTGAGACTGTTGCATTGTAATGAATAATGTATTTTTTAAAATAGATATTACTGGTTTTATGCTGCCTATCTCCTGGAAATAAGCTACATAAAATGAATTTGCAATAAACACTATGGAAAAAGGCTTCTGAGTAACTTGCCACTAGCAATCTCTGATGCTCCAGTACTTCGGTGAAGATCCATGTCTGCATTACTCTTTTCTTTACTGGCCTCTCTTAGATGGACCTAAGGTGTAGGTGGAGAAAAGAATGTAGGTGTGATGTAAGACTGATTTAAAAGGCATTAAGTAACCATAATAAACCCCCCACCCTTCTCTATTTGAATTGCTATGAGCATTTACTCTGACAGTCTATGAAAACTTTTGGAACCTCATCTGTCAGTTTCATATAGTTGTTGATAAGATGAAGACTTCTTCTTTTGCCTTTAGAGAACTTCTGTAACTGGAGTAGTCAATTCAGATGACTTATTGTACTTATATTCTGAAGATTTTTCTTGATTTTGGGCCCCTAAAAGTAAACATTCTTTATTACAGCTCACAGTCATGAGGGAAACTAGTTCACAATTGACTCACCTTTCTAGAGTTTAGATAAGGTTCAGTCCTGTGGCTGCTGAGGTGCATGCATGAGCTCATCTGATAGCCTGAAAAGATACAGGTGATAACTAAAGACCAGGAGAGTGGGGAGCTGGCTAGAAGCAGAGAGGCAAACTCATRTTACCTGTTGTAGAAAGATATGCTGATAATGGAGAGTAGGGAGAGAATTCTGGTTTAAATCATATTAGAACTGAAGTCTGCCAGCAAGTGACACAAGCTCTTTTCTTCTAGGCTTAAATATTTACACACTAGAGTGTTGTTTTTGTTTGGGGGTTGTTATTTGGGGTTTTTTTGAAATAGAAAAAGAAGAAAACAGCTGTAGGCAGATAGTTATATTGATTTAAAACAACTTTTTTTTCCAAGGATGAAAGGTAGTCTAAAATAACTGGAATGGCACAATGATCAAATTATTTGGTGACAGTAGTGAATGCTGCTTTTGTACAAGCATGGCAGGGGGGAAGTTACACTTTATGCAATGTTGAGACTCAGACTGACTTCTGAAATTTTGATGGACATGCTGAGCAAAATCAATATGTAAATCTGTGGTTCTTAACCTTGCATGAAGTGCTTGGAATTCGCTGATTTAAATTAAAGAATTGAGTGGAATTATTTTTTCCATGTATGTGTCRGAAGGGGGAAGATAAAACTCAGTTTTTGTCATCTAGGATATCTATAACATCATCAAATTGCGATAGACTTCCTGAATGATGAAGTGTTCTCATCTTAAGAAACAAACTGTGGGTTAAAAATCCTACTGAATTCTCAAATTAAGTCAGTAATGGGAGAATAAAAGGCTTTACATTCCAAGTGCTAGTATGCCCTTGCACAAGTGTCAGCATATTACTAACCAAATAAGGCAAGTATTTCAATTTATCTACTAATTTTAATATAACATCTCATCAGATAAGCAGATAAACATCTGTGTGAATATTTAACTTAAACTTGCTTTATGTGACTGAGCTTGGAAACATGCTAAGAGAGCAAGGGAACTCAGTATTAACTTGTATAACTTTGTAAACAAGGTATCAGTATAGATCCAAGACCTTTCATTTTTCACATTCATTTTATCTTGATTTTAAAATAAAAAAGGCAAGCCTTTCAGTTCAGTTGTAAATCAATAAGTACAATTCTCTCCAGAAAGCTTGAAAAATTACAGTCTTTTTCCTGGTTTATCTTCTGTGTGTCTTCTGAAGTGATTCATATTTCACTTGTAACTTCCCCTAGTCTTCAAATGCTATCAAATACCTTTATACTGGTATTGCAGTGTATTTATTTCTAGTAGAATTCTTTTCACTTGAATGCTTTCTAGCAATTCCTTTACCAAAACCTGTTGCACTTTAAAATGGAAGCTCTGTTATTTCTTAAAACAGTAAGAAATATAGTCCAGATGTTGCACTGTAATGGCACTGTTGAAAATCAGCTTAATGTATTCTGTTTAGAATAACTGTAAAATTTCAAAATTTTAACTTAAGTGTGGAGCACTTAAATGCAGGTTAAAAGAAGGTTAGCTATTTGGCCATTGGAGAACAAAGGTATTGTACATTTCAAATACACTGCTTTAAAAATAAAAGAATGGATGAATAACCATCCAAGATCCAAACCATCGAAGATCTAACCATCAAATATCTGTTTGGAGAGATTTAAAGGGAGGCACTCTTACTAAAAGATGAAATACTGAYATTCTTGAATTCCTGGTGTGGGAAAAAGCCTGTAAAAGCTCATTCATAATTTCTTTACTCCTCTCAATGTTTAGGGGATGGTTGCTTAATTCTTAATCTTTTGTGAAGACAAACCATAAGTATCTTTTTCCTCTGTGGTATRACTTTGAAGTTCTTGATGCACTTCCGATGTGTGCGTGACCTTGATATTAACGTTGTAGTTATACTTTGCAGCCTGACGTTGGCAGATTTGAGTACTTGCTTTAGTTGACTTTGCTTCAGATTGTCCTTGAAGTTCTGCAAGTGCATATATTTTTTCATAGTAGTACGTTGCAAACATGCCTGGGCTTTTCAGCATGTGGTATATAAAGGGAACCATTTAAACACYGAACTCTTAAGTGCTTGGATTGAACCATGAGGGTCTTTAACCTGACTGAAGTGTTGTGCCCTCATGATGGAAAGGATGGTGCTTGGAGTGGTATGAGAGAAATTTCTATATTTAGAAAATGTTAAAAGAGAAATAGTCTTATTTCTTATTCAGCATTTGAGGTTTCCTTTTTTATTTCCTCCTTTTTTTGAGGGGTGGTAGTTGTGGTTTTGTTTTTCTTCCCACCCCCCAAATCTATAGCAAGACATCTGTCTGTTCCCAGACAGCACCTTCTGAAATGGGTGATTTGTTTCAGAGTTGGGCAGCTGCAGGAAGCTTCATGTCAGCTGAACTGGACTTGTAGAGTTAAGAGATGAGAACGACTAGCAATGGTACCTCTAAGAACTAAATTTTTTACTTGCTGTTCTAACAAAATGCCACAACCCTTGTAATGCTTCCAGATTTTCCACTGCTTAAAGGGAAGGATAAATAACGCAAGTGCAACCAATATACTTCAGCAATGGACTACTTGCAACCAGCAAAATATTTGTTAGTGATGGCCCTGGTCATGCCAAAAAGTCTAATTTTTTTCTTTTGGGCTGGGGAAGGAGGAATAGATCCCAGCCAAAATATGTTGAGAACAATTATTTGGCTGTGGCAAACACCCAGTGTTTGTTCCATTTTAGAAGTCACCTTCCTGTTTTATGTTTAGCTTGGGAATTCTGATCAGTACCAGAGGGGTATTTTGGGGTAGTTCTGCTACCTACAGCTTTTGCTATGTAAATCTGCTTTTCCACAGGTAGGCAGGCCTGTTGGCCAGGAACAGCAGCCTGAATGGGATCTGCACACTTAGTGTGGAGAGCCCCACAGTTTAGTGGGAGACTGTTCAGTGAGAGTAAGGTCCTGGTCCTCATACTCTCCTCTTCCACCAACCATCACAAGGGTCCTACAACTTGGATGCATATGTTTCCTGGGTACTGAAACTGCTTTTGCTTTGCATGGGCAGGGATGTTTAGTATCACACATGTAAGTGTATTATGGTGCCTGAGTATTTTGGATCTGACTGACTATGATTTAGTTCTTTTGTTTGTTGTAAGGAAGCAAATTTAACTGCTGTTAACATCCACTGTACAGAGTGTGCATATAATAGCTTGAGATATGTATAGAAATACTAATGACTGATAACTATTTTTGTAACTTAAGATGTTCTTGTAATTGTGTAGCAAACAATCTATCCAGTAAAGCATGATAAACACTCTAGGAGTCAAAGAGTATTTTGGAATGACTTGTAGGACACGGGAGCTATGTTAATGTAAGCTAACTGGGGAGCAAGGGATCTTGTAATTCAGCGGTTCAAAATCTGGACTTAACTTCATTATGAATATATGTTTCTAGACAGGATTGTTTGACTCAAAGAATGATATTAAATTTTCTATTTAAAAAGCTCGGATCATGTATATCTTTTTTTTAAACTGACTTAATATTTTTCTCCCCTTCTTCTCTGTCTCCCACAAGTTTTCCCTCTATCCCACCATATTTTCCCACTTGTTTTCATGTATTTTCAAGGATATTACTTCAATTTTTGTAACTATTGGCATTCCATGATGTGAAGACTTTGCAATCTACTTTTTTTTATACTATGTTTTATTGTGTTAAGTCTGTAATAAACTTGAGTATCTGAAAGCTAAACACTCTATGTGAATGAATTAGTGTTGTCTGACTGAGCTACTGAAGTAACTGAGTTCAAACCCGGGCTGTTGTGGTGGTTTGGCCCCTGCCACCAGGTCAGCTCCCATGCCATTGCTCATACACTCTTCCCTCCGAGTAGGATGGTGGAGAGAATTGGGACAAAAGCAAGAAAACTCTTGTCAGGATGAAGACATTTTAATATGAGAAGCAAAGCTGTGCGCACAAGCAAAACAAAATAAGTAATTTATTTCCTAGCAGCAGGCAGGTGTTTACAACAGGAAGACCTGATAAGCCTTCCTTTTTCTTTTCCCTGAGCTTTTATTGCTGGGCATGATCCCATGCGGAATAGCCCTTTTGTCATCTGGGAGTATCTGTCTTGGCTGTGTCCCTTCCCAGCTTCTTGACCACTCACAGCCCAGGCCCTGCACGTTTGGGCGGACACAAAGGGGGAGGAGGCAATGAAAAAGGAAACGTGCAGTGCTGTGAGAGCACTGCACAGCCAAAACACTGGTTGTTATCAGCACTGTTTTATCTGCAAACTTTATACCCAAAGCACAGAGCTGTATGAGTGGGATACTGTGAGAAAAATTAACTCCATCCCAGGCAGACCCAGTTGTACCTACCTGCAAAGTTACTTTAAGGAACCATTATTGCTGAAAAACCTAAATCTTTAAAAACTGGACAACAAAGAACATAGCTTTGGAATATTAAGAACATTCATAATATTCAAATGTTACAAGTAGCCTTACACAGATGTTTTGGAACAACTTAGTGGGATATTTTTAATGTTTGTCCTGGAGAAACCTATTGCATGTTCATGAGTGCTACACCAGTTTTTTACACCAACGAATGTGGTCTTTGTGTGTAGAGGGTTTTTGTTTCAGCTTGTGAATCTCTTTAGAAAGGCTGATTTTTTTTAACTAAGTTTAGATGGGACAACAACTTCAGTCATGCTTGCTATTTTCTTTTCCATACAGTCATTTTTCCATCCCAGAGTTGCCATAACCATTGTTACAACTGTCCAAGCCCTGTATGGAACACTGTAAATGGGAGAACAACAACCTTTAGGCACTAGTTTCCTCTGTTTAGATAAGAGCATGAAGAGATGGGAGGAGCTGCTTCTGTCTTGTTCTACTGATCTGGAGGTGGATAGACAAAAATGTATCTTTAGTCATGAACAGTTTTATTTGATCCAAAAACTTCAAACTGCATGATTTGGATTCCTCTCCTGCATTGTTTTTTTTCCCATTCAAAGCAGATAGGGGACTACAAAGATGAAATTCTACCACGTAAATTTCAAACACCACTTTGCCTGTCTGGAGAGTATAAGGAACATTAAAAGTGAATAAATGCACTGACAGATGAGAATAGATAATCAAATATGAATTTGGACAAATTTAAAGACCCAGAAATTGTTATTATGGAACACCCAAAGCAGATGGTTTTGAGATCTAACTACTGAAAGGTCTGACATCTTAAAATAGACTAGTTTCAAAGACCTAATTGACAGAAACTTCTGAAAGATTTCAAAGCTTCCCTGGCTGTCTGTACATTGCTTTCCTTTTACTTCTCAAAATTTCGTACAGATTTCAGTATAACTGTGTAACTGAGTGCATACTTGGGATGTGGTTTTGGGATATGTTCATCTGAGAGTACTGTGGGTACACTGATTATGAATGACACTAATTGCCTTCCAGTGTGAAGACGATGTCTATCTGGCAACTTAAGGAATACCAAATCACACATTTAATTTTGCTAGAAATCTCTTCATGTCAGATGAGGTAAAGATCCTGCTACATTTCTGTTGTGATTTTTTTTTCTTTTTGTTTTTCTTCAGGAATCCTTGCTTCTTAAGCCTCAGAGCTGAGGTGTGTTTCCTGTGGATGGGTAGCAGGTGCCACACAGTTTAATGAGCTGTCATGGGCACTGTGGAGCTGACCTTGCTCCATAATGGAGCTGCTTTTTCATGAACCAGTGAATCACCTAATGCAGGAAAAGTAGAACTTGATTAAGGAGCTTTGGCATCACCATAATGTAACATTTCACTGACTGCAGTTATGGATACCTGGAAGGTAATGATGTATGTCATACTTGAGAGGTTTTTAGGAAGTAATGCTTCTGGCAGCCCTAGCAATATAGTTGAGGTTGAGAAATGAATGTAATTTGCCTCAGTCTGTCTTTTCTCATAACAATTATGCCACAAGACTCTTGTTCTGGTACTCGTCAGAGGAGTGATATAAGGGTTACCTACGTAGATGGTAATATCTGAAAAAACAGGTAAAGACCTACTATGTTTTTCATGAGTTTTGGAGGCTTATATCTTACTAATATATATTATTTCTTCATTATGAAGTCTGTCTCAGACCATTTATGTTTGTGGAATGTTAGTTGCTGTCTGCATTGAGATCCATACCCACAATAAACTCGTGACCAAATTTTACATTCAGTATGTTTAATCATGTTGAGACAATCAATGCAGCTATTTCACTTTCCACACCGAYACTAAATTTGTGCGCTTTTCATCAAATATGCAACAAAATGTTAAAGTAAGACTTAAAAGCCCAAAATATTGCTGCAGAATATAGATTCTAAAACTCATAACTTCTACAACCTCTTTTGCTTGCTGCCAATCCAGAGATGGTGCAGAGTTGCTATTTCCATGTCCCTTTTAACATACTATGTGACCTTGCATGACTGACTGTCTCCTGTACAATTTATGATCAGGAGAGGATCCTGGCTTATTTAACATCTTTAACATCCTCTGTGGCCCTCCGGGATCTCAGGGGTCAGGGCTGAAGTGTTGGTGCCTTGTAGCCTTCCAGAGGGCCAGCAGTGTTTATAGAGGACCCGGCAGATTAAAGCCGCTCTTTGAGTCCTGAAAGCAAATTAGGCTGTTGTGTAAATATACGCAGTGTCTTGCTCCTGCAGATGGCTACCAAGCCTGCCTTTGGTTTTCTCTCACTAAAAATGCAAAATAGTAGGACAGAAGGAAGTTAAGACTTAGAAAAAATAAAATGTGCTAATCTTATGTTGCATGCTGTCAACTACGCTGTTTGATATGCTAATACTTGAAAAATCCTATTTAAACTGAAAGCTGGGCTTCTCAAACATGGGAGGGATCCAATTTTCTTCTCAAAAGAACAGTAGAAAAGCTGAATACAGCTCAAGGTTACTTAGTAACCTTGATGAGACCAGCTAAACTCAGGGGACGGTGTGTGCAGGGTCCTTGATTTAAAAAATCAGAAAGCTCCCTGGCTTCTAGGACACCCCCTTAAAAACCCTAACRAACAACCAACCCCTCACCACTATTAAATAACAATTTATTTGTGTGTATAACTATATATATAGTTATATAGCTATATATAYATAACTCTCTCTCTMTATATATATAGTTTATAGTGCAGTCTGAGGCATCCTAGTTTTTATTGTGGGGGGATGGGTGGTGGCGTTTTTTTAATAGGGACAACTAATGTGCCAAGGTGATCGAGTGCTGCTGCCTTCCCTCCATCAGTGACGCCAGTAGCCTGCAGCATGTGCCAGTGGCAGCAGCCTCCTTAGTGAGATGGGTGTATTTCAGGTGATGCTTGACAAACTGAAAAGTGCCCTCTGAGTAAGGAAAAGGAGTTAAAAGTGTGGTTTTGTTTCCCAGCCCTTCACTGCCCACCCCACCCCCTTATTTAAGTGCAGCCAGAAGCAAAAATAACCTCCCAGAAAAGAGCAGGGCTATCCTGGTTGAACTGTTCAGATGAAATGGACTTTCAATCTAATAAATCCAGTATATGACATTCATTCTGAATGTGTGAAATACTCCCACTCAGAGGTCTATTTTGGATTTTAAAATGTAAGAGGTCTGAAAATGTGTTAAGTGACTAGTGGAGAGAATAGTGTTGATGCTGAGACATTTAATCTAGTGAAAGATCTTGAGCAACCCCTGTTTGTGTCTGTGTGGCTGGATTTCCACAGACTTTCAAAAATGGCAGAGTGGCCTTGCAAGGACATCAGCTGCTTCTCCCAGTACCCCTCGATGCAGAATTGCAGGGGGTGAGTCCATAGCTCTGGAATGGTGGTGAGGGGCCAAGCACATGGAGAATGAAGGGGTGAATTGAAAACCGCGGGCAGAAAAAAAGGTTTTGTAGATGCTTTTCTACTACCAAGAAAAATGTTTTAGTTATACAGCTATGAATTTCAAGACTACTCTAAAAGAGAGTAATACTGTAATTCCCTGTAGATCAACACTACTTCATATCCTACTGAAACCGTGACCCTTGGCTGCCTCTGAATTCAGTCGGTTTGAACTGTTCCTAAATCTAGACCTCTGCAAGGTCACTATAAATCTATGGGAGAGGATGGTACTGGCACAGCAATTGGTACCATTATACTAACATGAATGTAGGTAGAATTGGATAAATGCATGTTAGACATAGACGTACTCTGTGAGATATTCTGTTCAGCCTCAGGACTAGGAAAACACCGTTAAGAGATGATCTTGGTTAAAAACTATAGCTGTGGATTCTGTCCCAGGGGGACATATGCCATTACTGAGACAACTCCATGACCCTACCACTCTGCATGTTTCCCTTAACGTGTCAGAGAGATGGCTTTAAATACATATTGTGTTAGAGAGTACTAATATGTCAATAATCTCTTTTTCATTGTGCAAATGTGCTTTCTTGGTATAAATGTCTGATCCTGTTCTTCACGAGATGTCTTCATCAGTTATTTAAAGTACATAAAATTAATATTTAACATCAAAATGTACTTTTTGCTGCTACGTAGGGAAGGAAATACAATTGTACCTGCTCAGACTTTCAGAGTTTTACCACGTGACCATCCTTAGACAGTGATTTGTTAACACTACATTGAGAAACCTATCCCAAATTCAGTCTCTAATAGAGGCCTGGCAAAATCTTATTTCTCAGACATGCATCCCTGTCTCATTTTTAGCACACTCACATAGTAGACTTGAATTTTGTATCTAGTAATTTGTTTAAAGTCAGTCATATTGTATTGCTTAATGGCTTGGATCCAGACTTCAAAACTAAGAAATTCCTGAAGTCATTCCCAGGCTCTTGAATTGTGACCTTTAAAAAGCAAACTGCCTTATTGTGAAAATGTGGATATTCTTACTTGTTCTTTACAGAGAGACTGATCAGGATGTAGTATTTTCAAGATCTGTATGTTAATCGTCATTATTAATGCAAATCAGACTATGAAAAGCAATTTTCCTGTTGTGTGAACAAGACCATATTTAAGAGTTACATGTACCAGTATATCTGGAGTGCCATCTATTTCTGTAGACACTTAATTTTGTAAAAAAATGTATGTCTGGTCCAAGAAATAGCCTGGGGTGAATGAGTTATCTCCTCATAGTTGAGGGAGGGAATATTCACTGGAAGAGTGTAAAAGTTTAGTGTAACAACAAATGCAGTGATCAGGTTTGTTAGTGTGTCACATGTTCCTCCATAGTTTTTGCATCTCTAGGGCACTGCAGAGCATCTCTGCTGTTGCAAAATATATTTGCAGTGACCATGCAACAGACAAACTGGTCTGGGATTTTAGATTGATGAGGATAGCATTTTGTTTAATTTTATTTCTTTTCTTAGTCTCCTGAGCTATTTGAATAATAAATATTAGCAGTATTACCTTTCAGGGTAATCAGTAGAGCCTTGATCTGACAATGTAAGGCACTTAAAATTAGCTTCACTAAATATACTCCTGGCATTCTTGTTTTATTTTGGGAAAGTCTTCTGGACAGCCTTTTCCTGCTACTGATGATGTGATACTGAAACTGAAATGTAAGTGGGTGGAATCTCATGCTTTGCTACTTCTGGTTAATTGTTCAACACCGATAGTCCATGTTCGTATGATTAACTATATCCAGCGATCCAGACTCCAATTCTTCGCCATTATACCTTCAGGAAAGTTTGGATCTAGGTTGGCAGCTTCTATCGTGAGACTCCTGCAGATGTGGTCACGTTGCCAGACACTGTGGCCGTGACCTCTGGTGAATTGCTGTAGTGCAGCACTGCGGGGGTTTTTGGTTGGCGTCGTTTCCCAAGTCTAACCATTTGAACTAATTGCTAAAGAGATTTACAAACGAATGTACCCAGGTTCCTGGGATTTGAGTTCCTTTGGGAGAGCATCCTGCAAACAGCTTCACTGCTTTGCAGCAGGAGTGGTCACTCCATTCCAGCAGCTGATGGATAGCAGTGGATGTGCAAAACACAGAAGTCTGCAAGGAACTGTCAGGAGACATAAGCTAGGGCTGCACAGAATCTGACCCAAATCTCATCTCAAGTGTCAAGAAGAGCAATTACTTTATTACAGAGGTATATGAGATGATGGGTGATTCAGCCTGCGTGCCTATGTGCCTGTGCCACGTGTACACTTTCCCATGAGGGCTTCTGATCCATTGCAGTTGCAGCTTTCCCCTCCTGTTCGTGAATTCTATGCTGAAAACTCATGGTAATAAATTTTATCATTAGCATAAGACTGCTCACAAAAGGATGGTTTCAGGTCTGTAATTTGAAGGTTAAACAATACTTTGTGCTTTCCTCTGTGATTATCCTTTAGATCAAGTAAACAAATTCTGCTCTGAAAAACATGCATTCATATTCCACAAATGCTGAATAGTGATGTCATCAGGGTAGTTTAGAGCTGATTTTACAATTGATGATGGTGTAAAAGTCACAGAAGATCTTTATTTCTGCTTACCACCACTAGTCATGTAGTGCTTCAACTTTAGCTTGAGAATAGTGAGCACTTTCACTAACATTGAGTGTCCCTATGGATGCTGAAAAAGCTTCAGCAGAGAATTTCTTCAGCTCTCTGCAGCATTTTTGTGAGAGCTCTGTCTTTCCCATGCAAGTAAGACAAAACAATGTTACAGTTTTGTAAACTTTTTGCAGCTGCAGGTTGTTTTGCAGAATTGTTATGATTCTAACTAGAAAAACATTCAGAGATGGGTGTTTTAGAACTTGACCAATCCCCTTAAGGGGTGGATGGCAAAAAACCAAACACACTTTGCGAACTAACATATAAACGCCTTCTGAGAGATCATTAAAGCGCTTCCATTTATCCCTGAGCCTGGACTTTGTGTCGTTTCTCTACTCGTCCGTGGGGAAAACAGCGACATGTCCCTGTGAAAAAAAGCATAAAAAATGGCAAATCCTTGTGTAAGTAGCAAAGCATAGTCATAATTAGGAAAGATCTGGATATATAAGTACGTGCAAAGTTATGGAAACATTGAGTCTTTATTAACAAAATCCTCTCAAATGGCAAACTAACTTCTTTGGGGTTGATGCAATACATCGTGTAATAAGTGTGTTGGTAAACCCTATTGGAAAACAAAATGTTAAAAAATAAATTTTGTATATATTAAATATACCATACAATATGTAATATATAATATATAACTAATGTTCATATACTGTATATCATATGTATTTTAGGTAATACATTAAATATATACACACTCACAAAAACCTCAATATGTGTGTGTATACATATATATGTGTGTGTGTGTGTGTGTGTGTGTATCCCAATAGAAATTACCAGGCAGGAAGAACAAATGTGTTTCTTCTGCTAGGACTTTACACTGAAGTGCTGAATCTATATTTGATATATTGATAAAGTGGACGGGTTTTTAAATATCCCCTGGACAGCTAATGAGATTTGCATTGGTGTTGTACCTTCCAAAATGAAACCATTCGTTTCAAAGATGGATGAATACGCATCTCAGTGGACTCCTGACTCTCTGCTTTGCTCTTGGGCAAGAATATTACTTCTTATTTAATAGATTTAGATTCTGTACTTCTCCATTTGGCAGATAGTGACAGGAAGCAGCAGAACCTGGTGAAATTAAATTGTTCAAAGAATCACTGCCAATGAACTAACTRAAAAATAGCCTCAAAAGGAAAATGAGCTCCTGCATAACAAAACTATCTGTATGTAGGTATTAGAGGGAGGAATGCTAAAGTCAATACAAAAATCAACTTTACAGCATTGTTTAGCTGTCATTTTCTCAGATTGAAAAGAGTATTTCCAATTTTTACTTTTTTTATATAGAAAGAAGTATCATGTAGTGGGTTTTTTTGTCATTGCCTGTTACAAATACTGGGTGTTTTCCTTTGTCAACTTGATCATTAAATTAAAAATATAAAACAAATTATTTTAAGTAATTTTGAAAAATTAAGTGTCCTTAAAATATTAAATGTGCCATATATAAGAAAAGCAGTCATTCAAATGCAGCAGGTAGTCAAGTGTAAGTAAGATAATGTTAGTAGAATTCCAAGCAGATTGATAGAAAGATACGCTGCTCTTTCCCGGTAGGGTTAAAGTATGATTTATCCCTTGCAAACCTAATTCTATTAAAAAGTAAAAAATAAAACAAACAGGAAGGAAGAGCTGTTTTATTAATGTAGTACAACACTCAAAGTCCAAAGCAATTTTCCAGAGGCATATGTGGCTTTTGTAATTTCAATATCTTGATCTTTCTTTTTATAGACTGTATAATCTGTAGATGTTTGCAAATTACTACTCAAATGCCTATATCTTAGCATTAAACTATCACTGCTGACTGAAATTTGATATCCATGGAAAAAATTGTATTTTGTTTTGAATCAGAAGAAAAATCAGGAGTTCTCCAGGTAGCAGTATGCTGATTACAATATACTATGGAAACTCAAACTATAAGGATGTTAGCAGGTAATGTATTTTACTTTGCTGTAGGAGCAGGGTCCCACAGGCAGCTTCAATCCCTGTTGTGGGTTGTGAGTGGGGGATCTGGGTTACAAAGAAACACAGATTCCATTCTATGGAATCTCGTAGGTATAGCTAAACCCAGGATTTTGGAGGCCTAAAATTGTTTAAATCGGGAATAGAGACATTTGAATTTGGTAAAGACTTCAATATGAGACCAATCACTGTGATTGTTGTCTACTAGAAAAAAATTAAAAACAATGAACTAGACTTTGGTAGTACAGTACCACTGCTGTTCTGACAGCCTTCACCCATCAGGTTTGTTTCTCTTCACTGCATAAAAGTGCACTGTGATTTTGACCTCCAGCACATAAAGAGGTGTGTTTACGTGTATGTATACACATACATAAACACACATTTTAGTTACTAAGCTCTGAAAGCCCATGATAGAAGACATAAACATCGATGAGGTCATTGAATCTGAGGATTATTCTGTTTTTTTGCTGATGAATAGGCTATTAGGCTTCAATATCACATTGTTTAAACTACATTTCTGTGGAAGAATTATTATATAATGACTATCTCTGCCGTCTTTGTAATATACTGATGGTCTTGACAGATTTTCAGGAGCCATTTGTTACCAGTCCCAGGAGGGGTGTCATGAYGATAAATAATGACTGTATCATCCAGTGTTGTCTCTAGAGAGATGTTCCCTCCAGAACGGGGTGACTGGGGAAAAATGCCTAATGGCTCAAACTGAATTGACATACAGACTGAAGGTTTCATATGACAGTATTTCAAGCTAAAGGCAGATTCTGTATACTGGTATACATCACCCCTCCTCAGTGTGTTGTTATCCAAATAATTTCCTCACATAGTTTATTCAACAGTGTTTCCTGCTTTCCTCTGACCTAATTTCTGCCTTCAAATGGTGCAGCATCCATTCGTAACGTGTATGATGGAAGTCTCTGGCTTGTAGGCTGTATCTGAAAGCATATGGAGCAAAAACACAGTAGTGCCTGGAAGCCATAAGCCTGGACATGTCAGGTGGATGGTGCTGGAAATACAGTTTCTAGTTTAACTGTCATTTGAGGTGCATTGAACGTGAATAGTGAAGTTAGTATTTATACAAGTAACCCATGTGTTTTCCCGGGATATCCAGGACAAAACTTTCCACCTGTCCTCATATGAAATGAGTCTCACAGTCTCACAGTCCTTACACTGTCCTATCTAGGCATGCTTTTTGTGCCTAGCTCACAAAGGTGATTCAGCTGATAGTAGATCTCCAATGGCTGCCCAGGCAGGCAGCTGGAGTGGGGCTGTGAAGGAGGAAGGACCAAACTTTGAAACCTTCGTATATTCTGTGGATGTAATACTTGATATCCACGAAACACATTCACAGACTTGAAGGAAGGAAATTAGAACACAAAAGAGATGTTCCTCTTTATGGGTTTCTAACTTCCCATTTCCCCTCTGTGCYGGGGTGTTTTCCAACAAAGCTATCTCAAGATTAACTTTCTTACATTAAATTTTTGCCGTTCCCAGCAAAAATAATTGCATTTTTTTGCTGGCAGGAGATTACTTAACACATTGTTTCCCGTATTGTCTGTTTCTGTTTATTCTCATGAATACTACGCCTGTGCACATATCCAGAATACATGACTTATACATCAGATTGTAGTGGAATCTGCAGCAAGAAACATGAACAGTATGAGGCCAATAATATTCATTTAAAAATTATTAGCAAAATTTATTTCTACACTTCTGGCAAACCTACAGCAGTCAGTCAGAAACATCCTTTTGTGTCACATTCTGCAAACACCAAGGTAAAGAGTCAATGCAGAATAAATTGTTCATTGCTCTACTAGAAACCAGCTATGGACTACGGGTAAGCCCCAGTATAGTCAGCATAAAACTCACTGAACTGAGATTTTGGAGCACAATTTACCTGAATCAAAGAAATTATTTTTCATTAAAATTTTGTTCATGTGCTTGGTTACATATTTAAAGATAACTTTTATTAGGTATCTAATTTTTAAAAACTTTTATTAAGAGTTTTGTGAAGTTTATGAAATTTTGTTGAGATCTTTGGTCAAACATTATGTTAAAATGTTACTGAGACTTTTAATATAATTTAAATAAGACAAGAAGCTGTTTTCTTCTTTCAAAGCCAAAAAGAATGTCGTAGATTAGATATTGTGCTTATTTAAATTTTTGGTTTGGGCAATCATCACTCTGCCAAGGATTTTAATGTGACCTGGAAAGGCCGGCACCTCTAGAGCTATGGTAACATTTGCTTCCTGCTCAGAAGCAGCATAGAGTTGGATCTGGGGAGGAGTTAAAYGGGAGAGGCTGCTGGATCCAAATAATATCCAGAGGTTGTAATGTAATGTGAAGTACTGTCTGGACACTCTGACCCATTCCATTTGCTTGTGCACWGGATGTGACAGTCCTGTTGGACAACTGGAAAATAGCCCTGAGCTTTGTGGTTGTTCGATGTACCTTCAAGCTGCTCATCCGGTGAACTTGTCAGTCACATTCCCCGTTGGAAATGCAGGGACAGAAGGATGGGGTGGCAGTGCCGAGGTTTCACAGTGACCTTTCAGTTTCAGGTGCAGACACAGTACCCGTGAGGAGAATGCTCTGGTACATCTTACACCACTTCATGGCTTCTGCCTGAGTCCCTGCAGCTTTCCACACTCTCCTGCCTCTTCCTAGCAGGTGCTCTGCATGTGGCTGCAGGTGCTCCATGGACATGGGGTGGCAGGAGAGATGTGCTCTCTTGCACATCTTGTGTGCATCCTGCAGCAAAGTCCCTCGAGCCTTTCCTCGGGAGACCTCCATACCCGGTGTGACAAACTCTGCTTGACAGACCCCGTCAGTGTGGGGATTTCCTGTCCATAGACAGAAGTTATTTGTTTATTTAATCTAAATTCTGTGCCTGCATTCAAGGCAATGGCTTTGTGCACATGTTTACTCCCTCATATATGCACACTCACACTCTTGCACCTTTGGGTCATTGTACATTTAGCTGGAAAAAACACATGTGAGGGYAATACACTGTTAATATTTAATCAAACTCTATTAAGATTTCCGCCAAACTAACATTCAGAAAACTGAACAGATGAAAAAAAAAAAGGCAACCATCATAAATGCGGTTATTTTTTAAAGTCACAGGTGAACTAGGTTTATATAATGTTATATATGATGGATAAAATAGTGTAAATAAGATAATCTTTGCAATTTATCTACATTTTCAGCAATGAAAAATGAAAGAGCTGTGGGGGCTCATACTGCAGATAAGGTTCCCATGCTCTTTTATATTGTTAAACAACATGTGCTTGGGTGAGTTAGTGTCCCATCATAAATTGAAACCTTCAGGCAAATTCTGACAAATCCTAAACAGAATTTAATTACACTAGGAAGAAGAAACAAAAGTATTTCTTAGGCTAAAAGTTTGCAGAGAAATGTAAGTTCCATCCCTCCTTGGGCTAGCTTGATGCAATGTTGTGACTGCAGCCAGCCTGAACCAAATCCTAGAATTGTCAATGGGCTTTTTATGCCAGGTCTCTTGCTGAAAAAGTCACTTTTCTTGCGGTTATGCTTTCAACTCCGGGACTGAACTGTGAATTAACATTGCAAAACACTGTCTATAGTCCCTAGTTCCTGACTGTACAGCACCTGCTTGCACAAAATCTCCTCTGAACTGTGGAAGAACAGGTTGAATCTATCCAACACTTGGACCAAAAAAAATTACTATTTTTAATTTTGTGTGAACAAACACTTTTAAGCACTTTATTACAGCTGACAAAAATGAAACAAGATTTTCTCACATAGACAAGTTTACATGTCATGTGAGTGACCACATTGACAGAACTTAAGATTTCCACTTTCTTAGCCTCATCTTCAGTCTCTCGGGCTACAGGTTTCTTCAGACTCCCAAGTCTCAGCCATGGAGTTGTGCTCAACGCCCAAGTTAATCTTCTGCATTTGTCAATGCTCCCTGGAGAGAGATGAGTTTGTTCTGTCTCCAGCTTCCCAGGCACTGGAGTGGTTTCTGTTGGAGTCACACCACTGGTCCTGTTCCCAGCCTGCTGCTTGGCTCATGGGCTCTGCACAGAGCATCCTTTCCCTGAAAAAAGTCTAGCAGAGAGATGAGTCCATCCCTGGTGCATCTTCAAGGCACCACAACCCTGCTTGAGTGTTAACAGCAGGGGAGGGCTGTGCCCAGCTCCCCAGTTTCTCCTGATGGGAAACTACCTAGACAAGCACGTTTGTCGTTTCAYGGAAAGACATTTACCATATAGTTCCTCTGCACCCTAATGGCTGTACTTCCTTCACATTCCCTGCTGCTGTGCCCCAGAATACTCCATGCTCTAATGGATAAAACAGATCATTGCAATGCTGGTCTTAGTGTGTTTGTACTTCAGATTAAAGGATGTGGTTTTGACAAGACATCTGCTGAGCAAACCACTTTTTCCTTAATCGGCATGCTCTGCTCCTATCTGCTTAATCTCTCCTAACCCTCATGGCAAAAATAATTGAGCCCACAGTCTCAGAAGCATAGGCTCTTAGGGGATTATTTATGGCACTGACTAATTTGGGATTTATTTCTTAGAGGGACGCTGTGTCTGGAAATCTAAGTACCCCTAATTTGCCTTCCCTTAAAACTTTTATTACAGTGTCAGGAACTTTCTCTTTTCCATTTTTTTAACAGTAATTACTCTGCCAGATAAATCAATAAATCCTTTAGATCAGATATTKTGCAGCTGGACCATTTATATGTGGAGTCCTCAGTGGTCCATAAAAGGTGAATTTTCCTACAATGGGAGCACTTTTGGCATCTCTTTTTTACATGAGTATCTATTTTTCCAGCAATTGCAAAGGCCTGATATCTCAGTTGTCTTCACTTCTGTGTTTGGTTGGTGGTGTTTAGTGGGTTCAAAGACAATAGGCAAGCTGCAGTCAGGCAGATGGACTGTGTGTATGCTTATTTATTTCTCTAAACCCAAGCTGAAAACTTAATAGTCCCTGTTCCATTATGACTGTACTTGTTAGCTACTTCACCCATGGATTTGATTCATGTGATTTTGATTTGGAGATGCCTTGAAAAGCTCCTTACGTAAATGGGTTTCTGTGTGATGCAAGAGTCAAATAACTGAGTGCCAGGTGAATGTGAGAAACCTGACAATCTCTCTGCACCATGCCCTGCAGGTGAGGGACATGCTCATGAAGGGAGCATGAATGAACAAGCTTATTCATGAGATACACAGGCATCTTCCATCAGTCAGTGTGTCTTTGATGAACTGGATTTGGAGCTGGTTTCTGAAACCAGCTTCACTGCTGAGTCGCTGTGTGACTCACTGTTGGTGGCAGAGGATGTTGTAAATAAGTCCCAGCACCTGTGTCCTGCTCCACAGCTGACTGAAGACTGACCTCAGCATAGTTATTTGCTCTCTTGATGTTGTAGTCTTCCCACTACTGAAAAAGGTGAGGCAAAAATGAACCCACCTTTTCTGAAGCCTGGACACTTAGGAAGATCCCTGTGTAAATGCAAGTTACGACTAATTTTTCTTCTCCAGTGTCTTGATCAGCCTATCTCTTAAGGGACATGCTGAAACTTTTTATTCTCTTGGTGATTTATTTGGAGCTACAGATCCCAAGTGTTGTTAATGACACAATCATGTTGTTAATCACACAGGCAAGCAGATAGTCACACAAACAAAATTAAAGGTAACTTTTCCTGTTTGTCACTGCAGTGAGCAAATATTCACATGCTGAACCAACTGTAACTGAGATGAGGAGGAGGTAGCTGGTATTTTGTGAATCTGTGGGAGGAGGGTGGAAGTTGGAGGGTCAAAAACTGGCAGGAATTGAAATCTCTGCCTTTGATATGTGTTATCAGTTGCGGAGAGCAAGAAGAAACCGCAATGGTGCCAGGAGCATGGTTGCTGTCCTCAATGACATATTTCTTTGGGGATTGCTGCATTCCTGGTTCATTTCAGAAAAGTGTGGCTCCCTGACCTGCTGTGCACACCTGCTGAGTCAGGGCAGCAGCTGGGGCAGAGCACACCCAGCTCACAGTCCATGGCACCAGGTGTCTCAGACGACCCTTGTCGTGATGCCCTCTGCTTTTCCTTTCTTCTGCCCAGCTGTTGCCATTAAATGGATATCACCTCTGGGCAGTGTCACACTGGATGAAGCCTGCTCTTCCACCCTGGCCATGCAAAGGTGAAGTCATGCTGGTCCTGGCATGCTCATCTGCACCTTTGTGACTGCTCAGTTTATGCTGTAACTCTGTACAGGTGAATCGGCGCTGCAGGCATGATGTCAGCCTTTGGCTTCACCTGTTTTCCTGGCTCTGAGGAGAGCCTATCACCTTCCCCAGAGTGGGAAGGAAAATTATGTCCCTTGCCACTTTCTATGCTCTATAGAAGACTTATTTCTTGTGAAAGGGAAGAAAAAAATGTTCCTCAGCTTCTGAAGTGCTCTTACCTCTTAGAAATACTCTCATGAAATGCTCCAAATGAAAAGCTTTTGTCTACATATTTTATCATTTAGCCAGAAGTGCCACTGTTGTGGAGAGGCTTCATTTATTACTTTGCTTAAGTGTGGAGTCCTAATTTCTGGTTTTATCTGAAGACTATTTCAGACTTGAGCTCTTTGGGAAAAGGAAACGAAAGTGGGCTCAAGAGTCCTTTGTTTCTGAACCCCTCGTTACCACTCAGTAAAATGCTTTTATGCTACAAATGGATGAAAACTACAAGGGTTCATTCAGGAATGGAACATCCATTTAATTGATCCATTCACAATCCCAAAATTAAAGACAGGATTTATTAGGCTTTGACATATGGGTTGAGTATGCTCCTTTTGTCTTTAGATGACGTTTTCCTCCTCTCAAGTTTAGCTAAAAATGTAATAGCCCCTCAGTTCAACAGATTCACAAACATCCTTTGTCTCTTCTTGGCTAACCATTGACTCTTTGTAAAGCCCAAGAAGGAACCACAGTCTCAATGGATAGTCCCACTATGCTGTGGAGTAAGAAAACCAAAAAGGACTATCATGAATTACTTATAAAGTTCACTGAGATACAGACACTGACAAGAAGAGTAATGACTAGCTCCTAGGCTTAGTTCTTCTAGGCTTTTCTTTCTTTTTCCTTCACAAAAGACTTTCATTACTGAGCCACAAAGGTGTAAATGGGCTGACAGTGTTTCCTGCATTCATAGAGTGATGGAAAATCTAACGAGTAATGTAGGACATGGCCATTTTTCATGGCATTATGTTTTATTTTTTAGTTCAGAAATACCAGCTTCTTCACGTAAAGATACAGTTTCCCTCAAACATGAAAGATACCTCCTGCCTTCTTCTTGACTGTGCAAGTCACAGCTGCTGGGCCTGTTTTGAATCCAGCAGGAGCAGGTTAATCAGATCCCATCGTAATTTCGGTACTAAGAGGAGAAGCACTAACTAGATTCCTTGGAACGTGTGTGTGAGATTGAAGGCAATGTGGTCTAAGATGGGCTTAGGGCGTAGCCATGCTTTTCCAATCAGTGCTGTGCTAGGGGCTGAAGCAGTGAGCAGTCCTGAGTAGACAATAACTAGGTTTCTGAAATGCACTGCTTACTGTCACCTCTGTCACTTAGACCCTGCTAGAGAGCTACTGTTTCTGCAATGTCACGAGCTGCTGATAGCCATGAACTACATCAGCCAAACCATGCAACACAAACAAAAACATTATTCATTTATCTAAGTTCAACCAGACACAAAAAATCCCACTGTTTCTCCACCTTGCATGTGTAGGATTTTCTTGCATCTCTTCCAAGGTAGCTCAGTCACCTCAGACTAAGACAGTTGCTTGTGTGAGTTAGGTTAAGGTGCAGACCTCTGGGCTATGATGCTGATGAACCCTCTGAAAAACATCTTCCCACTCTGCCAAAGCACTCTTGGAAAGAGCTTGGAGTGTTTCTCACCAGTTCTGCTCTCACCCCACAGCAACTCCAGCTCCCCTAGCAGGTTTCCCTCACCCCACAGCAACTCCAGCTCCCCTAGCAGGTTTCCCTCACCCCACAGCAGCTCCAGCTCCCCCAGCAGGTTTCCCTCACCTCATATGAGACTGTCACACATAACCACGTCAAAGCCTCATCAAAGCTGCAGGAGCAGTAAAGTGCTAGTGTGGGCAATATAAATCCTGTTCTTTTGCAGTTAAAACTAGGAAACTCATTTCCTAACCTCACTTTCATGTTTGCATGGCCCTTCCATTGTTTTGTGCCCAAGAGCATTGATAAGGACAAGATGCATGTTGTGGACAGCACTTTGCCAATTGCTTTAATGCTGTTATGTGCTGGGATACAAGAGCCCTCAGCTCCACAGGTGAGAAGCTGTAGCCATTTCACCGGCATCGCTGATTCCCAAAGTTACCATCTCAATTTCTGCTGGCCTCCTAGACAGCAGAGAAGTGCTTTACTCATCAGTCAGGGGCAGCTCTCGGCCTCCTTCCTATCACCTGTCCCTCTTGCCATTGGTACCATGTACTAAAATGGTACCTTTTTCGGCTGAAACCTCGCTGTTTTGAAAGATATTTGCAACAGAGCTATGCCAGGGAGCTTCTACTTTTTGCTTTATTTAATGACCAGCTCTAACAGTTTTGTTTAATTAACAGTGTATCTTTTAGAAACAGGGTGATCCATGCAGGCGGATACCCTGACTTTAAAGGCTACATGTATATCACCTGTTTAATTAAGTAGGGGATTTGCCTAGGACAGCTGAAATAATTTGCCAAGAGAAAACCAGATTTTTCCATCCCCTGCAGCATTATAGATAGAAACTTTTTTAATGAAATAGGCAAGTTTACCATTGTAGCTTTAAAGTTATTTAACCTCTCCCCACTTTACTATCTGATCCTTTTAATTTAACATAGCTTGCAATTAGCTTCTGCAGGCTTCATTCAGAGGAGCTTGTTCAAAAGCACTTACCAAAAACCACTCCTTTGGCACCATTACGGGGAAATGCTTGAAGCTCTGGGTGTACGTAGGGCCAAGCCCCCCACATACAGATAAAGAGGGCAAATTTTTTTCTACAGTGTGTGCTTCTCACTTGTGCTAAAAATGAAGCCAATTTTTGCTGCATTTACTTCAGAGGAGCTATATAGTCTTATGCTAGAACAAATAAGGTAAGTGTGGTGGATGTGAAGTTTCCTTTTCATGATGTTTTCTTTAAGCTGTGTCTGAGGTGACACCAGGATTTCTTTCTTAGCACTTTGCAGGGCTGAACTCAAACCAAAGCCTACAACAATTTCTTTTCAGATGTTGTTGGAACAAATAAAAAACATTTTTAAATATGTTCATTTTTTTACAGTTTATGTTAAATTACAGGTGCCAAAGTATCAGCCTCTTTCTCTTCTGTGAGACTCATGCTGAGGTTCTTTGAGCAATAGAAAGTATAGTTAGAGCTTTATATTGATCTCTATGTGAATCGCATATACATGTGAACCATCAGATGCAGGCAATTTAGAGGGATATTTGCTGCTTCCAGAATGTATTCAAATTGCTTGTTTTACCCAGCTGTCTTGGTTATAAACAGTTTTCACAATGTTTGGTTTTGTTTTCTCATTTCTTTGCTGTTTAGCAATATTGAACCTGATGGAGAAACAGATTTGTTTTCCTTTTTTAATGATTATTATCTACGCTGATGACTTTTCCCCAGTAAAATGTAGGCCAATTGATTAATGTTGTGAAAAGTAATTTGTGTTGTTTTGTAAAGCTTGCAACTATTTCTGTGTTGCTTTTATGTTAGGCTGCAGACTGTAAGCCTGATTTTAGGAGCAAATCATAAGTGGAATGAATATGTTACTGTGMGAATAGACTGGGAAGTAAAAAGCTGTGATAGACAGTCCAATGGTGCTTCCCTCCTGCCTGTATTACCAGGTTAATAGCTGGTCTCTCTAAATGGCAGGTCTCTCATTCTTCTGCAAGCTTTCTTGTGAATGTCTTCTTCCCAGATTACGTCAAGCTGTGGAGTCCCTCTAAAAGTAGTCATAGTAACAAAGAAAACATACTCTGAACATTTTTACTACTATCTAGTCTGAAATGTAGTCCAGACAGAGGCTGAATTTAAAAAAAAAAAGTGTGAGAAGAACATTGTAGTAAATAAACAATGGTATAAGTAATAAATAAACAAATATCCATTTAGATGATACACAATACAAATTGGTCTAAACGGTTCTCTATTAATCTGTTTATATCACTTTCTCTCACACTTCTCATCCTAAACCTTTTAAATTTGACCTTGTGTAAAATACCAAACGAATGCTGAGCAATTCTTCCTCGGCAACATAAAGTGGAGTGAGCACTTTACACATCTAACCCAGTATTTACAAATATGATAGCATATGGCATAAAATTAAACTGCTGGCTGCTGTTCCACTGAAATAAAAGGTTCTTTTGGTCAGAGATGAATCACAATTGTGGTTTTTCCTGTGTCCAAATCTTAACATGGTGACATATTGGATAATAGTGAATCTTGGATAGATACCCCTATGGCACATTAGGGGATGCTAGGGCTGTAAAGCTGTACCTGGATTAGTGTATTAAAAGTATTAAGGTTTGTTTACTGATAAAGAGACCAACAGGCATGATGTATCCTGCCCATGTAAACAGTCTTAGGCTATAAAACGATGTGGTGGGGCACACACTGCCTGCTGGGAATGGTCCTCAAGGAGTTCATCCCTGTAAATGTCCTCGGGAGTGGCCTGCGAGAGCACTGGCTCATATGGCCAGGGACCAGCCTGAGCGTGTGAGCCATGTCCTGCAACACAGAATTTACCATGTTCCCAGTCATGGTCCCTGGCACTGTTTGATGCAAACCTACAGTTTTAGCATGATCTTCATGCTGGTTTCACATCTGTTCTTGCTGTTCAGCTACAGACTTGGTTCACATCCCAAATTCATCATGTCAGACCCGTTTGTGGTTTGAAGGATTAGAGCTGCCCCTTTGCCGAATAGAGTATGGAGGGGAAGGATGACTGCTCATGGGGGGATTCAAAGCTGAACACTGAGAGGCCTGGGCGCACTTTGTCATTCAAACAGATCAGGAAATATTAGAATGCTGAAGTACCACTTGTAATATGTACAGTCAACAAACAATCATCTAATTGCACAGTCTGGAAATACAATGTACAGAAAACAGTAAAAGGAATAATGAAGTAGGCCAGAACATGGGATTATGTGGGACAGACACACTTCTGTTGCCTCTGTACTTTGACTGCCTTTTATCCTGGCTTCAGCTGTTTGTTTCTTGGGGTTTTTTTTTTTCACAGTGTGGATTTTATTTGTTTTCAGTTCCTTGTTAAGAGTTTACAATCCCCACCAGTTTCATCAGAAACTCCAGGACAGCTATGTGTGATACCCAGAAATGGACAAAAGACGTTTTCTGTAATCACTGTTTAATGGAGATTGAATTTTAAAAATCTACTTTCTATTTTCTAAAATCTATTTTCTTCTGACAAATGGAAATAACACAGACAGGAATGATTTTCAGTGGGCTTTATTTTTGGCTGATTCTAAGCAGATTAAATTAAACGCTCATTCTTCTTCACAAAACCAAACTAAAAACCTTTGCCAAAGCAGTTTGTATCATTACTGTGCATATGTTAATATGGAATTGTATTTTGGAATCAAAGACTGCAATCTAAGGTGATCAACAACAACAACAAAAAATCATAATCATAAGTTCCAAGTAATTTTTCTATGGCTGTCTTTTTTTGACCATATCACACAGTATGCTGTTTGGATTTGGCACTTTGAAAATACTTCTTAATTATACTCCAGTATAATTATTTGTTACTAAGTAAGTATAGTATCTATATGCTGGATGTGAACAGAACTTAAACAGAACAGAAACTGAGGACTTTACTGACAATGAAGAATAATTATGCTTCTGGCCAGCAAAAAATCTAGTGTGTTTCGGAGGGGAAACAAAACCTCGGCGGGGAAGGAAAGGCAGCTAGTTGCCATCAGCAAATAAGTGGCAGGAAGTCATACTTCACATCGAACTAGAATAACACAAATGACACAGTGAAGCACAAGCTAATAACTGCAGCCATTTTGCCGGGGGCAAGTAATTGAGAGACATGGGAAGCAGTTTTAGGAATGCCAAAAAATACATCATTATTGGCTATTTGATGGGACATGTCAAAAAGGCACAGTCAGCTGAATATTAAGGCATATTTGAATAGACATATCTGTAGCAGCTCAGACAATGTTCTACAGATGGAGAGCTAATGCTCAGGAATGACATAAGCAAGGAAGACATTAAGGTATTTACACTCCACTTTAGCTCTGCTGTATCCATAAACTGTGAGCAGCTCACCAAGTCCCAGTGAGACAATGGGATGCACTATATGAGCTGTGCAGACTGCTGGGTCGTCTCCTTCTATTACAAATCCATAATGGCCAGTAGTTAATGTGAGGATTGCAAAGAAGACAAAAATTCTTACAGTCTCATAATAACTCCATTCACTGCACTAGACTGCATTGTGTGTTGACTTACATGTCAGCTTACAGCTAATATCTGTAGAGGAGAAACAGCTATGAATATGGAATTATTCCATGCAGGTGTTCTTAGCACTGAAAATAGGAAATAAAACTTTCGTTTTCCAGACTATTATTTTTGTTCTTATTATGAAACAGAAATAAAACACATGTTTTTGCAATTTTAATTTTTGCAACTTCCCTTGTTTGGTACTACTTAAAATCAGTCACGCTTGTCTTTGCCTATATACTGCTTATTTTATTTCTGTGATTAGCCTCATTGCAACAATGGCAGTAATTCACAAAAACAATATCCACAAGTACACCTAGGAATAGTAGCATTGGCCTGCTTTTGGCCAGTACTTGGGCCACAACACTCATTTTGCACCAGGGAGACTCCAATGGAGTGGTTTTTRAGTAGGCAGAATGACTGCTACCTGGTTTTAATTGTGCTGCTCTAGAGGAGCTGGTGTCCTCCTTTCCTTCTCACAGACTGGGTTGGCAGGGAACCACTGGGAGGGTTTTTCTTTATGTTGGGAAACATTTCCTTCTTAGGGTTATTTGGCTTCTCTAAATTTTCACTAAGATAATTCCATGCAAGTTTAAGCAAATGGAGCTTTGGCAATGTCTTTCACATATTTTCGTTTCTTTCTGAGGAGCAACACAATTTTCTCAAGAGGTTGATTTTATGTACTGGGAGTTTTTGTTTGTGTAGGGTGTTGGTACTGGGTGACTCAGAGGGCTAAGAAGGGGTGCAGGGACCCGGTGTCCTTGGAGCTGTTGGGATGGTGCAGATTCCCATTAGCCTTATCTTCTTTTGGCAGTGTAAAAAACACTTCTAACGGTGAGTCAAGCACTAGTGATGTTTCATATTGATTACTAAGTGTAAGGGGCAGTTTGAATTGCATCTGGAACACTTGAATGCCACTGTTGAGCTGGCTGGGGAGGGAAGTGATGGCCCCCCTGTTTGTGATCTGCAGCTCACGTGCTCCTCTGAGTGCCATTAAAMAGAAAGAGAAATGGAGGATGTATGCTTTATAGAAAAGAGCATGGCTGTTTTGTCACTTTCTTCCTTGCAAATACGTATTGACTTGCACATGCAGGGCCATCTTAATTTAAGGTGCCAGGGCAGCAGGACACCTAGTTTCTCAAAGCAAGTGACCAACTTTAGAAATTCTACTAGACCGGAAAAAACAAGTTTCAGCTTTACTTCATCAGCCATGTGGTTTATTTTAGCCCATGAGCGAATACAGTATAAAGCATGAAAATAATCAGCCCTGTAAAAATTAAGTCAAGCACCCTCCAATAATGATTTGTCTTAAAACAGGGTCCTGTAACCTATGTTAATTCTGCAATCCACCTTAACAAACCCTTAAAATACCTTCACAGAGCAACATTTGACATCCTTTACTGTAGTATTTTTGTCAGCCTCTGTAGTCACCAATCCAGGGTCTTAAGACAGAACTGCATGTCTCCAAAAATGAGCAAATATGTATGAGAATGTTAATACAATTTTTATGCAGATACGTCCTTTTGAAAGATTTTGCTGGCAAATACTATTAGTTAGTGGCATGTTTGTCACTAGTTTTCATTGTGGCAAAATAAAAATACGGGTATGAAATTACTTTTAGAAATGAAAACTGCTGCCACTGGGCATCATTCTAGAGAGAGGATGGAGATATCATAATCTAACAGTATTAGCTAAATTATATTTATGCTGTTTTATTCTGTTTTGACTTAGAAAAATTGCTAAGACCCTTCATGAAAGTATGTAAAAAAAAACTGAAAAAGGGGAAGGTCTGTTTGGTATTGTCAGGTTGTCTTGCTTTAGGCACAGAAGAGGCTAAGTAATGCAGGACTGGACTTTTTCGTTACTTTTTCATCAGTAAAAATGAAAGATGTTGCCGTTAATATTAATCATTGCAGAGAGGAAGAGGCTGCCTTAAGATCTGTTTGCATTATAGAGATTGGTTTTCAGACTTCACTTTTTTGACTTTGGTTGTTCTGTTCTCCTAAAACAAGACAGAGAGCATATGTTCAGTCTACCTATTAATCTCCAGCCAGGAACATGCAATTTGGAACCAAAATCATCTTGCATATAAGCAGTGAGTGCTGAAAGTCAAAAGTGCTAAGCAGCTGGGCTTTTATTAGTCTCATCTTCATCAAGCGTACTCAGTGAAATTTGTACACTCAGTGTTTTGGGTTAAATTGTCTGAAACATTTTTGCTGAGCTTTCTTCTACTGTGTTTCAAGCCAGAGCTGTGTTTGCCACAGCTCTGCACTCTTCTGTTCAGCATCTAAGTTTTATTTATGTGGTACAACATCCATTATACAGCTCTGGGTGGGATCAGCACAGAGGTACGTGATCATTTTGTGCCCATGGAGTGCATTTCACCCAAGGACTTCTGAGTTTTAAGTCTCCCAATGGCTGGAAATTAGGTGCAGAAAGATATCTCTTTCATTTACATTGAATTACCAGTTGTGGGGACCAGGAGCTCAGATTTTGGTATCTGCCAGCTAAGTCACTGCTGGATTTAAACCACTTAAGAATAATCATGAATAAAATGAGAATTGTGAAATGGTCAGGTGATAAAATGAGAATTGTCCTCTCTCCACACTGGAGATTCACATATAACTTGTAATTGGAATTTTGTAACAAGGAGAAGGAGGCTTCACAGAAGAGATACAGCCTAAGAAATTGGTTTAAAAAAATATCAGATGTCAAAACCACCTTAGGTAATGCAAGGGATGGCACTGCTAGTGCTTGTAGATGGGATGTCTACACTAGCAAATGGAGAATCTTATGTCTTGGAAGTATGACTTACAGGATTTTTGGACTCGGATTGTGCTAGAATGCCAGGCCACCTCAGGCTCTGTTTTCATGAATCTGTGTTCCCAGGTATGCATGTATGTACAAAGTTGCTATTTTGCATTCATAAAAAGTGAAATTAAGAACATTATTATGCACCCTAGGAACTCAAAAGATACACACAAAAAAATAAACTTCTTAAACCCATTTTTTTTTTACATTACGATTTCTATTTATTTTTTTATCTGCTTGAGTCTTCTAGGATTACATTCTTAACTCTTTGTCATAAGTTTTAAAATTCAATCAGTGCAGACAAAAGTGTCCATCAGAGTTAATGTCCACCAAGGGGCTGAGTTTAAATGGAGCAGAGTGGTGTGTAAATGGCAGAGAGAGCTGAGCTGAATGACTCGAGATCACCTATGTAATGGGGTGTTTTAAGAGAGACAATAACAAAGAACAGGGTTTTTTCTACAAATGTTAAAATTTTCTGGATATATTAATTTCCTCCACCTGTTACCCACACATACATGAGTCAGAGTAGATCTGAGATGTTTTTATTGATATTAATGATCATTTTCCCTTTTTTGTTTGTTGGCCGACATGTTGGCCTGTTTGCTCTCTAGTCATCAAGGATTTATGTCTTGGAATTCTCACTTTTTAAGTTTCTAGGGCTCAGATTCCAGCTCTGTTCAAGTTAGAGGTGTTCTCCCTTGACACGCAGTTAGGAAAGATGATGCTCACCAGTGGTTTTTAGATGAATGACAGAGCTCTTTAGAAATAAGCTACTATCTGACTTCCTTCTTCTCACATATTTGTTTCCTGGCCAGACAAGCCCAGATCACATGAAGACATATTTGCATTAGTTTCAAATGTGGACCAAACAATACCATGTATACTTCAGCTTTGCTATTAGCTCTAAATATGAGTTGCCAAAAAACTTTTTGTTGTCTCAGAATGTGTAAAGTGGTTCTGCTGTTTAATTTTCCCTCAGAAGTGCTGTGAAAATGAATACAAGCTGGAAACACTTACAATGAATTTTAAACTTGTAAAGGGCTTCTAAATGTCTAAGTACTGTTTAATTGAGCTACCACTTTCTTTTCTCAGATGTAGATTTGAAGCAATATATCTTAACA
The DNA here is from genome assembly GCA_003713295.1 of Parotia lawesii. Lineage (NCBI taxonomy): Eukaryota > Metazoa > Chordata > Aves > Passeriformes > Paradisaeidae > Parotia > Parotia lawesii. The sequence goes on from RAHM01000069.1 coordinate 2,145,593, forward strand.
AACGTAAGACAGGAAAAACATAGAAATATGTATTGAACCAATTTTTTAACAATCAGCTGCCAAACCTAAGTCTTCTCTGTTGGTGGACAGTAAAGAACTGATTGTAGTTTTTCCTTTTTTTTTTAATAAGGGAGCATTCAGAGTGCTCATGCTTTGAATGAATTCCAGCATGAGTAATTACATCCTACCATATTTAAATATCAATTAGATGTGGTCTTTTTTTTTATTCATTTCCTGTTTCACATTGCTGGATAATGTTGCTGTGCCTTGCTGAACAGTAGCCACATTCACCCTAAAGCTGGCAAGGTTTCTGTGGCAGACAAAGTGATATCTTTATGTCTTAAGGATGATTCTCTGAATGCTTCCACTCACACTAGTTTTACTCTGGGACAGCTTCAGTACTGTTGCTCTGACTTAGAGCAGCATAAGTGTGTACAGGGATTATGGTACAATAACAACTAAATAAATATCAAATCATCAATAGTACTTGATAATGCAGGAAGTTGATTGATAGAAAGCTGAATCCTGTAAAATTCACTACTAAATATTAAAAAAACCCTACCTTAGAATTAATATTTAGCCTCTTGCTTTATTTCCTCAAGTTAATCAGGATGAATTGTGAATATGGACTTTCCACTTCAACCAATTTACAGAACATTAGGCCCCTGGTATTTGTACTGTGTGCAGTAGTGTGGTATCTGAGTTTCACTCAGTAGTTACACCAAGTGCTATTCAATTATTCTTTTCATTGAATATTATGCCAAATTTCTCTGAAGGCAAAATATAAGATTCTGTGACCAAAAAAACCCCCATATTTATTTCTGAGGGACATGGCTGAGAGCCCAGGAATGGTGAGAAAATTAAATTATTTTCATTTGCTTGCAAGCCAGCTTCACGCAGTGCAGAAAGAAAAGTGGATGAGAGAGGGCTATTTCAGTTTGGCTTTGATGGTATTGTGAGCTACCGAGTCCTCTAAACTCCAGGTCAAATACGAATTCAAGATAACCTTGCAGTATCATGCCCATTATTTGCCAGAATATAGGGTCTGATACTATAGTGCTGACAAAAATAAGGYGTTTTCTGGATGGCTCTAAAAGAAGCTGGATGTGACACCTAAATGTCTTGCAGTCTTGCTTTATCTGGACTTTGGTCCTTAAGAGTCATTTTTGTATATTAATCATACATTTGGGTTCCACTGATGGGTATCTGCTCAGCATGTTTCAGATGGTGCATCCATAGAATGGGGCTGGTCTCAACACCTATAGCACGAGCAGAAATTCCCTTAGTTAAGGTGAGACTGGCCTCAGCTTTCAAGTTAAATTGGGTGTTACATTTGTGCAGAAATTTGATCTCTCCTGGTTGCAGGGACTAAGCAAGGTGATCTGCAGTGGAATATAAGGGCCTTGATTTACAAAATTACAATTTTGAAGTCATGCTTTATGCTTGTGAAATCAGATAAAGGGTCACTGGTCTACTGGCTCTGTAGAAATTGAAGGTTTCTTAGCTTAGACATCACCAAACTATCCCAAAAGATAGAACCATATCCAACAACAAATTAAGGTTACTGCTGAAAGCTGAGCTGTTTGCCAAGCAGCAAGACAAGCCTTGATCTTTTTTCACAGTAGTCTTTTAATGGGCAAAAGAAACATTGTTTATGTTCCTGTCAGGCAATTTAAGTCCAAGATTCAAAAGAGGGAGTAGTGACTCTATGACCTTGACTTGCATTGAACAAAGCTTCAAACAGAGTTAAACTGTTCCTAGTGGGCCTGGCTGGTCTTTTGACAATACTCTTGTATTTCTTCGGGTTACCCAGAGTCCCCAGGCAGAGATTTATTCTGCACTCTAATTGCAAATACCTACATAAGGTGGCAATCTGAGAGATTTATAACTAATTGCAATGATTAAAGTGTTAATTCTGAAATATCTCACTAATATATACCATTTTCATGTTTCTATCTAGTAAGCAAGATAAATATGTGAACCGGAACTTCAGTGCACATCAGTCTTGTTGACTAAAGATCATGTATTGAGTGTTTGCTATTATGCTATTATGTGAAGAAAATTACTTATTAGAATAATGGTTTTGAAGTTGCATACAGGGCTGGCATCCTTTGGATTAACGTATTCATTTCATATAAATTAAAACAGGGTTTCATATTATGGAACCAGGGCTAGATGCACTAATGGGGACAATATGTACATGCAATCCACAGATGCCCTTAATTTTGGACACCAAGAGGAGACGTGCCTGGCAGTTGTGGATGAATGCTTGTACATAGCCTGTACGTGTGTAATATTTCTGTTCACCTAATTCACACATGGGCATGTTTGAAAATAAACCCATATATCATCTTCCTTCTTTTAGCAGAACTAGAGTGAATTTCATTCAAACGCCACCGAAGCCCAGTTGCACTGGAAGACAGATCAGTATTCAAGTTGTCAACAAAGAAGACTGATGTTGGTCATAAGTCCCTATTATCTGACAGCCCTGACGTGGGCTTGAGTTGAGATACAGCTGTGATCGATGCTACTTAACTGTACCATTACCTGATGGCTCATCTACACGTGGTAGAACAGAGACCAAATTATGCTGAAAAGTACTTATAGATGTGGTTGCTACCTGTGATGCTACACTGATAAACCAAGCATCAGCTCTGGATGATGCCTTTTTCAGATGTACTTGGGTACAGCACCCAGTGCAGCTGTAATAGTGCAGGAATGATTGTGCCAGAGCCTGAACTGCACATACTGCACAGGACTAGTAAAGAGGTCAGCTGTGTAATACACTTCCTAACAATACCTCTCATCTCAGGAAATCTAGTTGATTATTCAGATACTGACATTTTATTAGTTGGTTGTGTATCACCACTGCACAAGCACCCTCTAAGATTTTGTATCTCAATTTCTAGGCTTGCTGTTTTCTTACAACTACTACTGAGAGTAGGTTGGGCTGTAGTACAGCTGGCTGACTCATAAACTGCCATGGCTTCTGAAGATCTGAGCTTGTACATCCTGAATACTTTTCACACTGCAATGAAACAAAAGCCTTTGAAATAGGCAAGAGACACATGGGTATGCTCTAAGCTGGCCAGAAGTGGTGTCTTTCCTCAGGGTTGTTGGGGACCACAGTTTTGTACCTCTTTGCCTTACATGGAGCAGAATCTCAGACTCCAGGTGAGCATCCTTATTCCCATAATATACCACTCCACAGAGTACCTTAACTCTGATTATAATGGAGAGTTCATTTCTTCCCTGTCTTCTTCTTCGGGCTGGACAGTAGTGTCCCTCAAGAGGTTATTATGTATTTCTATGATACAAAATATCAGGAGGATGTTGGCACAAAAATGAGCCTGTAAATGTCCTATGGCTAAAACTGCCTTATTTTGGTTTTATTTTGAAAAGGAGTATCAAATATGACCATTAAGACAAGAATGAATGAATCTAAATTCTCTTTGTCTAACTCTTTACTTCAAAACTTCCTTATATGCTGTCTTTTTTTATTTATTTATTTTTTTCTATCAGATTATGCTTCTAAGGCTAAAGCATGTTGGATGCCTGGAAGCATTTCTGTTTTCAGTGAGAACTTCTGTTAACATGACTCAATCTCTTGTAAATGCAGACATGCACTCAGCAAATCTGGTAAGCCCTGAGATGAATTTAGATGCACAAAAATGGTGGAGCAGCCTAATCCTTCCTGCAGAAGATAATGTTTAAACAAATTTACTTCATTCAATGAAACACCTGGGCAAGCTTATTTAATATAGTCTTTGCATTTAATTATCTCCTCTGAAGGGGCACTTGCCATATTTCAAAATATGATTATTTTCTTTGGTATTAATTATTTTAAGATCCTCAAAGGAAACTGGCAGAGAAATAGAAAAACGGGGTCTTAATTAACCTGACCCACAAAAAGTCATCTTTTGGAATAGGGAAGATGGGATACAGAACTGAAAATAAATAGTGCTTTAAAAATCATGAATAATGAAGAATAGCTCTTAAAACCTGAAAAGAATTCTGTATGAAGGTGTTGTTGCTAGGCATTAATATCAGAAAGGCACACTTCCACATTAAACTGTCTTATGGAGGAAAGACAGTAATGGAAAAAATATTTCTGTGAAGAAATCAATATGGACAAAATTATTGGCAGAAGTCAAGGAAGTGCAAAATTATGATATACCCAGAGAACAACACAGCCCAGAATCAGCATCTTTAGTTCTTTTCTTCTCTCATTTGGCTCCTGTGGGGATCGCATAAAGAAAGCTATTCCTTTTGGGAAGGATTTATTCCACAATATATTTCTGGCAAGCAGTTTTACTAAAAGTGGTGTCACTGCACAATCCTATTACCCCTGTCCTTGCAAGAAGGAATACTGTATGTGAAAACAGGAGCCCCTGTTCTCCCTGCCACAACTGGAGCTGTAACAGGAATGGGGTTTGGATGTTCTTATTCTAGATAGCAAATTAACACACTATGTCAACTTGTGTATGAGTAATTAGATCACTGGGGGTTTTTCCTTCATCATTACTACATGAAAGGATATTTGCTGTGTAGGTTTGCACGGGACAAACATAATTGTATGTATGTATCCTCTAAAAGTTCCTTTCGTTGCCTAGGCATAAGCAAGAGGGAATTGTGCACGTTCTAGGCAATTACTCAGCGTGGAACTTCTAGGTTACTCTTGTTTAATCATTTAATGGTAGTTTGCTACTTGAAAGTCTAAATGCAGTCTTGCAAAGATAATTTTATATGTGTTGCTAGCGAGCAGAGACTGAGGAAGAAAGTGACATGGATGGTTTAGTATGAGAAGAAACCGACCCTTTATTAATTTACAAATTCGCTTATATACCTTAGCACGCTGGACACCGACATAAGGTTATTGGTTCTCTGACCAACCACCCCCCAGAGGGATTGGCTGAACCTAATAACACTTACTTCAGATATTTTCTCCTTGGTATCATAACAATACCATAGTTTACAAAATCTCCCAACTGTTTTCCCATAGCATCTGTGAGAAAGCAAGGCCTTCACACAGACACTATCAGAAAACTGAGAAATCTCTCTGCAGCCAGGCTTTTAGCATTCACAATTTTATATGTGCCTTAATCTTTGCAAGAAGCCAGACAGCTCCTCATGCTATTAGCAACAGATTTGCCTTGTATTCTACTACTGCTATGAACTGTATGTTCCACGCTCTGTAGGTGAGAAAAGGATTAAAACCGGTTTTACAAAAGAAGTACCTCTGACTTTTATTCTGTCAATTGTAAGGCAATCACACAAATTTTAATTTCCAGTCAAAATGAAAGCAGTTACCAAATCATATTCCTGCTTCATCTAGAAAACAAATTAAGCTCTTTTATGCCACTTGCAAAAGTAATTCTAAGTCAGCTCTCACTGTTGAAACAAGACTTGGTTTTCCCTTAGTTTTTTAAAAGGCATGAGATTTATCTCACTTTTCTGTGGACACTGTGTAGGTGGTTATAATCTCTCTTTTTCATTACTGATCGTTCCAACTCATCTGAAAATGCTTTGTTGGGCTGAGTCTTGGTGTTGAAAGTGTGTGCTTTTTCTGGGAAACTTTTGAAATGATAGGAAATTCTTGCAAAATATTTGAAATAATGAAAGAAAAATGTTTTCTGATCATCTATGTTTGTGTTCTTTGCAATSGAAGACATTTTCATGATCGAATTAAAGTATATTGCTGTTTTGTCACAGAATTGTACTCAAGCCATTCCCAGAGACAACATGGCAAGGAGCAAGTCCAGAGGAGGGCAATCAACATGCTCAGAGGGCTGGGGTACCTCTTCTATGAAGCCAGGCTGAGAGCTAGGGCTGTTCATCCTGGAGAAGAGAATATTCTGGGAAGAACTTAGAGCACCTTCCAGTACCTAAAGGGCCCACAGGAGAGCTGGAGAGGAACTTTTGACAAGGGCATGGAGTGACAAGACATGGGGGAATGTCTTCAAACAGAAGAAGAGTAAATTTAGATCAAATATAAAGAAGAAATTCTTTATTGTGAGGGTGATGAGGCACTAGAACAAGTTGCCCAGAGAAGCTGTGGACATCACATCCCTGGAAGTGTTCAAGGCCAGGCTGGATGAGGCTTTGAAGTGGAAAGTGTTCCTGTTCATGGCAGGGGTATTGGAACTAGACGATTTTTAAGGTCCCTTCCAAATGAAGCCAGTCTATCATTCTGTGAGACCCATATTCCTCTCCTCTGTAAGGTGGCAGTGAGTTCAGTACATCAGTCCTCTCTGAAATCATCCTTGGAATACTGTGTCACCATATTCATGTATGGCACCCTTAAAGATGGAAGTGTATAGAAATCAGAGTCTGTAAGGCCTCAAACGGGGCAGGAGTTCAGAGCTGTGCTGTCCTGGAAGTGGTGGCAGGGCCAGCAGCGTTGGACATGCCAGCAGGCCAGGTGCTAAGGTGGGCTCCTTATCCTACGCACCATCTGACTACCTGGTGGATGGTCCCCTGCTGGCCGAGGCCTCAGCACCTGCAGATAAAATCACAGGACCAGTCAGGTTGGAAAAGACCTCTGAGAAGATTGAGTGAAATCTATGACTGAACCACCACTAAGTCACACATCTAGTCTTTCCTTAAACRCCCCCAGGGATGATGAYTCCACCACCACCCTGGGCAGCCCATTCCAACGTCTAGAAACCCTTTATGTGAAGGAATTCCTCCTCGTGTCCAACCTAAACCTCCCTTGGTGCAGCTTGAGAGTATGTCCTCTTGTCCTGTCCTGTCCTGTCGCTGGTTGCCTGGGAGAAGAGGCCGACCCCCCACCCGGCTCCGACCTCCTTTTGGGGAGTTGTGGAGGGTGATAAGGTCACCCGAGCCTCCCGTTCTCCGCACCCCGGCCCTGCCCGCTCACGGTGACCCGCTGGGGTCATGGGCGCTCGCTCGGGGGGGCTCCCAGCGCCGTGACACGGCACGGGGGGCGGCGGGGCGGGGGAGGCCGGCGCTGAGGAGGAGGAGGAGGAGGAGGAGGAGTGGGAACGGACTGAGAGGGTAAAAGCGAGGGGAGCGTGAAGCAGCGGGGCTGAGAGGGGAGCGAGCGGAGAGGAGGCGGGAGCGGAGCGGGACGAGCTGCCCAGGCCCGGGGCTGCCCTGCCGGGCCATGTCGAGGCGGGACGGCGGCGGGACGGGGCTGCCGCGGCTGCTGCTGTGGCTGTGGCTGTGGCTGTGCGCGCTGGGCCCCGGCCCGGCCGCCGCCTGCAGCCCGCGCTGCCGGCACGGCGGGCTCTGCCTCGGCGACGGCTCCTGCCTCTGCTCCAAGGGCTACGAGGGCGAGCGCTGCCAGCACGGTAACGGCGGGCGGGGGGCGCCGGCTCCGGGGCGCCGCCGGCTGCCGGCAGGGATGGGCACGAGCGCTGCCTTCGCCCTCTAACATGCCAGCCCTCCGGCGAGTAATCCCTCCGGGAAGGTCTGAGGTGCTCGGGTTTGGATCTGGTGTGAGAAGCGGGTGGTGAGGTGCCGGGGAGGACCTAAAGAAGGCGAGGTGGAAGAAGAGAGTTAAGGCACCCTTTGGTAAGGTGAGGCAGTGGTAGCAAACTAATGGAGCACAGCCAAGAGCCAGCGTGAAGACCTCACGTTGGTAAGCAGACCCCGCTGTCAGAACTGGCTGTGGGTCCATAGAGAGCTTTTTGCCACTTGGATGTTGAGTAAGAGGCCCCTCACTGGACAGGCTTCGGTGTTTTATTCCTCCTATTGCTTTAACTGTGCATGCTTAAATATCCCTCTGGAAGTATTTAAGGAATCACAGAATCAGCCGGGTTGGAAGGCACCACAGTGGGTCATCTTGTCCAACATCCCTGCCCAAGCAGGGTCATCCTAGAATGCAATGCACAGGACTGCATCTAGATGGTTCTTGAATGCTTTTAGAGTCTTTACAGCATTCTAACCCTCAGCAGCATTTAACTAGTATTTCTAGGTGCAATTAGTCAGAACTAGTCACTAACAAAAACATCAAAAAAGTGTGTAGAAAGTAGATTATTTTCTGGATTTCTTTTTATTTAGAGTACGTTGTGCTTGTAAAAGTACTGTAGTTTACTTCCTGGATGTTACCTGACGCACAGAGTCATTTGTACATCCCATTTCCACAGTAGGAGGTGTAAAGCTAGGGTGGAGTCTGTTCCTGTTGGTTTCCATGGAGAGACAAAGTATTTTTGCAAATGCCACCTAATATGCAAAAGCAAACATTGTGAAGAAGAGTTTTAGTTTAAACCCTATTCAATGTAACACGTTAGATTTCTAAATCCCCTTTTTAAAAGTTTAACTGTAGAGCTTGTGGCTATTAATTGCTAAAAAAGTCGCTCAGTGTCAGGATTCCTTTGCTTTGCACGTTGTCCTATGTGAAGAGGTGATATAATTGTACAATATTTGTTCTAATTTTCAATGTCGTTCATTTAAAATGCATTTTATTTTTTTTAACTCTGAGATGAGTTGCTAAAAATTTCGTTCAGCAGTGTAGTTATTCGTGGAGTGTTGTTTCATCTAAAGGCTGAGGCTAGCAGGTGGTGACAAATGATGTATAGCTAATGTGCTGTGCAGTGAAAATTAAAAACTATGCTGTATGAACTGTTCCAAACAACTGTTGGTTCCTAGACATTTTGGGGTTTAGGGGAGAGGTGAAATATTGCTGGAGAGGCAGATCTGTTCTTGAAGTAGAGAGGTGAACTGTCTGGAATTGATAAGGGAACCACTGAATCCTTGTGCTCATAAGGCCACCAATGTAGAAAAAAATTGGGTAAATGAAGCTTCATCCCTTGTTCTGTCAAGAAAACCAAACTGAAAACTGTGTGAAATGACTCAGAAACAGATTTTTTCTTAAATCGGGTGCTCTTGTATGGCACTTCCAAAGAATTGAGAGCATCTGGTAAAAGTTAGGGAGAGCTGAGCACTGGCTGGTTTTTTCATATATCTCTGTCCTTTATTTGCCTGCTAATACTCATTCTGCAGGTACTAATGTGAAAATTCCTCTATTCTTCAGCTGGTTTGCTTGAGAGTGCTATAAGTATATGGGGACAAAATCAGGGTGGTGTCACTCATTGTTCATCTTTTCCCTTTTCTTCCCTCTGTTTCATACTTGTCACCCATCCAGTCAAAGGGTAAGTAGAGAACCCATCTCACACCAGCAGCTAACTCAGATGAGGCTCCCAGAAAGAGATGGGTTCTAAAATCTGTATGTGAATAAACAGGTGTTTTCTCAGACAGCAGGGCTGATTCAGTCTATGTGATAGGTAATTTATTTGCAATCTGACTGGATTTATCCAGAATTTTGCAAAATTCAGATTTTTATTTGTACCTTATTGAACCTGTCCAAGCTGTCAGCCATGAAAAAGTTGCAGGATTTGTGATGATCGTAGATGCTTTTCTCCCAACAGATAATTACAGTTATGAGAAAAGTTACATTTATCTTGGATGCTTGCTAAACAAACACTGTACATTTCAGAAAGGTCTCTGAAAAGGCAGCTGAAGCAAATAAAGGAAAAACAAAGAGCGTGGGAGAGAAAGAAATCCTGAGTTATTTCTGGAGACATTTTAGAGAAGAGATATAAGGAATAGACCATGTAGTTTTTCTGAAGAGGAATGTAGGAATCCAGTAAAGTGTAAAAAGTCTGATATTTCATCTTAAGAATCACAAGACGCCTCTCAAGTCGTAACACTTTTTATTAAATCATTTCTTCTTATCACCTATTTTCTTACCTGTCATTTCTCCACTTTGGTTATCAAAAGCTATTTTGGCAGTACAGCTGTGTTCCTTTTTAATATGGCTCTTTCTTCTGCCTGTTCTGTCCAGGCCCAAAACATTCCTTAGTTCGGAGTGCTTAAAAGCTTAGTATGGTGGAGTACTCCCTGTGCAGGGAAATAATTTCACCTTATCAGCAATGTAAGATGACATGGCAGGTACATCTTAGAAAATAAGAAGACAAGCTGATGAAAATATAATAATGTGCAAATTTCTTATGTATTTGAGTAGTAACTTTAGTAATATTCACCAATATTTATCCAACCTTTCCTTGTTGTCCGTCTTACAGCTACGTGTTATCCAAAATGCAAAAATGGTGGAGAGTGCCTCCGACCTGGAAAATGCAGATGTCCACCTGGCTATGGGGGTAGATACTGTCATAAAGGTAAGACCCAAGCAAGCAGTAGCTTGGAAAGACAAGAAGTTTGAAAACAGACTAAATTAATTTGAGACTCCTTACAGTCCTGGATCTAATGCACTTTGAAATAGTGACCTTAATTCTGTAAATCTCTGACCTTACTGTCAAGACATGCATGGCCTAGAGGATGTGCATGCTTKCAGGAAGATGGGATGGAGTACATGTACTGAAATGTGTTGTGAGAATCTGAGCGAGTTTTTTCCCTTAGAAAATACCCTGTTTATGTGCTACGTAAATATTCTATTCTGCTCTGCAACAGATTCTTTCTAAATAATTTCTTGAGATGGCTTGAATAGATACATATTTCTGCACTAAGTGGTTGAAACTTTTATGTRGTGTCTGCAAGACGGTAACATTGAGGGCCAGTCATTGAAGATACGTGTGGCAATGTATTGTTGAGACGTAATGGGAGATGACAGAAAAGGAGTAGGAAAGACCAATTTTTATGGTTTTGTGAAGCCTATTGAATATATGCATGGATTGGGAAAGGCAGTCCAAGAAAACGCTGTTATGTTGTGCATGTACAAACTTGTGTTGTGGGGCAATGTGCTATTATAGAATCTCACAGAATCACAGACTGGGTTGGAAGGGACCACTGGAGGTCATAATTTCCAAGCTCCCTGCKCAAGCAGGGCTACCTAGAACCAGCTGCTGAGGGCCATGTCTTTATGGCTTTTGAATATCTCCAAGGACAGAGACTCCTCAATTCCCAGGGCAATCTGTACCACCATTTGGTCACCCTCACTGTGAAGACCTGCTGGTGATTTTCTCATCCTTAATGTGGCTGGAAATGGTTTCCAGGGTCAGTTCTTGTACTACCTCACCAGGGACTGAGGTGAGGCAGACCAGCCTGTAGTTCCCTGGGTTCTCCTTGCCCTTCTAGAAGACTGGAGTAATGTTTGCTTTCGTCCAGTCTTCATGCACTTCTCTCTGTCACCGTGATTGATCAAATACAATCAATATTAAATACATTAACCTATATTGTGTGACAAAGTAATATGCAAACAAGCTTTGAAGAGCTTTTGCAGCTGTGGTGGGTTTGACTTGCATGTCCTTGCATGTTCAGTACTTGTGCAAAAAATCTGTTAGCTGAAATAGTGCTCAATACTTGTGGTTGAACAAGATATTTGGACATTTTTTTCTGCAAATTATCAAGCAGACATCCAAACTTTCCACCTTTATAATGAAGGATGGCTGTTTCTCTTCAATACAGTGAAGGTGGTGTATAATATACTTTCATACTTGTGAAAGGAAGCCTTTGGTTGTACGGAACAGTAATTGTGCCACTTTTCAAAGATAGTGCTCTCCACAGTTGATACCAATCATATGTCTGGCATAAATAATGCTTCATTAATGAGGCCTTCAGGGCTTTGTTGTGTAGAACAATTCTGAAATGAGGAGGCTAACTTGAGTATTTGGCTTTCGRGAAGGCACTGCTTGACTTGACTATAGTGATAGTTTCATTTGTCAAACTAATATCCTCTTTTCTTCTTCCTCTTGTTACAYGTAGGTCCTGTCAGGTAAGGAAATACATGAACCACATGATATTGGCTCACCAGCTGTGCTTTGGCAAGCTTGATACGAATATGCATGTTAGTAGTTCCTGTGGTGTAGCTGATGAACAGTGGTATTACTGGTGAGAAGTAGAACAGTGCCTTGCTCCAGACAGTTGAAATTTTAGTCTTTGCAGATGTGATAAAACAAGTAGTTGATGCCAGACGAGCTGCTTAAAGACAATTATTTGAGGTCCTATGCTGCTTCTGAAATGCATGGTGTATGCTGTCTTCCACAGTAAGCTGTGAAGGAGGCTGTCAGAATGGTGGGGAATGCGTCTCTGTCAATGGAGTGGTGAAGTGCCTTTGTGCTTCTGGCTGGACAGGATCAAGATGTCAGGAAGGTGCGTGTCAACATTCATGTGAATATTTATATTAATACTAAAACTGCAGTAACAAAAACATTTTAAAAGTATTAAGGGACTAATAAGAATGGAAATTGCATTACTACAGAAATGAGTGACCTGCATTATGGGTACTTACACAGATAAAATRATGTGACATTATTTTGCATAAAGGTGTACATCTGTTCACATTCAAACCAAGGTTCGTAATACAGTACCTATATATTTTTTTTTCCATTTCCATGGTCCTGGAAATGCTTTTGGAGTTATACCAGTTGAATATCTGGCCTAGAAGAAAGTGTGTTTTGCCATTTTGACTTGTATCATCCTGAATCTTTCATTCTGTCAGGATTCTTTTACATCAGTTTTATAAATCCTGCTAACTTACCCATTCCTTTTCTTGCAGCAATTTGTCCTCAAGGTTGTCGGAATAATGGAGCTTGTGTGGCTCCTGGGATTTGTAGCTGTCCAGCTGGATGGGTCGGTAGAGCATGTCACTTAGGTAAACGACTTCTGACATTTTTCATTTATCCTTTCCTCTGCTTGTTTGATTTACCAATCAGAGTGTTCAAATCTTCAGTGCCTAACAAAGCTTCCAGGGAAAGTGTCTTAGAATAGTAACTGAGAGCTGCTTCCACGTACTGGGGCTCTTACAAGTATGCATAAGGAGTAGATGGCTGTTCAATTTGGTCAGAAACACACAACTTTTCCACRTTGAAAGAGGTTAGGATTTTGGTTGTCACCAAATTAATTACTAGGTATGTCTTATTGGTATTTCTGAAATATTGTCTGTAAACTGAGACCCCCACTATAAAGAACTGAAAACTACAGAAATACTATTGCTACTGGTGTGGGTTAGAAGCTTCATTAAATTTTACAGACATGTAAAATTGAAACTCACGTCTCACTTTGAGGATAAGTTGAAGAATCAACTCCAGGTGTTCTTAGAATTCTGAATGCTGCCTGTAATCAGGATTAGTACTGACACTTGCTGAACAACCACTTCTGTTTTCACAAACTTTGATTCACAAAGACAGGTGATTATAAAGTCTTTAGTCTACACTTCTTGGGCCTTGTACGCTTGTAACAGCACTGCCCTGATGCTAAAGACAATAATCCTGAGACTACAAAAGGACAAGGTTTTTTGTTTGCTCTCTGGGAGACTGGAAAAAACCTCGTGCAAACATTGGTTTTGAACTGGATATTGTGGGTGCAGGGTCTCTGGATTAAGTCCTCTGCATCTGATATTTTGGCATGGCTGTGGGAATTCAGTCAGCTAGTGTTAGTTCTTCTACAATATATATGGTCAAGCAAACATTGACAAGTAACCTTTTGATGTTCCCTTTGGCCATCAAAATGCTTATCCTTTATATTTATCAGGGTATTGAGACAGAGGATGATATTAAAAGCCAAGTGTGGGAGTTGCAGAGAACTTACAGAATGCTAGCTCCATTCCCTGCAGCTGCAGTAATGGTGGAAGTGATCAGGTTCTTAATGTCAAAATAATCACTGTTCCCAAACTAACTAGATCTGCGTCAAGTTCGACTTCTTTTGGTGTACATGCTCATAAACGAATTGCAGCCCCTCGCTGGTCAGCTGAACTGGTGTGTAGCAGGGGACAGCTGAAGCTGTGCCCACTCAGCCTTCCTCTGTTCTTGTGGGGGAAGAGGAGGGCAGTGTGTGAGACACTGATAGGATGTGGTGACTGTTTCCTCGTGGGTGTGGATCCAAGAACTGGCTTGAATAAGTTTCAGCAGGAATTTTTATTGTTCTCTCAATTTTATGGGAGCATCTGTCTCAAAAAAAGCCTGTGCCCTAAAGAACTGAAATTATAGTATTTTAAAAGGGAAATGGAGCATGAATAAGACTAGATGTACTGTGCCTGTATTCCAGTGAAGGCCACGATGCCATAAATTGAGAGGCATTGCTTTTCAGTTCTTCTATTATGCTTTTATTTATACTGTCCCAGTGCAGTCACCAGGGAACAATTCTGCTACCACAGTGAGACAAAGAGAAAAATGATCCTGTGTTGTGCTGAAGACATACTGTGTATCTGGTGTCTCATTTCAGCTGTGTGTAAGCTGCCCTGCCAACATGGAGGGAAATGCATCGCTCCAAACGTGTGTAGATGTCGACCGCCGTACTCTGGGCCACAGTGTACAAAGAAAATGAAGGAATGAAGCAACTTCAGCCAAGATAAGCTGCATTTTTTTTCATGTAACCATACAGAGAGGAAGTCTGCAGCAGTGGGGGACCTTAAAATAAACATGGTAACTTGATTTCAGATAGCTTTTTGTCCTCACTAYATTAAGTAAATGCTTTTCTATATGAAAGGAAAGTATTGCTGATTGTGAGAAAGTTATTCTAAATATCCAACTGTGTGCAGTGTATGACACATGTTTTTTCTTCATAAACAGAAGTATTATGCCTTGGTTGATACAGCTGACCTTGAAATAAAATTTTTCTTCAAATCGAGTACTTCAGAACAGATCTATGCTCTTCTTTTTGATTTTTCTCCCCTTTGACTAGACTTATTGTGTTATATAATTACATTTTTAAAAAGCACATGAAACAAAAATGTCTCAATTCAGATCATCAGAAGTGAATGTTAGTTCAAGTATAATTTGCTTTCAATGAGATTAAACAGTTGCAAGAGGAAACTTGCAGAGTTTGCATCTCTCTGGAACATTACCAAACTGCAAAGCTTCTTATTTAAATCATGGTTATCACTTTAGRTCTGCTTCCTGTCCCTTCCCCCAGTCTGATCTGGATCTCAATCAGCTAAACAGTATTTAAATAAAAACCCCAACAACCAACCCCCTCCCCCCCTTTCTTGTTCAGACAATTCTGCTGTTACTTTCTAAAAGCTTAATCCATGCTGATACTCTTAAGAGTCCTTATCTCGACTACTTCTACAGTCATGTTATCTGATCATCTCTCAACTTCCAGTCATTTCTTTTCCTTATCCCAATGAGACAGGAAAATATATTTTTCTTCTGGAGACATTGATAATTCTATGCCATTCAAGACTGTGTTGTTACAGGAGCAGTATAATGGCAGGCTACAGACTAGCAGTGAGGAAGAGCTGTGCCTGTCAAAAATCACGTGTGGGAGATGTTTGTGCTTGCCTTCTGGAAATGTTCCTGTTTGGCTTCATTTAGGTTTTGCAGCCTTTTGAACGGGCTGCAGATTGGACTGAGTCTCCTATGTTCACTGTTCCTTGTCTCATTTGTGCTGCTTCCTGAATGCTACTGTTGAGGAAGGTTTTGCCAAAACATGCTAGTTGAATCAGTCAACTTTCTGAATGATGCTCAGATCAATTTTTATTTTTTTGAGAGATTGATTTTCATTGTCTTCTAGATGAAACTGGAATTTTTATTTTTTTTGTGGGAGAATTTTAGCTATGCATTACCTTAGTCCATTTGTTGGAACATCGTTTTAATTGTGTTTAACTACCAGAACATGTAGCTCTCATGGGCAGTAACTCATATGGACCTGTTTCTCCCGGGATTACAAGCCACYGAGCAAAGAGGCAAAGGTAATGGGGTCTTCTTAGTTACCAATTTTCTCTACAAGAGAGAACCCAAGCATGCAGAGGGCAATTGAAAGGCAATGGTTTAGTTCCTGAGACTCCTGTTTCCTGTTACGAGCAATTRCTCTGTGGTGCAGTTGAGCTTTCTCTCATGCTTCCTTTGGAGGCTGTTGCCTTTGGTTCAGAGGAAATCTGCTGCAGAGATGCTGTGAAGGATTTCTTGCAGTGACAGGGCACAACACAAGAGGAATGCACATTTTTTTGTGCTGCTTTTGCTGTGATACACTGGCTATTTCACACTTGCTGGTGAAAAATGTGATTCTCCTGTGTGGACCAAGATGATTTAATCAATGATTCTGAAGTTTTATAATGATGATGATGATGATGAAATTCTGTGTCACAGTCCACTACAGTACACCATAATTTAGAAATTCAGGAGCTAGGTTGAATACCTTAGGTGACATACTGGTTGCAGGGGAATGAATGGGACAAAAATTACTTGCACCAGATCCAAAATTTAGAATAAATAATCAGTACTATGTAAGTACAAAGAGGCATAATATCTCAGTACTATTCCCAAACAGACTGACTTCTATTAATAAAGACAAAAGTGACAGTAATAGTGACTAGAAGCTGGAAGAGATATTGGCATTGTCAGGAGCAAGAGACCAGGAGCAAGAGAGACTGTAACTGGTGTTTCTGAACAGGCCAAAACAAATGCTAATTTAGTTTCCTGTTTAGAAATGATTGAAGTAAGCAGTGATTTGACGCCACACAGAATGCAATGGCATATTTCAGAAATACTACTTGAACGTAGCACCATCTACTGGCTAGAGGGGATTTTTGTGGGGTATTTTTGGTTTTGCTTTTAAGAAATATTTCTTCTTGTCATTCAATTAAACTTTAAGTGAGTTTAAAAGTGATTTTTCTAGTTAGTTAGAGTAGAAAAATCTTAGAATGCATTATTAATGACAGTCTGTGTCCCCAGATTATTATTTTCACAGTTCAACATGCATTTACTAAAAGACCTGTCAGTAATTCTTGCCTTTTGTTTGTTTCCTGCTCGCTGGACAATTGAACATAGTAGCTACAGCATGTAATTTCTGGAGATAGATGGGTCTTCCTGTGGGGAGATGTCATATATGCAGCTCAAAGGTCAAGAAAAGCAATACAGAACATGCTAGCTACCTTATTCATTGCAGCTAACTGTAACACCTTACACAGATATTTTGGTTTTCACTAAAACATCTGTAAAAATTTTAGTGGTATTGTAGTGGTTGCATTTTTGCTACTCTGTCTCTCTCGAGTTTGCGTGGAAAGGTGAGGTGTTTCTTCTTTTTAGTTTACTTACATGCACATTTTTATTTATGTTTTTTCTTCTGCTCTAAGTGCTTCTGGCAAGAATGGATTTACTTGGTTTAGCTGTAAAATATAATTTGCTGGCTAAACTGAGCTGTGGGCAGAAGTTGGGTAAAATGACCAGATACCAGCATGTGACACCTTTATATGACACAAACTGCATAAACAACTTTAGTTATTAGTGAAGCTTTCTAACATCTACGTTTGGATTTGTATATGCACTCAGATGTTATGTTTTGAGAATTTAAACTTTGGGGTTTTCTATTTGGACAAATAATGGAGTGGGTGTAGACAATTTGTCAAGTAGCTTCTGTTTTTATACCTATTTACTTTAGGGTTTGTGCTGATTCTTCTTCATGAGTTTGCCTTTGGTAAATGGAAATGTTAACCTGCTTTCTCTTCTTAGCTATGAAAATATATAATTAACTTTTGTAAGAAGAAAGAGCCTTTCACATGGGGCCCACTAGTGGTTTTATTTTTAAATCACAGCCAACATGACTATCTGTGGTATCTTCTGTGATACAAACCCTTCCTTCAGAAAACATTAATTGTAGTGCATTTTAAAGATCTTTTCAAGATCGGGGCAAAAATCAATGTGCACTTGGGAGAATTTCTGCTGGCCTGCAGAGCAACTGCAGTTCAACCAGGTAATAAATGGATGATGTACATTGGTATGATGCCTTGAAGTGGCTACCTGAAAACAGAGGCTAGACAAAATAAGAGAATAAAAGTAGGTATTTATTTGAAGGGCCTTCAAAGGTACACCTTGGGAGTGCAAAGCCCACAAGGYGCTCCACCCCAGATGGACCCTGGGTCATGGGTTCTTCACACTTTTATAAGTTTGGTCCATTTGCATATCATGGTTAATTCTCCAATTACAATTTCAGTTAATGATGTAATTACCCCAAGTTTGCCCATCCTCTCAAAGGCTTTTAGTTTACGCATTTTGGGGCCTGGGACAATCAAGGTGTCCTTGAAGTGCAAACCTAGAGAGGCATTGTTATGTCTAACCAGCATGAGAGAACAGTAGCTAACAGGCCACACGAAATTTCGGAATTACACACCAGGCAGTACAGGATTTGAAAAATGTAAAAGTTAAAAACTAAGGCATCAGGTACCTTCCAGCACTCCTTAGTGTGTAAAGAAATCATACAAGAAAATTCAGCGAAGATACCAGTGTACTGCATAATGTGGTAAGAATCACTGCAAAATTCTCAGTTTGATACAAGTTGCCCTTCATTCCTTCAGAATGGAACTCTGTCAAATCCAACCCTTCTCCCCACTCCCAAATCCCCTAACTCTTTTGGGCCTAGTTTCAGGTTGCAACTCAAGCAGTTCTGTTAGCCTCTGTACACAAGCCCTCTATATGATTCTGCATCTTGTTACACTGAGCAATTTTACTGTATTGTTGCCATGTGCTTTCTAATTACAGTGAATTTTGTTTCCTGTGTATGATGAACAATGTAGTAACAAAGTAGTTTCAACTAATCACATAATTACTGGGCAGTTTTTAAGTAGCTGTCTGGCATTTTGCATGTACTAATAATTTTTCTGCATGATGTGCTTGCTGGAAAATAGCAAAAACAGCACAGCATAGCACGGAGCATTTTTAGCTACTGTAGCAAAACTCTGGATGTGCTTTTGTTCGCACAGCTTGCATTTGGAAAATGTAAAAGAAATAATTTCTGCCTTTAAAACTATTGAGAATAAATGGCAAATACTAATAGTTATGATTAAATACCCCTTTATTGTGCCTGAAATCCTAGAAATGCACATATATGTATTGATTAAGTTTTGTGAATGAAGGATTGAACAAACTCATTAACCAAAGTACTATTAGCAGTGCTCCAGGCAGATGTTGTGTTTCTTTTTCGCACAGCACCCCTGTAACTGGCATATGGAACAGCAGTGATTACAATATGAGATTATGTGATATGGGTGTGTTTGTACTTTAAAAACTTTTTCAGACCCTTGTGGGTCCAAAGCATCATCCTGAGGCAGCAGTTCTGAGAGCTAKTTGGGTTTTGTTCATCGACATCTTTGTGAGATGTGAGAAATGAAATGGCTCAAGAGGAGTAGATTTTAAATAATATAACAGTTCCCAGATCATCAGGCTATCAGCCACGTGGATGCTTGATTGAAAGAAACTATGGAAACACTGAAATTTAAAATGCAAGTGGGAAATCGGACATTTTTTAAATACACCAGTCAGGCACTTGGAAATCCATCAGGTATCATTCTGGAATCATGCTAAGCTCTCAAAATGCCAGCTTACTTTGCAAGATGACTTAAGAAGACTATCAAAAGGTGAGGAGAAATCTAGGCACAGAGCTGCTAACAGCTATGATTTGGTAATCAGCATCCCAGAACAGCAGTAAATGGCAAAATTACCTCTATTTTCTTCCTGTTCAAAATTAGGGTATATAAACTGAATATTGCTCAGGAGAACAGAAAGTCATGATGTTTATTTTTGACTTAAAAAAACCAAAGCAGCAAACTTCAATGGCTTAGCTAAAGGGATGTTTGTGTCTATTACCAGAGCTYGCTTTGTTATGGCGGGAACTGAAATGTCTTTCACAGCTCTAGGACAAGATAGCAGTCCTCTGTAGGAAAYGTCACAAAAACTGGGATTTTATTTTTTAAAAAACTATCTGGCAGCTGGTAGGTGCTAACAGTTCATTGGAGCAATAGGTAATGGAAAAAAATCCTCTGTTAAGTCTTTACAAATACTTTCTGATGTGATGAGTATGGATGGCATGATGTACAACAAATTTCTCCTCTTACTAGTTCCTATTTTAAGATTCAGCATTACTGAAAGCATTGTTAAATTTCTCTAAGAGGCTTGGGAACAAAATTTCCTCGTATTACTGACTGCCATCTCAGACAGGGACATAAAAGTCTTACAGACACAGGAATAATTCAGAGGCTGGCTATTCATATTTGTGACTGTAAGTAATGAAGTCAAAACAGAAAAGTTGTAATCTGGCTTCTGGCTGCAAAGGCTTGTCATAGACAAATCAGAGTCATTCTGCATCTGGCTGACTGTTAACAAGAAGGAGGCCTTGCCTTCATTGTTAGTAGCCCAGCCTCAGTTCAGGTTTCCCCTCCTTCCTTGCTACTGGCTTGTCATTATAACAAGACTGATGTAAACACAAAACAAAGAAGAAAACCAGTTCTGCTTTTTCTTCTGTCCGCAGCCAAATAGTATGCATGTAAACAGTGTTTGTAAACAGAAGGCACCATTCACGAGTGCTGAAGTGCTACCTTCCTTGCTAGAGTCACTCAGCACCTGCCACAGTCTTGTTCCCTCAAAAGAAATTTCATAGTCCAGTTGTCTACATCAACAAACTGCAGAATTTTGGGCTCAATCATCAGATCTGGGAATTCAATGAAGACATCAGAGGCTGTGGGGTTTGTACATGAGGTAGCAAAAAATTATAGAAATACACATATGTTTTAATGACTACAAGATTGTTGTTTTGAAGCTCGCCAACATTTGTGACTAATATGAATCTTTTAAAATAAGGCTTCTGAATATTCCTTTTGTTTAAATGTACTCTGTAATTGTCTTTAACCCTTTTGCTATTTTGTTGAAGTCTCATACATCCATGCAGCACTGCAACTGAATTGCCACACTTCTTCAACCATGATGTCTTTGTACCTTGGAGAGAGAAAAAAAGTATTAAAACCAGACTTTAATGATGCAACCCATTTTTATGATAAAGTTTATGAAACAATTTTAATGAATTTCTGCTTGCCTGATATGCAGAATCACAACATTAAGTTAAACTTGTGCATATAGTTTTTCTGTTTCATTACGAAAATGTGCTATTGTGATCAATGTATGATACGGCACTGTCTGACTGACCAACAATATATATTTTCTAGACTAAAAATACACTAACTCTATGCAGGACATATTTATGAAAACATTTACATCAAAATTATTTCTCTCTTTGGGTCACATTTTGGAAATCATTATAGCAAACATTACAGTCTTATTGATATAGGATTTGTAGTTTCAGATTTTCAAAATATGTATGAGCATTTCCTTGTTTCAATTTCTGAAGCATATCTACCCCACCTCTCAATTCTGCTGGCACCAGAAATATGTCTAAATACACTGAAATTAACAGAATAGAAACACCACAGGTGATGCAAGAAGAGAAGAATGCTTTTACTTCAGACATCACAAAACAGTTAGTTGTAACAAAATGTTTAAATTACTTCAGTGAGTGAGCATCAGCACTCAAGCAAGGGAATCCAACAGAAAATTGCATGACAAAACAGAGAAATGGCCATCATTCTCTCTGATACAAAAAAGTAAAGTTATTCCCAAGTTACACTTGGGGATGAGTCATACTTGTATAAAACAGGGATGAACTGAGTGGCAGTGTAGTTAACTGGGAAAAGATCAGGGCTTGACTTGGTGCAAGCTGAGAAAGTCAGCASTAGGACACTCTTTCCTAAAATAGGGCCACATGCTGGAAAAGAAAATAGTGGTTATTGTGAAGAGGATAGTTATCAATTCCTACTGCATGGCAAGAGACAATCAGCTTAATTTGAAACAAAGGAAGTTTACATTAGGTGCTGAGAACAATTCTGTAAGTATTAGAACCTAAAAGTTACTGGAATAGCTCTTAGGAATTTCATTAATTTTCCCTTGCTGCAGAATGAAAGGAAGAAATCAGACAAAATACACATTTGATGTATATCATGCTGCTTCATTGGACAAGGGTGGACTAGTTAATTAGCTCCCAGATCTCTGGTGTCTTAACTGTACATGTACCTGAATTTTCTTCCCACAGAAGACTCCAGTATAACCTGGACGACACGAGCACACGTTGGGCAAGACACACTTGCCTCCAAACAGACACTTCTGGGTGCACACAGCTAAAACAACAGAGGTACATATGAGGCTTTATTCATGAACAAATGAATCATTCCCTGGTGAAGGAAAAGTGGGTGCTGTCTCTATATACTTATTCTGTTTGCTTGTAGGAACCAAGACCTTGGAAGGTATTTTCATAAGGTAACACCCCTCAGTGTAAGGAGACTGAAAGGCCACGTGGAGCCGACAGTGTTCTTATGTCTTTTTCAGTGTTCTTATGCCCCCTTTTGCTTTGATGCAGATTTAACATGAGAACATGCTGAGAGCATGAATGAGACTGAGCAAAGAACACRAGTAAGGTGTTTTTTAGCACATCTTGCTATTTCAAGCTATTGCAATGGCCTCTCAGCAGCATACAGCACTGGAGCAAGCCAACACATACTGCCAGGGCCCCAGAGTGCCATCAGATCCTGAAGGGCTTCAGAAGGGGCAGAGCTATCTCTACTCTTTATCCTGCCTCTGACAGAGATGTGGCTAAACTACATGCAAGGTATAGGRCTTCTCTGCACTGCATATGGCCGAAGCRTTCTGAACTGTGCTGAAGCAAGAGGTTTCAGGTCGCATCATTCTTACGTGTTTGACACTGGATTCCTTCCCACTGTGGAGGACAGTGACAGGTGCTCGGTCCAATGCACTCCCCACCGTTCTCACATTCCTGAAGACAGATTGCTGTACAAACATAATCACAAAATATGGTTATATCCCAGGTGGTTACATTGAGTTATTATTCAGATTTCAGGATGCCCACGAGAGGGGAAGTGCTTTTCATACTCAAAAGTCACATCACCTTCACTCAAATACCTAAGGCCAACAGGATATTAAAGACGAGAGGCAATTAGAAACAAAAAGCCCTACAACCAAAACCCACAGTCAGAGGTTCTGCTGCAACACAGATTGCTACAAAAGCCTGAAATACTGAATTAAGACAGCAACATTAAAGAGCCTTGTCTTTTCCAAATTTACCTTTCTAAAGCACACACCTTGGTGAGAGATCTTTTTTCTGTCATGCAACAGAACACCCGATGAATCAACTCAAGAATATTTGATCCAAAGTTATTTTCTATGACCCATTTGTCTGCACATTTGTCCCTGCTTATTAAGCCACGATCTAACCCACCATTATTTCCATTCATTCATAGCTGACTATTGGATAATCAAATCTCTCTTCCACAGTGTCCACGAATATCTCACCCCGGTAAATACTGGTAATATTTTTTTTTTAAAAAAAAAAAAACCTCTTTCCAATAATTACGGAAAGTAATACAGGGAAATTTATTTATCCTCCATGCCATTAGAGAGCTCATTGCCCACATCAGTTCTCAAGCCTCAGGTGGGTACTACGACAGACACTAACACTTTAGCTATGGGATTTCTACCACCTACCCTCATGCTGATTTTCATGCAGACTGTGCTTTTATCCATGCTGACACAATTTATTTATGCACCATCAATATCTTTATTAAGATACAACGTGACCCACAGATGTGCAACCATCACAGTACTATTTCTACCTGTCCTAGAGAGCTTGTGCGCATTGCTTATTTTATTCCCATCACCTCCAACTGTTTCCACAGTTTTCCAATATTTCACTGAACTTCTTTTTCTATTATATCTGGTTTTATGTCCTACAGCACAAATTGGATTCTTTCACTTTTTTGACTCATCTCTTTGCAGAAATACAGATGTTTTGATTTAGACAAGAATTCAGAAAGAACCAAATAATACACAAATTTAGCCTAAGAACTGCATGGTATTAGTTCTCCACCCTAAATTTTGCTGCCAAGTTATAGACCACTATTTTTTTCAATGTAGAGAGATGTGTATATATTCTTAAGTTCTTTGGCACTAATTTTTTATTACTTGCATGGACAGAGTTGTTCTGAGTCACATACTGCTTTTAAGGTATGCTTCTCCTGGTAACTACAAGGTACTTACGAGTGTTACATCTTTTTCCTCTCCATCCTGAAGGACAAGAGCAAACATTTGGGCCTACACATCTTCCTCCATTCATACACCTTGGCTCACAGACACCTTAAAATCAAAAACATCTGCTGTTTAATACATTTAACTGATTATAGAATAATTAATTGGGTTTTTTGGGTTACAGAAAGATTCTAACACTAGCTTACTTTTTTCACATCTTCTGCCTGTGTACCCATCAGGACAAGTACAGACATTATTTCTCATGCAGTGACCACCATTCTTACACGGAGGGCTGCAGACAGCTAAAAGATACAAACAGGAGGAAAAGGCTGTAGTTTGGACTTTGACTTAGTGATATACTTTTGGGAAACAAGAGTGCAACACTAAGATTCTCACAGCTTGTATGGACATTCAGCACYATCAGGCCTGCCTTGTAAAAATCATATTAATGTGGTTTGGTGCAAACATCAATAGTAAAGACAAAATCAGATAAAAAGGAGTCAAGGTTGGCAACTGTATGTGTACACAAGTAACCAGACTACACATAACATACAATAGAACTGATTGAAAGCTGCTTAAATGTTGTGTGGAATACAAGACTAATTTTGAGTCTTCATTCTCCTTGGACAGTTGTTGAATCAGCCATAAAATCTAAAAAATAATGTAATTTCTGTTTTGCACCACTTCTCAGGTACATGACTTGATTGTTAATTTTGTGTCATGTTTTCTCACAGATTTCCTCATAATAGCAATTAAGGAGTGGGGAGAAGAAAAAAAGAAAGTTTTACCATTCTGACAGTGGGCACCAAAGAATCCATGTGGACACAGGCAAACATCTGGCTTAGTACAGGAACCACCATTGARACACACAGGATTACACATTGCTGCAGAAATAGGGTCAGGAAGAGTGGGAAGCACAACATCCAAATAAAGTCTATAAAATATGCGTGTCTGTTCCAAGAACAGGAATTAAACACCTAAGACAACTGCAGGTAACATCATTCCCACAGAATCTTTACCCCAAATTAAAGGATCAGTATAAGACTCCCCAGAGGTGCTGCTGGCAGCAGAACTAACATGCAGAGATAGAAGGGAGTGTGGGGGCCCTGCAGCAGAGAGTGGCTGCCCATTGGTGCCACCTGAGCCATGCAGTTCCAAATTTCACACTATGGGAGGTCCTATGGACACTCTCCCAGGAACATGGAAGTTGCAGGGGTGTTACCTGTACTGCAGGTAGGTCCGTGCCACCCAGGTTTACACCGGCAGACGTCTGGGGTGAGACATTCGCCACCATTTTCACAGTGCCTGTTGCAAACCACTACCACYCGAGAAGTTGGGCAAAAACATCGGAGAAGGCAGGGGAGGAGACAGGGGGTGGGAGGACAAGAAAGAGATTACAAAGTATTCTTGATTTGTTTTTCAGTTCTTTCCCAAAAATTAACACTGCAAGTAACATACAATTCCACTAGCTGAAGAGGAATTGCTAAACAGAGTAATCCAGTCTCAAATCCATAATAGCTAGCACCAGATGACAAAGGTAAATAAAATGTTTTTCCATGCAATTGTCCATGGTCTGGTTATATATAGTGTTAAAAATTTAGAAATTCAAAAAAAAAATTCTAAACCAAATGGGAAATGCAATACTGAGAGACAAATGGACTGTGTTACATGATGCAAGAGCAGCTGCATGCACACAGTAACACGAGACTGACAAGCAAAGACATTAAAATATCACAGCTGGGGAAAACCATGAATCACTTCTTCAGGAAAATATCTCATTCTCTTTAGCACTGCATCACAAAGAGCAGCATTTTTTTTGTCAAAATTGAAACTAGAACAAGAAAAACTGAAAAAAAAAAGTCCTGCGATTTGAGGAGACAAACAAAGGACTTTCTGAATTCAGGGTCAATAATGCAATGGTACATTCAGGTGAACAATATGTAAACAGCATGTCTAAATTTGGATTCTCYTAAGGATACAAATTACCAGTATAAAATCTACCCAAAATTTGGAGTTGCCAAATTGCAGAATGTATGATTTGATATGTAAAAGACAATTTATGTGAGACAAAGTAATTCCAATCTTTCAGCTATGATCACAGCAGATTTTTCAATTTTCAGGCCAGGTAAAAGGAAAAAGACACCATAATGTGGTTCTGAATTCAATTTTCCTGTATCCCAGTCTTTCTGACACACCATTCACTGACAACAACTTCTGAATGTACCCAAGTATCTAATCAATCTGAGCTGATAGAAGTTAAAAAGCTGTCAGGACATATGAAACATCTGCGTGTTTTTCTAAAGATATTATCACATATACAATGTACTCAATTTTTCCATGCCTGTGAATCACAAAATATAAAGTATTTGCACCTTTTATAATGCATTATGTTTTCAAAGTTATGTGCAATTACGTGATGTTCAAAAAGCTCAAGTATGGGAACCTTCAAAGAGGCACAGGTATTACATCATTTGCTAGCGTAAGACCGAGGGCATAAAAAATTTAAACCATAATTTGCTTTCTTGCTCCCGAAGAACAGGAAAAATGCTATTTATTTTTCTCTTAYGCTCTTTTGCTTACTTGTATCACATCTTGGTCCCACAAAACCGTATGGGCAGGTGCAGAGATTTCTGGCCAAGCACGTGCCTCCATTTTGACAAGGTGGTTTACAATGTGCTGCAGATATAGAATTATGTTGTTCAAGAAATAACCTCGAGAAAGATGCATAGGCTAGTTATGCTTTATAAAAAAGGAAATGTTAGTATTTGACAGTGAGCAAAAAAATGGAAATAAAATAAGGGGATACATGCAATGCCTTTTGACAAGAGTAAGTAACAACAACTACTTCAATACTATGGAGTCCCAACTGTGGTGGTCACCCTGAAGAAAAGAAAGCTGACAATTTCCAGACAGTGCTTCCCACTCTTCAGGAGTGTTTAGCTTAGAGGCAACTACATTCACTGGTGAACTGCTCAACTTACTGTGAAAGCTAAATTTAGGAATATCCAATCATAAGCAACATTTACAGTGTATATCAAGAAAAGCAGGACATATACCAACATGTAACTSAAGAGTCCTGTTACAGTGACAGTAAAATGAACACACCTTTTTGCTGTCAGAAAGAACAGTCATGGGATTTGTTCACAGCATCCTTTGGGTAGTTATGGATTTAAAAGGAAAAATTACTATATTTACCTTCCTCACAAGTGGAGCCACTGTATCCTGGTAAACACTCACAGACGTTGGGCTTAATGCACTTCCCATGGTTTTTGCAATCAGGTCTGCATAGAGCTGCACAAAAAAATCAACAGCACTCTGCAAGTCATTAATTTGTGCATATGAGTTACCACAGGCAAAATTARCATGCCATACTCACCAGCCTGACAGTTATAACCAGCATAACCAGGCTTGCATTTACAAATATTGGGTGCCACACACTCCATATTTTTGCCACAAGGTTGTCTGCATCTTGCTGAAAGGCAATGAAGAAAACAAAGAAAGGAATAAGGAAAATTAAAGAGACATTTCAGCACAATGTGTTTTGCCTAGCATAGTGAACCAATTACAGAGAATCCATTATGTCCCTGCCCATAAATGGGGAGTCTAAGACACATCAGAAAAGTATTTTTAAGTGCATCAATACAACTAAAAGCCTGTAGGCTATGCCAATATTAAGAATGAAAATGAGAAAATTCAATACACCCCACTTTCCACTGATTATACAGTAACAATATACTTTCAAGTGATAAAGACATCTCGAGATTCTTTTCTTCAAAGCATTTAAGTGCAATTATTTGTAATACCTCTGCAAGTGAAGCCATCTCCATAATAACCATAAGGACAACGACCGCACTTGACACTTCCATCCTGACTTGGCTCACAGGGTACACCAGGAAAACAGGGTAAATCAGAACAGGTCACTGCTTTAGGAATCACYGTTTCACTCAATTCTTCAGGAAACRTTTTTGGTGGGACAGTGACTGCAACAAGGGCAAAAGGTAAATGACTCGCTTTATGCTTAGCCAATAGGTGCAGAACTCTCTGAGCATTTCCACCTTTGAATGCTTTGTTTGGCAAAGAATGTCCTTTGCTTATACTTGCTCTGCTGCCAGGGGAAGTCTTCCTGTTGGTCTCCAAATAGCTGAAGGCCTCAATTTGTGACCTTGTTTCCTTCTCAGGTGATATAGCTTGGCTCCCTGAAGAGGCAGCCTTCACAGCATGTACTGAAGAACTGTTTTCCACGTCAGCAAGGTGACCATTGATGGTGCTCAGGGCATGAGCAATGTTTCCAGTAACCACAGGTTGTACAGAAGCAGTTCTCTGAGAATTAGGTGTCTTCCAGCCAGTGATTGTTTTTACTGTGGAGGCTGGTGGCATGCTGCTACTGACCATTTCTGTAGAAATAAATCTCTTTGGGACATCTGTAGAACTGGGAATATAACTTGACATGCTCAAAACCTTCTCAAAGGATGATGGTTGAAAACCTACAGCATGTTAGAAAGAAAGGGGGAAGAAGTATGTGAATACCATCAGGCATTTTTTCCTTTTGAGGGTGGGGAATGTTTTCTGAACAGATAAACATACAGCCCATTCATCATTCTGTGCTTCAGGAAGCGTCTCCTTGCGCTACGTCAGAATGTAAGCATGCAGTAGAACCTAACTGAGAGAATTAGAGAAGATCAAGGTATTCTGATTATGACCATTCCTGCCCTCACCATGGCCTTTTCTTGGCTGGAAGATAAGGAGAAAGCACAATTCATATGAGGCAGACAGCAGAGATTTTCCCATATGAGGTCAATAAACCTAGGTAACTGAAAAAATTTAAAGCAAAAATATTGCATATGGTTCATCAGTGTGTCTAAGCACTAGAAGCAGAGATAAGATCACATGTATGTAGATGCTTATACACACTGATGCACCATGAACAGTATTCTAGGTGAATAAGACACCAACTTGTAGCAAAAGTATTACCATGTTTTATTCTTCAAACTTTTTAATCAACTTTCTCAAAGTTTCTACATGGGTTTTAGTAGTGGGATTTTTCAACYGTTTAATAAACATCAGAGACTGACTCAGTCTCCTCATTCAAAAGAGGGCAAAATGAATGGTAAGTTCTTCATATTCTGCCCAGGGACAGTGTGTGGTTTGTGGAAAGAAGTACAGCACTGTAATCCCAGACTGGTAGAATACTGTACATGGGGTTTTAGCATTATGGGGCAGTGGAGGAGTGAAACTCTAACCCATTTATAACTAGAAAATGGTTTACAAAAGGTTAAACTTTACAGAATCATAATAAAAGTGTGGTCTCCCACTGCTGAAAAGCAAACCATTTTGCAGCTGGTGAAGAATTAGCCAGCACTGGCAGTGCAGTGAGAGAGTCTTTCTTCTCCCCCAGCAACAATTCAGACATGAAGGGAAAAGACACACGAGACTTTCCCACAAAGAAACCCCCAGCAGGCACAGACCTGGAAATGCCAGCAACAGCATTTACAGAGTTTTGGAATAAAGACATTCACTTGCCACATCCTTCACCTTTCCTTTGAGTTAAAGTAGGAAAATGGCATTCAACATAATGCCATAAACTTTTGCTTATCTCATATAACAGATGTCCCTATCCCCATGTTACCTATTTTATGTCAGTGGTTAGTCACTAAAACAAAAGGCAACTGTAAGAGTGTCATACATCACACTGTTAATAAAATGACTTGACTGACCCAAGGGATTTGTTGATATTGACATTTCAGTCTCATTTTTCAGATCAGAATACAACCCCAGTAATTAATAAATTGTGTCAAACTGAAAAATAAAGTGAATAGCATAAAACTGACTAGAACCTTTATTTGCCAGCTATATTCTCATCAGTATGTGAATCAGAAATTCCATTTTCTTCATGAAAACAATCACCTTTATTCCCTCCAATTTCTCCTGTGGAATCCTTCCTTTCAGCATCAGTGTCGTCAAAGCTTTCTGAAAAGATTTGAAGGCACATTAGTAGTGCACAGAAGTAGCTACATTTGTTTAAATTTAAATAAATTACAAGCAGAGTTAAAGTTTTACTACATAAAAACAACTCAAAATTCAGAAGGCAGATAAAAGTTAAAAAACGTTTCTTAAAAGTTTTTTAACAGAGTGTTTTAAAGATACAAGTTATTCAGTAATTGACTGTAAATAAAAGTTTGGCAACTGTCTTGACTTGGGTAAATAGTTCTATGTTAATCAATCTAATAGAAATATGTTTTTTCAATATTTTATTAATAATTTATCATATTATGAATATAATGAAGAAAAAAATGCCAAAAATATTCCATTGTATTCCCTTTTGATGTAAAAGAATGAGGGTGTGTTTTTTATGTGTTTTTTTCTACACTGGAAAAAGCGTTTTACAGCTGTGTTGACCCAGTGCAGTCTGATGCAGTAGAGACACAGCCCTGCTTTGCTGACTACTGAAAAGAGTTCTAAGTTACTGTTAGAAACATGAAGCACAATCAAAGATATTTTATCTGAATGACACTAAGACAATGCCATTCTTCTGAAAATCAAATAATTTTACCATGACATGACTTCCCATCTCCTTGCAGATTATTTGGGCATGGACCACAATAGTAAGAACCAAAAGTATTGAAGCAGAACACTCCAGGGAAGCAAGGACTGGATGCACATTCATCTACATCCTCTTGACAATTTTTACCTGTATTGAAATACAGATTTAATTTTTTTTTTATAATATTGTGTCACTAGACTTTGATGGTCTATTTATAAAAGTACAATGTATGCAAGTGCTGAAATTAAAAAAAAAGTGCAACCAAGCATTTCAATCCATCTAATAAGAACAGCTGATTAGGTTTGCTATTCACATTTTTTCATCTTATATCAAGTATTTTGCTTATTGTAGAATATGGAGAAGATGGGCTGTGRGGACTACATGCTTATGTGCAGGAGGAATCTCCTGCATTTTTCYACGCTGCTGAATTTACCTTTGCAGAGGAAAACAATGGAAATTAGCTTTCATAATGAACTAAAATAAACAACCATTACAGCCATGCAAGAAATACCTTGAAGTATATCATATATCTGTACACAAGACCATAAAAGTTCTTCATAATATAACAGTAAGCAATTTACAAGGAAAAATTAAAAAAGAAAACTGTAGACATWAAATTAAAAACTCCTACTTATCACTAAACATGATAAACACATGTAAATAAAGTAGCAATTTACCTTGAAGTTCATGTGGACATTCACAGTAATAGCTGTTTACTCCATCCACACATCTGCCAATACCACACTGGTTAAGTTTACAGTCATCAGTATTCACTTGACAGAGATCACCTTCAAATCCAGCCACACACACACAAAGATATCTTCCACTTCCMGGTGGGAAATTAATGTTTGTCACACATGAGCCATTATTTAGGCAATCACATGATTTTACACTGACCTACAAGACACGCCCAATAAGACAGTTTTCTTTTTTGTAATGAACTAGCAATGAGTTCTGTAAATAGATATTTTAAATATCTTATTAGTAGGTATCATTTTACTGTAATATTCATTACCTCTATTTCTACCTTAGTCGTTGCATTGCAGTCATCTGTCAAAGAAAATGTTAATTTATGGACATTCATTGTCACAGCTTTCCACAAAAGGAGACCTGATGCGGAAAGACTGGCACCTTCTGGACCAGAATCCAATGTGAAATGAATAGCAGAGCCCTCTGGATCTGAAGCCAAAAACTGATACACAAAATCTTCTCCATAAAATGTCTGTAGTATACCCTGAAAAGTTTCAAGCACTGGAGGCTGGTTACCTGTAACAAAGGAGATATTTTCCTCTTCTAAGCAAAAGTTGCAATATACTTATAGAAATTAAAAGGAACATATCTTTCTACTAAAGAAATCCCATGTTCTTATTTCTCTTAAATTCTAATGTCATTCAAATGGCACAGGAAAAACACTTGATATTTTCAATACTAGCGAGTGCCTGCTCCAAGCAGGAATGCAGCCACTGTGGCAAAAATCATGAAGAGAGAAGAAGGCATAACCAGTGTCTCAGCTGCTAAACTCTATCCTATTTCTAACATCATCCTCCTTGCAGAAGAGGTTGTGCTCCTTAGTTTCAGAGCGTTGCCTCTGGTTTACATTCTTCGCTCCTTTCTGACTTTGGCAGTATTGAATTCCAGCCACAACATGGCTATAACATGGAAACCCCTTGACTCCCTGTCTGCTGGATGAGTTGCATCTCATTCCTYCCGTTCATGTCTCATCCTTTTACAGTAGGTATATCTACCTTGGCTTTCAGTACAAGTTTGAACTGGGACAAGATTCACCAAGACAGGCACCAGAAGTCCCATTCAGACAGGACCTTTCCTAATCAAGGCAGAGTCTTGATTTCATGAGCCCTTCACGCATGAAGACGTGGATGGAATTCRCGATGTTATGGACCTGAGTTGGCAGGACAGGCTGGATGGCCAATATGAAAGCTCCAAGAAACATTCTATTTGATGAAGGGACCAACATGATATGTATATCCAAAGACTAAAATCTGAACCAAAGGAGCTACAACTTCTAGGTTAGAACTTTGTACTACAGAGAAGGAAAATGAAAAATTTAGACTTAGGTTTTCCCTTCATAGTGTGATTTCTAACTGGACTGGAATACAACAGCCTTGGATATAGTAATTAGGCCACATATCTATGCCATCAATGTTAATGATGCCCAGATACTAAGTGGCCAATAAATATGACATGTCATTTAATTCAGCTTGTGATCTCTACTTGTTTGTTAYCAGAATAATTTGTTGAAAAATACCTGTTATACCTACATGTTGAAGACAAACATTTGCAGATGTAGCTGTGCTAAATACCAAGACTGAAAAGTGCTAATTAGATTGAAAGTTGTTAATTTTCATTAGTTATTTGTAATGGCTACTGCAGGAGAGTCGGGGAAAGAAAATTTTTAAAAGCCTGACTTTTACATATGTGGTCTGCATGGTCTGGAAACAAAAATATCATTTTCAGAAACTAAGAAATGTCAGATGAAAACCAATATCAAATGACAAACTCTAAGTGAAACACTTACCTAGTTACACTTAAAACATCACTATTGCCATAAATTTAAAAACTTTGCAGACTTTCAACTTCTTGGTATTAAAAAAGAACTATTTGGAACTTACTTTCAGCAACTGACCAAGTTAACTTTGATAAGTCAGGTCTGCACAGTAAGCAAGGGCTGGTTGGATTTGTGTCTCCTTCACCATAACAGAGTCCATCTATGTTGCATGTTTTCTCCTTTTAGAGAAATGAAAATGTGATTCATTAATGTTTTTGGTTATCAAACTGGTTATGAATTTGTAAGTATCAAATAAATTCTAACCATTCAGCACTTCCGTTAAACAGCTAAGCTTGTTTTTAAATCTAAACAACGGACAGCAAATTTGGTTTTATTTGGTAATTATATGAAGCGCTTTTGGTTTGATTTTTTACATTTAAAATTGCCTCATCCCAGATTCTCTTTCTGTGCATTGAAAATCCCTCTTGGAAACAAGAACAGGGTATGGTCTGCTATTTTTTCTAGATTCTTTTTCTGCCTGAAAAAATGCACATTTTCATAATAGAGAGCAGTGAAACACATACCTTTAATGTACATAACCCAGATTCTTGTGGTTCACATATCTGACAGGCTCCATCATATAATACCATTGTTTTAGAGTTGCTATAAACAAATCCATCATTAGAAATCTGCAAGGTGAACAGTAAAAATGGATTAACTGATACAGGTATCAGTATATCATTCGCATGGTCTGCCAGCATGAGCTTCCACTCATTAATAGACACCCACATGCAGGTTTAAACTCTCACAACAGTCATCAGAAATCGAATCAAACCTGCCAATGAGTCTAGGCAGATTTTGACCAACCACATGTAGGTGTCTGCTTTAAGGTCAATTGAATCGGGYGTAGGCTCTATTGACCTTATTGACTCCATCTGTAGGAGAGCTCAGATACCTGCTCACACAGGGATGGACACGCGGCTGAGCTCAACTCAATTCTACCATAGACAGATCCAAGGTCATCTGAAATACTCWAGGGTAACTACCTGGCCTTTAACTTCTACTCTCGAAGAATGTGTGTCTCTGCAGGACCAAGGTTGTATCTACCAGTCTCGTTGCAGGAGAACACAGCCAAATTGCACTCGATGCTTAAGCTTAGGTGACAAAACTGAGACCTCCAAGTTAAGCAAGCTGACTTCTCCCTTTAGTACCATTACACAAAGGATAATATCTACAT
The DNA here is from genome assembly GCA_003713295.1 of Parotia lawesii. Lineage (NCBI taxonomy): Eukaryota > Metazoa > Chordata > Aves > Passeriformes > Paradisaeidae > Parotia > Parotia lawesii. The sequence goes on from RAHM01000069.1 coordinate 2,179,654, forward strand.
GATGTGTTTTCATCGTAATACGAACATTTGTAAGTGAATATTTGAAATTTTTGAGACTACCTTTATTTGCCATCTGGCAATGGGTTTATCATCAACCACATCCATGACATCAGACTGCTGGCCATCATTTGGTAACTGGCAGTTGACAGTCCTGGCATTTTGGAAGGCAGCTGGCATAGTTAGAGGTTCTCCAGGAATCCATTGTCTATCACTGTACTGAATGTTAAGACAGAAGATTTGTTTTTCACTGAAWTACATCACAAAAACATTTTTATGAGAGAAAAACTCCCCATGTATTGCACAGCATTTGAACAAGTCTAATGTGCCTGGATTAGAGTGCAGTGGCAAATATTAAACGACAGCATCTGCACATGCAGATTTTTACCTAAGCCAGCTACTGTGGAAGAACAGGCAGAGAGGCCTTTCCTGACGCACGGCCCTTTGGCACTGCATTGCCAAGGACAAACAGTCCTTCCAGCTGGAAAGGAATAGGAGGGTGACGCAGCGGGTGGTCCTCAAACACCACTGATCTGACGTGAAAGTGCCTCCGTTCCCCTCCATCTCTGCTCCCACGCAAGGACAGGCTTTACTCAAAGGAACAGGTGAGGGTTTTGGCAGCGCTCAGGAATCATTCTGGGTGCTGGGGCAATGCTGGCAGTTGGCCATTTAGCCCTTGTACAAGCCAATAGGTTGTTTAATAGAACAAGATGCTATCGACCTGCAGACTTTTCTTCTAAACTGCAGTGAGGACAAGGCATCCAAGGGTCCATCTTGAGAGTTCAAGGTAACAGAATAAGGGTGCTAATACCATTTGACTGAAGCATTGATGTGGAAGTAGGGATAAGCATATGGAAAATAAATAAAACAAGATGGAAGTAAGAATCCAGACTAAGAACTAAGAGAACAGCAAGTAAAAAGAATTTTGAGCTTGACTAGTTTTTACTGAGCTGGCATATTTTTTTAGTTGCTGGAGTCAATCATTTATTCAATCCCAATCCTCACATGGAGAGTCATCTGCTGTATAGGCATTGTCTCTTTTTTTTTTAACAGACAAAAATAAACACTTTTCTAGATAGATGTGTGTGCTACTTCTGTTCCTACCAAGCATTTTTTTCTTTCGCCCTATGCTCAGTTAGGGAATTCACAGTAAGGGTAAGTATAAAAGCTAAATATTTCTAAATATGTAATTTTGAGTGCATTTAGTACTGTAACCATTGAAATGCGATACAGTCTAATTCTTCAGAAACCTTTTGTTACTAGCTGGAGGCAAATTCAGATAATTTTTTCAGAAATAGTTTAACCTTGCAAAAACCAATTAAAAAGCCTTCAGATCTGTAAGCATTCCAGCTCATAAGGTTCATAGAAACTGGAGTTCAATGTAAAACAGAAGGAAATAAAACTGTAGTTTTGCTTTGCAGAAATTAAATATACTGTCATCCTTTACATTTAAATTCTGTATCCCTATAATCATAGGTTCCTGGTCATTTCCTATCCAAACCTCTATCAAGTATCTACCCTAAACTGGGTGAGACAGCCCATGGACAACAGATTTGATTTAACATTTCAAAAGTGAAAATATTGAAAAGAAAAAGAAATTCTAAATTCTGTCAAAATGCCTCTTCTATGAAATTTTGATCATTTAAGATCCATTTCAAAATATGTGCAGTTCTATACTGTTGCAAATCCATTGAAATTTCCTAAAATTCACTATTTCTCCAGCCTGAAAAACTAAACAAAGCAAAACAGTACCCCCAACTTCCTTTTGTATTCTCAAGGAAAAAATTCACAGCTTTCTCCTCGACTGCAGCTAACAGCAGTAAAATCGCTCTTGTCAGTGAGAAGATCATCACTGAAAGTGACTAACTAGGAAGTTTTTGTGTTGGGAGCCAAATACCTCACCACCAAGAGAGATTTCAGAATATCTTGCCATGAGTTAAAACTGAGACATTTCAAACTGTGATAAATGAACTCCCAATAATTGTCTTACTGAGAGCTTGGTCTAAAAGTCTTTTAATCTAAGGGTTGCGTAAACTTACCCTTGACAATCATTTCAAGCCAACTTGAGTGGATATGTGTTGAGTTTAAGAAAAATCTATTGCCAGCATTGCTTAATCTGTCAAAATAATTTCAGCATCTGCTGGAAATAGCTAAGGAAAACTATTGTCTCAAGAACAAAATTTCCCATTGAATGGTTCCCCTTTTGCCAGCTCTCACCACCTCCATCACCACACCAATGAAACACAGTTTTACTTTTAGCTTTTTTTGTTCTCATGTCCAACATGACAGAAAAAATTGAAATTGCTGATCATTTATTCCATTTACAACTTGTAAATTGCTTATATATTTGCCTTGAAAAATTTTTTTAAGAATGAGCAACAACAGTCTCTCTACACAAATTCCTCTTAAGTTTACAGTGAAACATTTTTTAATTTCCTGTTCAAACCTGACATATATCATTAAATATCCATGGCATTCTACCTCAGGGAAATGGACAACATATCAAAAACACCTTTATCTTTTCCTAATAGATTTATTATGTTTATAAAAGGCTATTTCAACCATTAGATTTGAGACAGAAATCTAGTAATGGCTTTAACCTTGCTGTCCTTTTTCAAAGAAGTGGTACTTCAATTCCTCTCCATAAGCACTTAAAAACACGGCGATGTACTGGTTGTTACTAATCGGGCTGCCCTTGCCCTTTTCTGATGGATAGCTGCTGCATGCTGTTATCTCCCTCCCAGCTGCTGAACATTCCCATTATGTTTTGTATTTCTCTTATCACGGAGGAAATGGCAATCTTGCAAAGTCTTGAGTGTTTGCTGCRAAGTGCTGAGTGCCTTTGCTTTTAGCTTCCACTAAAGCATTGGGCTGTACCCACATCAATGAATAATATGTTTGACATTTTGTCCCTTGTTCTCTGAGCAGTTTAAAATGTAATTGTCACTATTCAGGGAGACCTACTTGCAATTTGATGACTTCACATTTCAGGTTCAATGAGTCCCTGAAGCCATGTCCAAAAGCTCTCACTGATGTGCAGTCATACTGCCGAATATCGCACAGCCCAGCRTTCTCCAGCTCTGTAATTTCTGGAGCCTGGTCTTGGAAGCAGAGATTAGACAACAAATGCTACTATGAGAACTCATTCATATGCATTTCCATTATGCAATATATTTATTTTTCTATCCAACCATGAAAACTATGTAAACAACAAAATCTGGACCCAGCTGAAGGCAAGCATAAACAGGAAGATTTTACATTGTTAAACTGAATCTTAAATTTAAAGCTAGGCTTCTGTCTTCTCTTAGAACCTCAGTATTATGAAGCAGAGAAAATTCAGCTGATAACAAACGCTTGTGAACACGTTTTGCTTTCTCAACCATGGTTCTTTACATCACACTTCCAGATTAAAATTGAAATGAAACTAAGGCCTTATAAATAGGAACTCGAACGGAAACCATTATGCAATAATTTATACAGGGATTATTTTTTATTAAAAACTAAACAAAAATATCTCAAATGGAAGTTATTTCAGGAAATAAATTGACAGATCAGAACACTCAAAAACAGTTTTTATGAAGTAAAACCAGCTTATTTTATTCCTCTTGAAGTCAAATATTTCTTATTATTCTATTCCCTCTTTCTCTATTTGCTTTTAAATAAGTCACTAAAACAAGAACACCATTGCAAAGCAAAATATGACAGGTTTTATTTTGGAAGAGTTTTGACTTTTGTAGTACTGTTCATRTTTTTCCAGTGTAATTGTTTAACTGAATTTTTAGTGAATATCTCACCTACTGAAAATGAAAAAAAAACCCTGCCCAGCACTATTTACTATACCTCTTTTTTCTTCACCATCATTTCTGCTCCCATCTCATCTAACAGTTAGCTTACACAGATGTAACATCACCAAAGACAAAAACATCCCACTTAAGAGTTAATAAACAGGATCACATAAACTATAAAAATCTAGGGGACGGATGGATGTGGCATATTTTCCCTGAAGAAGACAGCAAGTGGAAACATTGCCAGTCTCTTGGGGCTATACTCTGCATTGCAAACTGACTTTTTAAATCTGGCATATTAGAAACTAAGCTCATGTTTTGTCCTTGGAAACAAGAAGGCTGAATGGAAAATAATTACAGCTATAGTAAACTGGAACTAAATAACTGAGAACCCTTGTCCGTGTATAAAAGCAGGAGAGAAAGGCAGCAAAACAAATACACTTTGCACAAACACTGAGAGCATTATTGAAGCAAATCTCATTTTCCCCCCACTTACCAGACAGTATTCTGCAGTCATATGAGCTGTAGCCTTGAAAACATGCACAGCCCCATTCTGTACATTCCCCGTTACCACTGCAGAGACTGGGACACTTTAAAGCAGTAAGCAGGCTCTCAACCGACTCTTCAAGTTCCTGTGGGTTGTAATTTATTTCTTCTAAAATTCTTTTCTCACACTCATTCTCCAGCAGAGCTAAGGAAGCTTCTGCCCAACCGAGATCATCCTTCAGCAGCAAATCTTTAACGCACATATCGACGGCATCCCCTGTTCGCCGGCCAAGGAGGGCACCACAAGACCTTCCTATGCTGGAATTAGCTATTGCCTGCTGGCACAGCAACAAAGCACTAGATTCAGTGAGGCCTGAAGGTGTGGGCCAAGAAGGAAGGAACTTTTGGTCTGTGTCAGTAGCATGGTCCTCTGGGAAAAAATAACTATATCCCTCTAAATCTGTTTGGCTGAGACTTTGGAAGAGGAATACAGGATGGTATTCATAATAACTTTGGCGCTTCCCTCTACTTGTAGCAGAATGACTTTTGTGAATATGACCGGTGTAATGGTGAGAATTTCTCCTAATGTCTAAGCTTGAACTTCCTTCTCTTTCTGTACCRGTATTTCCCACTGAGGTGGCAGAGAGACGTGAGTTTATTAGTGACATTTTGTGAAGTTTGGTTTGATTATTCTTCCTCTGCAGAAATGCTGATGAATCCATTTCATGTGTAGATGAACGTTTCTTCAAGCCTCTGACAAGATCAGCAGGACCAAGATACTCAGCAGTGACATCCAGTCCTGGTATCAAAGAAAGAAATCTACCATTTTCACTTTCTTTACAAGGCAGAGGAAGTTCTGACTGAGTAACCGCCTCCAGTTTGTTCACTGGTTTATATAATCCGGCATCTTCAACTGCACAGTCACAGAAGACAATTTTTCGAGAAGATGTTAAAGAAGCAGGTGTCTTGTCAAACAAGCTCTCTCYCGGTAAAATTCTAGCAAGGAAAGAAAAAGGTGAAACTGTATCATCTGAACTACTTTCTTTATGTTACTAAAGTATTAACTTTTTTTTGTTCTTTGTTGTTTCATACTTCTACAGCATAAGTCTGCAGTACACAGCTATAACAAAAAACCTCAAGAGTAACTAATAAAAGAATGAGATGAGTGGATGTTTCCTGTATACCTTGATACTTTGTTCCAAACCTAACCAAAATAATCTTACATCATAGTACTTGAATACTTATTTGGCAGTTCAGTTTCAATTTTCTCTTAAATTAATTATGGAACGTAATGATGACATTATAACATCAACTTAAAAACTTAAGGAGATTTTTTTTTATTATTTTGACAAGTTTTTAAGACTGTGAAGGAAAGGTAGAAGCAAAAATGATGACATTTGAATTATCAACAGAAGCATTTTGTTACCTCCATTCCTTAATAAAAGAAAAAGGAATATTAGCATGGTTTGGGATTTCCATGCCACTGGCAGTGTGATAGTCATTCTCTGCATTTCCATCAAAGGTGCCACAGAGTCCCACTGTATGTCTGTAATCTGAACTGGGTGCCCTAAGCGTTATGCTCATTCCCCATTCACTCACATCAGCACGAACGAAAGCTCCAGAAGAAAACAAAACCTAAAAAGAGATTGAAGATAGCCTCATGAGAAACACGATTTTTTTTATTTTACCTGTTCTGTAAGCAATTATTTACCACTTACTGTTACTTTTCTTCCTAGGTAGGACTCAGTGATTCTGACATTGCTTCCTGTTGTGTCTCTGTTTATTACAGATAAGTGTGGCTGTGATTCATGGAGCTGACCACTGCACATGTCAAATGCAATTATGTCACTTCCTTCCTTTGCAACAAAGCCACAGTTGCAAGATGCTGGGTAGTGAASACTTCCACAGTCCCACTGGCGAACATGAACTTCAAAATCTCGAGATGTACTCTTGTAGAGAACAAATGTTCCTGTCTTAAAATTGTCATAGACTCTGGAATCAAAAGAATAGCACGTGATATCACTTTGGTTATGAAATAACTGTATCACTACAGGTCAGCAACTTTATTTTCAAACAGATTTCTAATATTTGGTGAAAACACTGATACTGAAACTTGTTGTGCCAAGTCAGAAAAAACAGTACAGCCCACAGAGCAAAACACAGCTTTATCCTGAGCAAACATCATATCTTCCTCTGAGCAGCTCTAAATTAAAAAAAAAAAAAAACAAACAAAAAAAGCCACCTTATTTTTACAGCAGAAAAGAAGGATCATGAGTAGAATATATGTAKACAATGGCAGTGAATGGAAACACAAGCATGAAGATACTGCCATTCTTTGATTTTTTTTAACAGTGCATACGGAGGGTACTTCTCAACCTTTGTGTTTCTACAGCAGTACACCTCTGCAGCAAGAGCAATAAGATGCATAGCAGTGTGCATGTGGGGGCAGCTGCTGAAAACTGCACAAGTACCCTTGACAAAATGATTTAGAAAGTCACATCCTTTTAAAAAGGTCTGGTTGATTAAGATGGAGATGGGGAGTGCTTATTCCCAATGATCATTTAAGATGAAAACCATAAATAGCAACTTGCTTTTTTTCCTTAGGGTTAGCCATCTGTCCCCTGAAGCAAGGTTAAAATAGCCAATTTAATGATTCAGCAGCAAGAAAAAAAAAAACCAACCGAAAAAAACCAGAAGGAAAACTCCCAAACTTCTGCTGTAAGTTTAATAGCCTCTTGGCTATAAATGGCATTTGACAGTTGATTGTAGACTGGCAATTTGCTTTGTGTGTAATGGGCCAGCAGGCAAACTGCAGATGGCTGCACTGCTGGGACGGCATCGGACTGTCCATAACTCAGTATATAATTTGTTTCCTCAGTTTGTAGAATAAAATAATTTATCCTTAAAAAGAAAGTTCTTTCCCTGCAGCATCATGCTTCCAGACAGATCACACTGCAGTGAAACACTGCTTCATAAGAAAGCTTGATCACAAGGCATTCATGGTTACTATGCCCAGTCAAGACATCCCTAAAATTTCCACTGAAGGAGAAACTGCAAGATCAGGATAACCCCACTGACTTAATTAGYAGCAGTAGTCAAACTTCTATCACAGAACCCATCACAACTTTTATTTCTCCTTCTGTTATCATGTGTGGGCTGAACATCCTTATTTGGAGGCAACATATCCTCCTCTTCTCACCTGGCCATTTGAAGAAATGTGCTTCTGCTGAACAAAGAATATAAAACTCCCAGCTGTGGAGCTTATGTTTGTTCAGACATCTTTTGTGAATTAGAAACACCTTGAAAGAAAGAAGCACACCAAAAACAGCTGTGGCCAAGAAAGCTGTTTTCACTTCAAAATCCTTTTTGGCCAGTGAYATGCAAGTGACAGCAGCATGTAAGTGACTTTCAATGCCACTAATAAACACAACAAAATGCTACACAGACAGCAGACAGCTTCTAGCAATTCATCCTTACAAGGATTCAGATACTGACACACAGAAATAGGGGAAACTATGCTTTTGTTTGGAAACACCTTTGCATGAAAAGTTTTGTTTAATCATGGCTCATATTTAATATACAAACATTTTTATCTTTCATAGTCAACAGACAGCACAGCTACCAATTCTCTTGTCCATTTGCTTCATTCTCTTGCCACAACCCCGAAACTTGCCTTTAGAAATGCAAATATTACAAACCTCATCATGACTGGCAAGCTTTTACCAACTAAAGCACATTTATCCTTACCGTAAAAAAAAAAAAAAAAGTAAAACACTCAGTCACTCAGTGTAATTGCAGAAAACTACAGCTGACTTGTATCACCAGCACAGATTTAGAATAAATATAGAAATAATTAAACAAATAAAACACACACCCCGAAACCCACCTACAAAAATCCCAACACACTTAAAATTAAGAGCAGCAAGCCAGTAATTACCTTCCATCAAATGTAATTATATGAGGGTCAGTAAATGAGTAGCAGTAGGCAGTGGGTAGGTCCCTAACTGTGATCTTCAAAACAAAGAAACAAATCATAAAACATGTCAGATTAGGAAATAAATGGACTTGGGTACATTATTTATCTTATTATAGTAGTTTACATTATAMTAAGTATATTATATTATACTTCTAATCAATCTGAGTAGTTACTTCAATACTAAAATGTAAAAAAAAAAATTCAAATGAAAACACAGAATTTCAAGAAAAAATAAAGCAACTAAAATCAAACATTTAGAAATCTTGGTGTGACTCAGCAAATCACAACTGAAATAAAAGCTTCATTAACACCAGCCACACTTCTGGTCAGTTTACAGAGCTTAACATGAAGATTTTTAACCTGTGTGCTTTCTGGAACATAGCCATTCCACAGGAAATTCTCACTGGATATAGGTTCGACTGCAATTCTGGTAATCCTGTCTCCATCCTGCATGAAGTCTGTCACAGCAGTGAAATAAATTACAGCTTGACTACAGATTCCATTATTGCAGGATTTCTGGAGAAGATCCACATGACAAGAAGAAAGAGCCAAGTTTAGACCTAACTGCTCTTTACCTGTTTTAAAGAAAATACATCATTAGTGAGTTCTTCCTCTAAATAAGTCACATTCTGCACATTACTGTTAATATAGAGACTAACTTATTTACACACACTTTCATAAGTTAAAATAATTATGCATTTTTCTTGGGTTTGGTTTGGTCAYGCAAAAAACCTCCTCTCTACCTCTTCATATACACACCCAACAAAATGTTTTTGCATTTCCCAGTTTGATAGACAAATAGGACTCATGATAGTCTTGCTAATGTGAAAAAAAATGGTTGTCTGCATAGGCAAGGCTCCTCCTGGTTCACAGGATTTGTGCTTGAAAAAGTGTTACAGAAAATGGCTATAATAGTAAAAAATGAAGACTTTGTGACTGCATATATCATACTTGCAGTGCAACAGGTAAACAAAATTAACTGAATTACAAACTTTACAAGTATTACAGTATTCTGCCTATTCCAGTTAAAGAATRTGGCTCCGATATCAATGCCTACCAAAACAACACCTGCAAACTTCAATAAGTAATWCTTTCATATTTTCAGCAGCTTCATACAGACCGTGAATACTTTGTTTAAATATTTTAGAAAGTATTTTGCAGTGTAACAACTTCTTTGAAGAAGGAAACCAGCACAGTATTAATAAAAATACATTAAATACGCAAAATGTAACAAAATCAGGGTAATACTTACCTTCATCAACACTATATAATGTTAGTGAGATTTTGCAGTCACTTTCTAGCCAGCTAAATTCAGGACAAGGAATAGGAATGCTACTTTCTATTGTCAGTCTGTATTCCTTCCCATCTTCTGATATATCATCTGTTTCTGGATGTATCTAGCACAGAAGAAAATGTACTTAAAATGCAATCTCTGTGAGTAAACTGCAGCACTGCTTCCTAATCAGCTAGGAGTGCTTATTTGCATGAGCTGAGGAGCAGCGGCACATTGAGGAGAAGAGGCAGACACAGCAGCCAGAGTCTTGAAGAGATGGGTAAAGGGGCAAAGATAAGGAAAAGGCAAGAGTAAAGGTTAGCTAGAAAGGTAAGGAGTTAGCAAACCACATTAACACCACAACAGTTAGTAACTCCTGGAAGCCAAGATACAAACAGTTTTGTGTACTGCCTTGGTGGGGGAAAGGAAGTGGGATGCTACCTACAGGCAACAATTCTGAAAGAATTTGGAAGCACCGTATTTCTCCTGGGATTCCTCTCTGCAAGCTTACAATACAGATCACCAAAAACATATAACCAAAAGCTCAGTTAGAGATCAGTAACAGGGGCCTACAGCTGAGCTTGGTAGGCTGGGTGGAATCCTGAATGCAGCCTCACAGGGAACCAAAGATAACACATGGCCTCTTTACAGGGTACACTGCACAACTGCACTTCCATGAGAGAAGCCTGGGCCCCGATCCCACAGAAACAAGTTCAGGCTAAGTCAGCAGGACCATACCCAACATGTAGTGACATGCAGTGCATCTTTCCGGGGCTGGGGTCCCATTCTCGGCCAGCAAACAGCTCCCTATAGCTCTATCCACAGTAGGAACTATAACTAGTTTGGCGCTCGGCCGCTGACCAAGCGGCACAGCACAGCCCACCTCCCAGCTACCCTTCTTTAAGYCCAGACCAGGCTGGCTCAGGGCTGTGCCCTCAAACTTTATGAGCACAGCGACGACTGGCTCCAGCTGCTGGAAACCAAGGCCTGCACTGTGTGTGCAAGGTGCCAATTCCACCTTCCTGCACCTTGAGTACATGGGGAGCACAAAACCACTGCGACTCTCTTGCTTTTGGACAAATTTAAGTCCACCTCAGCTGACAACATCCTCTATTAATTCACAGTTAATACATTTTAAGTGCCTTCTAGTCAGAYGACTGACTGCTGTAGCAACACTCAAAGATTCCCGCTACATTATGTTTTTACAAAGTTACCTTAATCCCAGCAAAAAATTCCTTGCTCTCAACTGAAGAGCTTTGTATATCTGGCTTCTCCACGAAAAAAGCAGAACTGCTGCAGTACACCTGTAGGGTAAAACCAGAATAACAGAATACATTTTTGGTATGAAGTGGTCACATGAAGACAAAAACCAACCACCATGGGTTGGTTCAATGAATTCATCTTGGCCCATCTTCTGGTTGCACCAGAAGGTACCAGTTGCCAGTGGGAATTGGTAAGTACAGCTAAAGAAAATAATAGAAACAGACTGAGCATGCTAGGACCTTTTCCTGGCATATTCTACCAGTGGTGCAGAGACTTCTTCAACTAATGGCTGCATACAAATCATATTTAATGAATACCTAAAAAATCTTTTCTGGAGCATTTCTGCAACCAGTGATATCTATGAAAATGTATTTTACACTTGTTTATATGTTATTTACTACTTTTTTTTCCATTTCAGTTTCTGACTATTAATTTTGTTTAGTGACCATTAGATCTTGGATTATGTTTTTCCTGATGTTATGGACCTGGATAATCTTTTTCAAGATGAGGAATTCAGTGTGATTTCCCTCCACTGAATCAGTTCCATGCTACTACACACTGTGGTTTTGCTTTGGCTTTGTGTTTGGTTTGGGGTTTGTTTTTATTTTGCTGGATCCATTTTGAGATGTGTTGACCACACATGCAGTATTCCTGATCCTGAAAAAAAAAAGAGATTCATAGCAGCAGGAGGCATCTTATGATTGTGCCTTTCCTTTTGACTGTCACCAAGCCAACACTGTCAGGCAAGCCTTTGCAAAGTCCCCAAACGATTTTTGAGGATTAACAATTGCTATTGCTGTCCATAAACCATCCAAGCAGCCTGGCTTTGGAGTGAACATACATATGCACACCAACTACGWTTTTCTGGTTTTTATTTTCTCCAGGAAAATTTAACCTGTATTTCGGTATATATAAGTAAAAGGTTTATTGATTTTCCAGTGCTTAGGCTTCTCAAAGTTACCATGAGAGTCTAAGTTTTCATTTTGGTCCAGTGGAAGGTAGGGCATCACACTGCTTTTGATGGCAGAGATTAAAACATTAAACTAGACACAAAACCAGTAAACAGCAGCTCATCCAGAGAAAAAATATCTATCKAATGAATCAACAACACAGCTTTTCACAACCTCTGGCTCTTACAGCCTCTCACTGAGATGCAGTTGCATCCAAAAATCCTCTWAATTTACATTATTCTAACAAAAATTTACCTCCTGGAGGCACACTGCACTGTATTGAGACAAAAAGTCTCAAAAYCTTAAAGGCAGTGGTAGTTATAGTTCTGTGATTTACACATTCATATGGGCAGCTGGTGTAAAGTAGAGGCAGCGGGCTTCTGCAAAGAAAAATTATGCAGCAAGGCGCTGGACCTCTCTCTAAAAACTGTTAGTGTCTACTGAGCCATATTTGCAAATACACAAAGAAATCACAATAATGTTTTAACCTACTCTGTCTCCAAGTCTGGTGTTTATCCCATCTAGTTCTAGAAGTGAGAAGGTATGAACTGCTGTTTCATGCGTAAGCTCTTCTTTGATACCTTCAGGAGAAAGTCTTGACCAAGTCACAATGAATCCAACAGAGCTGTTTGCAAAAGGAATGCCAAAGGTACACCTTAGGTAGATGCTGCCTTTGATCATCTCTGCTACAACTTCAGGAACAGATGGAAGTGGTGGTGACACAGATGGAGATGATGTAGGAGCCAGGTTACCTAGTCAAACAGAAGCGTGGTCTGTGCTTTTTATTCTGCACAAAATCAGTATTGGATACAATGACATTGACATATCTTTTGCCAATTAATACACTAATAATATTTACCTTTTTCATTTGTGGAAATACTACATAATTTCTAAAGAGGATCAAAGAAAAATGTGTATCTTCCTTCTATGAATTATTACATGGACAAAAAACTCTTCATGAGCTTTTGATTATATTCTAGCCAATAGGAAGAAAAGAGGGGAAAAAAACAATCCAAAAAAACCCAAACCAAAAACATAAACAAGAGAATAAAATACAATTAATTATTTTACCAGGCAGGAAAGAGTAAAAACCAAAGGAATGTGCCTTACAGAATAATTTCATTATTTATGAAGACAGTGGGGAAAAGAAAAAGAAAAAAAGGAAAAGGAAAAAGAAAAAGGCTATTTAGAAAGGAACAGAACAAGCAACAATATGATTTGTAGATTCCTCTTATATCTTGCTCCTGAAGAATCAAAGTAATCTGTCATTCAGCATCATTACAAGTACTTTTTGACATTTTGACACTCAAAATGTTCTGAGAAAGAACTTTTGTAATCCAAGTTTGTCTGAAATTACCTCCAAACTGCTCATTTTGCAACAAACCAAGCAATACTCTTGATAACACAAACATGTTTTTATTCAAGACAGAATATGACTAAATGTTGACATTATTGGGTCACAGATGCACAGAAAACCTTGAAAATTAAAACAAAATACTCACTGCTACAGATGCCTTCAATGTCCATTCCCTCAGGATCACAGGTCTGTGGCCTTGCATCTGAAACAACTACAAATTGTTTTCACATTGTATACTCACACACATACAGAGTACATACACCAGTGCTCTTAGATTATAGACCAAAAGTCACAAAACACTAATTGAAGTGCAAACTTGCAGAACAGAAGCAATCTTGTAATCTGAACCATGTACAGCTATGACAGCAGTGAGCACAAAGCCTTGTGTTGGAAATCATCTAGGACGAAGGGCACAGAACATTCTACCACCTCTACAACTTCTACTGCTGATGTGCTCAGCCAATACCTATACATGTTGCTAGCCAATAAAAAGGAATTATACTATTATTCTCTTAAATATATATTTTGCCTCCCCAAACTCACATCTGAACACTTATTCTTTAACTGTAACCCTGGACAGCGAAATTCAGTGCAGACCTGCTTTGAAAAAAATCACCTTTCCTACAGAGGCCTAAGGAAAAGTGCTTGTGCACTGCTATTGTTTTGTATTTTGAATGCTATAGAAAAATAAGTGGAACTTGGCTTAAACACGAAAATGCCAGTTAGTCACTCTACTCAAACAACATCAGGAGGGCAGCAGCAACACTGGAAATCCCGTTCACCAAAAAGAATGAAGAACAGATTTTGCTGTTCCACACTTCAGTAGTATAATGTTTGAATTCCTTAGCATGTAGAGGACAGATTGAAAATTTGCCTCAGGTGTTTACAGCTATCAAGTGTTAAAGAGAAAACACAGTACACATGGTAACCTAGATACAAAAAAGCAGTACAACAGTACAATGTACCTTACATGACAACATCATCTTAAATGTGTGCATTTAAACCCAAAATGTGTTTCAGATTTACAGCATTCAGCAGAGGCAAACAAGAGTTATGCTTTTTGCCTGCTTTGTTTTGAGGCAGTAAAAATTTGCTAGCTCACTGCCTAGCTGTGGTTTTATATCTTCTTTCCTCATCATGTACCAGGATCCAAAGTAAATTGCAAGTCCTATTGTGCAGGAGTTCTTCATTGTTTCAGGCACATGCTTGCTGAGCCCTTGGAGAATGTCTTAACAATTGGATATAAAGGTATAATGATGGGCCAACAAGGCACCAGAAAGCCCACTGATAGATTTGCTATTAAGCTTTTGAAGCTTTTAAGTCAGTAATAGAGAATATGACTCCGAGCAATACAGCATATGATGCATGAAAATACTGCTAGTATTTTCACAATGCTGTGTTATACAAGCTAACAAGAATTTCCTACTACACTAATTTGTCACTGTTTCAGTGTATTTATAACTGTAAGGATTTAACCATGGCTTCCTTATCTGAAAAATCTGTCACAAATAATGAAATACTGAAGTTTTGAGCTGCGAACAACATACTTTTGCAGCACAAGCACCCAAGACAGTGGGACACATTGCAAAAGGTCTCCTGTTCTTTCTCATAGTACTAATAAAATGTGTATCAGTAGAGCATTTCTGTGTTGAATTTTCTTCTAGCAACAACATGTATACTTCCAGAAAGATTATAAGAGTTACAACAAAAATATTCCTAACAATGCTAAATAATAATTGATATAAACACAGTTTGCTCAAGTTCTTGAGACAAAATTTACTCTGATACATAATCCTATGCATCTTAAGTAATGAGCATTTGGAGAGTTTGAGTGCAATGAACTACACTGAATTTTGACTTCTAGATGGGTCTTATAACCCCACCTCACTATATGGAAAATTTCAATTCTTGAGTTTCTGGGCTTTGCAAATTAGTGAGATGTTGCACGTAAGTTAAAGAGGGGTGAAGTGAACCCACCTCGCCATTTCAGATCATTCCTTCTATCATATCCATATTAAAATTAAGGATTGCAAGAAATTTTAGCAAAACTATTTCCTGACATTTCCACTCCACCAAATATCAGGCAGATACAGATCAGAAACACACCCACTTAGCCGAGCTAGAACACGCATTTTCTCACCTTCTGCACAATACCCCATGCATCCTTGGGTGGGCTGCAGTAAGTAAACAAAGAAATCTCCGCAGTTCCTCACCCTGACAGGGATTCGGAAAAGACAGCAGTCTTTTGAAGTGCTGGAGAAAAACTGCCATGTAGCACAAGCTGTTAACTGTTTGATCTCACCAGGTCGGGGCATGGATTCTGAGTCCCTCAGAGACAACCAGACAGGGGCTTGAGTCCCACAGTGATTCATCTTCAGCACCAGAGAAAAACATCAGGAAATGGTTAATGCTACATTAAACTGTTGCTGTGCTTTAATGAGAGGTACATATGTAATTAATTTCTCGCATGAGCTTTTAGCAAAGTTCAGACAGTATAACAGAGGGATTGCTGGCTTTCCTCCTCAAGGTTGAATACAAATGCACACAAAAGAGACTTAAGTCCTTTTTTGAGCCTAGTGAATTTGTGTTTGTTTCTAAAGACAGGCTACGATTTAGTGCCTGAAGAACTTAACCGGAAGCCACACCTGAGTGTTTTGCTCAAAAAAGCTCCCAGTCGTGTTATGGCTTAGTGAGCTACTTTGCACCATTAACCTACAGTAAGTGACTGTGTGGATGCTATCAGAGCACAGCAAACACAGTATAGAGCATAAGCACACGGAGTATCAACTAAAGGTGTTAAAGCTGACACCTTTTATCTGCCTTTTGCCATCAACCGAAGGCTCAGCTAACTTGGATTTCTTCTAAGAGATGATGCATTAGTATGTTTAAACTGGTTTGTATGCATTTAAAAGCACTTAGTTGATGGGATTTTAGTTTATTTTTTTTAAGAGACTGTGACAAGGAAATTTCAATTCATTAGAAAAATCAAGGGTAAAATATTCTAACGACATTTTTAGGYTTTTTAAGGAAGGAAATGTTTTAAAAAGGGGAAACTAAAAAGATGTATCTCCTTAGAATATAACAGAGCTCCAAAAGAAAGCTCCAAATAAGCTCCAAAATAAAGAATTATACATCTGAAGCATTAAATATTTCAAGCAATTATTGAGTCTTTGGAGGCTTGCAGATGACAAGGAAACTAATCTTCAGCTAGCTCTGTTAGTTCAAGTTATTTTAGGAGTAATCTCTTTTCTATGACATGATGACTTTAAAAGCTCCACAATTACTGGATTCATGTGGCTGCAAGTCTTTATACTGCTCTCACATGGCCTTCCTAACACACTGGCCACCACACAGCTCCAGCTTTACAGCATGATAGCCCTGCTATGCTGCCACTGAGAAAATTTCTTTAGCACTGAGTGGAAATTACAGTTTTTGAGTCCTCTGAAAGGGATTTAATTTATCATCCTCTGTTACTGCCCATTCAGTGTAAAACTTTCAATGCTTAAGACTTAATTTTCCAGCTAACACATTTTAATATAATCAAGTATTTAGAGAAGATAGGTACTTTGTATTGTTCCACATCAGTCCTCATAATCATACTCTTTTTTTATACCTACCCTACTGAAAAATTCTTCACCAAAATATCTATTTCTCAGAACCAAACGATTTGTAACAATACCTCCACGCACTTGGTTGGCATCTCAGCAGGCTTATCAAAAACCATGAAGCGATACCATCCTGGTGTTAGGGAATGGTCACAGATTAAATCCTGAATAGCTGATTGCTGGAGGTGGGATGAATCAAAATCCACACTTCGGTAAGGGCTCTGCAGGATCTGATGTCCACCAGGAGAGCACTCAAAAACTGTGGAGTGAAAGCATTTTGAGTATCAAGATGGAATGCCGAACAGGTATTTTAGAAAAGTTGTTAAGCATTTTTAAGAGAAAATAAGGATATGTGAAACTTGTTTTATGAAAGAATATATTGAAGTCTTAGTAACAACAACTGTGGATGTTAGTACTTTGAAATTAAATAGAATTCATTATGTCATAACTTTCCTTCTTTTAGCGGACAGTAAATGCAATAATAACCACATAGGCATTTACCCTGGATGCAAAACCAGTGGGAAGGAATAYGTTTATACCTTCTACCTGGACCTGGGTTTTCTAGTTCCACTGATGTTTATGAAACCTGAATACAAATGGGGTGTCAGACACATGAGAATACAAAAATCTTACCTTAAGAGGAGTAAGGATTATCCAAAGGTCTTTTCAGAATAGACTACCACTTTACAGAACTCCTCTGCACGAAATTAGTAATTCCCTCAAATGGATGAGACAGTTGGATAGTTGCATGCAGTTAGCACGTATACGTGCAGAACACAACAAAAGTGTGTATGAAAATGGGTAGATACTTGGTTACACATTTTAAGTCAGTTTGCATGAATGACATACTAAATTATAATAAAGCAAATACAACTGCCAAACATATTTTTTGACATCTAAGTGACCTTGTGGCCTCAAAAAATCTCTCAGAATTTCTGATAGATAAAATGAAGGATCAGAATCTGAAAAAGTCTTTATCACAGTTTTGGTTTTTTTGTTTTTAAATGYAAACTCATTCAGAAATAAAGCAGAATGACAGAATTTCTGAGTCTGATCTGGCAGCTGAGTTGACTTCTGTCAAAGACAGTGACATGGCATATTTACATGCAGAATACTGAATAGCCATTCTTCTTCAGGAATGTGCTTGGGAAGTGAAAGCAGGGAAAGATAAAGTAAGGGAATGTTTATAAATAAGTGACATTAAAAGAATACCTATCTATTTACCTTGCTTTTAAAAACGGACAGCAACTGATGCTGACTGTGAATAAAATTTTGGGTTATACTGAATGATAGTGAATCTTAATTCTTGGCTTCATTATGCCACTATTGAATTTAAAGATGCAGCTGTAAGCAAAGCTGTCTAATGTTACATTTTGAATATGAATGCTCTGATCTCCAGTTTTCGTCCCAGGTTTGTCTGAATTTGTCGCATATTTTGCATGGTATAATTGTGTCACTGATTAGAAACATCTTGGCTCAAACGATGCAATAATTTACTATCTCTCACATTTTTCATGTCATTCTAGATAACTACAATTATAAAACAGTTTCAAAATCAGGTAATTCCCCACCTTTAAATGGAGAATATGCCCTAGTGAAAGAATAGACTTTATCTCTTCCAGCACAGTATGAGAATCYTACAGTTTTTCAAAGACTGAAGATTTAATCTGATACAGCTTTAGGCTACCCAGGCAGGTAACAATAGCTTTATCTTCTATCCTCTAAGGGCAGCTGGAAGTCACTGTGATTGACTGTGCCACCACTGTGTTTCTGAGTTTCTTGTAGCAGCCTGTAGGCTATTCATGTCCATACAATTTGACCTTACAGGGAACTTACCCTTCACTGGAATTTAGAGAAAAGCCCTTGAAGAATCACAGGTCAGTCATGTGTGTTATTGAATGTTTTCTGAGCAAGCTACAGCACAAGCAGTTTACGAACCATGATGAAAGTTTCTTCCTGTCCTCTGTTTTTTACTGGAATTCTCTCTTTCATATAGCACCCTCATTAGTTTTCTTTCCTGTAACTGAATCACTCCTGAAACAATTAATATCTGTTACCTTCTCCATTAATAAATTGAGCTAGACATGACAAGTCTTTATTTTCTTTTCTTCCACAATTTAATTAGATCATAGTTTGATAGATCTTTAAAACAGCTGACTGTAGTCACTTGTAATAGGGTTATAAATCCTACTAAAGATCAAATTATAAGTTTCTTATTATTATGCATATCACTTTGAAATGCCATCCAGCTCTTTATTAATCCAGTGTATTCTTTTCTCCTTTCTAGAAGTATGCTAATATTTCTATAGCTATTGTTTGGAAATCTTTTGTGTAACACTGGCTGACTTTTTTTTCTTTTTTTTGTTCTGCAAAGCAACTGAAAATAACTGCCATTGTCAATAATACAAATAAAAAACAACTTTTTTACACACCTGAGTTGTAACTTCAGTTACAACTGAAGTGCTGTCTAACTCCAGCAACAGCAGAAACAAATAAAATTATCATATTTATGGACAGACACACAAAAAAATAATGCCATGTTCTCTGCAAAAATATTACCCCTGAAGAATAGATCTGCCCCAACCAGAAGCATTTAAGAGGGAGTTGACTACATTTTCCACTGAAATCACGATTTCTTTATTCAGGATGCCTTAAATAAAAATAGATTTTGATATAAGCATTCTTTCAAATATTATTCTCAGGGTGATGAATACTGACTTTGCTGAAATGCTCCAGAAAAGCTTTGCCTGTGTCTAACACCCGGCAATTTTATAGAATCACAGAGTAGTTTGGGCTGAAAGGGACTTTAAAGATCATATAGTTCCAACTTCCCTGACACGAGCAGGGACATCTTTCATTAGACCACGCTGCTCAGAGCTCCATTCAAGCTGACCTTGGATATTTCCATGGATGGGGCATCCACAGCTTCTGTGGGCAACCAGTTCCAGTGCCTCACCACCCTCACAGTAAAGAATATTTTTCTAGTATCTAATCTGAACCTACTCTCTTTCAGCTTGAAATTACCACCTCTTGCCCTGTCTCTACATGCCCTTGTAAATAGTGTTTCTCCATCTTTCTTGCAGGCTTCCCAATGACTCAAGTCTGACAAAATTGTAAGGAACTGAAAACAGGTTCTGATAGCTTGAAAGTGCTAAAGAAGGTTATCTACAGGGCAGGCTTACCTACCAGCTCTGTCCAGGATGTGAGCAACATTAAATCAGGGGAAGATATCTGCGCTACTGGTGACTCGACTTCATCCACAATCACAAAATATTCTAACGTGTTCTGACACAAAACAGAACACTCATGCAAGTTTTAACGAAATTTAGCATTTACTCATGATTATTCTTAATGGAAACCTTTCCATATATATGGGAATATTCTTTTAAAATATTTTTATGGACCTTTAAATGTATTAGTGATTTAATAGCTTTCATTTCAAATATTTGTGATAGAAGAATGAAATTCTAATTATAAAATACACAAATGAATACTTGAGAAATAAGACCATGATATTCAGTCTCTTTTGTAGATTGTGCACCTGTGTTTTCACTTAAGCGAGAGGAGATACACGCAATAGGTTATCAATAGGTTATCAATAGGTTATTAGGAGAGACTTGTTTCTAGAAAGTTGTAACTCTCCCATTCTTTTTGGAGGTCCAGATACTACACACTGCCTGCTGAAAAAAAGCAGTCCATCCTGGGAAAATAGAATTTGAGTTTATTTATCATATTCTGTGCTTCTTTCCACAAACACTCTATGTATACTGCACATGGCTCTCTACTGTTCTTCAACTTGTGTTTCTGCACACCAGGAAGAATTGGATTCCATATTTGCTTTTTCCTGACTGTCTTCAGGATTAGTGCAGTGAGCTTTGCTTTGATCCATCCCAGACTTCCCTGGTCCAGATGGATACTGAGAAATGTGACCCTAAGCTGCAACATCTTAAACACATGGATAGCCTTGTGCTAGAGGATGAGCCTTTTGGGAGAGATACAGACAAAACCTCTGCACACACATCRAGATTTCTACCATGGCTGCTGTAAACTGGGTCATGTAATAGGTCCTCTGAACACCTTAACCAAAAGTCAGAAGTTTCTGAAATCAACACAGGAGCTCATTTACCCCAACGAGATATTAAGTGGCTCCTGATGACTATCTCTGAGGCACTCGGGTGGAAAATGAGTTCCGCAAAAGAAGGGCTTTTCAACTTCCTGTTCACATCTCTATTCCATCTATGTGCAAAGAGGGGTCAGTGATTTTCCACCTGTCCAGAATGTATCCAACAGGATGAAGCAGTCAGGAACTGAGGACTGCTGAGTACAATCCGGAGTTGAGATGGGAAAAGGAATCACAGCAAACTACAGACAGGCAAGGGCAGAGTAGCAGCACTGGCAATCCAGTTCCTCAGGTACAAAAAGCTTGTATCTCCTGCTGCCCAAAGGCTGGGGTCTGGCAAATGACCACTGATAAACTAACAGTGTCTTTAGTAAGTGCCCACTCTGAGTGTGAATGTGCTTTTTCTTGCGTCTACTGACTGCAAAGGATGCAGCATACCAACATCCCAAGGTAGAAATTAGAACTATGACTGAATTTAACAAAAGTATTTGTGGATCTAAAGTCTTCCAAAATAATAAAATAGAAAGAAGTTCACTTTTTGGAAGAAGTTATCCTGGAACAACTTTTTAGAGTAATACTTTTAAAGAAGAATATAAAAATTACTGTAACTACCTAAAAAATACCATCTTTTCTGATGAGACCTATAAAAGAACATGAGCAAAARTGTTGTAGCAATGACAGTATTGCAATCTCATGGAGCAGGAAAATCTCATGGAGCAGGTGACTTCTACGTGTGGACCAATGAAGAAAATCAAATCAACACACACAAATTAATACATCTTTATACAATAACCTCATTAGACTGGGCGTTAAAACCACTTTCAGCCTCTTCGACCACTCCTGTTCACACCCTATGGGGTGCTTTGCAAAGGTAGCAAATAATCACATAACCTTTATGAAAGAGGAAAATATGTGTTTATAGAATATTGTCTAGTAGTTCTCATTGAAGTATGTTATTGTATCTACTCTTCATCTGGATTTTCCATCCGAAATTTGAAACTATACAGACACACGTTTTGCAGAGGTCCCAAGTAAGGATGTGCCAAGGCACTGCCTGTGCTCCAACAACAGGCGAAGAGCGCCAGGAAGAGAGGGTGGGAGACCYAGCACCCCTGCTCTTGGAGTTCCCCTCGGCAGGTTTTCCCCGCAAGAGCGCTGTGACAAGGACAGTTCCTACTTTGGCTGAACTTACAAAGTTCAGCCTGTTCCAGTGAAACCTGTGTCACGCAGCCCCTGCGCTGGGCGGCAGGCGATGCGCGGACACGGGGAGCGCCGGCGCTGCCCCCCCGCCCCGCAGGAGCCGCCCGCCCGTCCCCGCCCGTCCCGCCCGTTCACCTGCCTGTGCCCGGTGCCCGTGCCCGGTGCCTGTGCCCGGTGCCTGTGCCCGGTGCCCGTGCCCGGTGTCCCTTACCTCGCCGGCGGGCCCCGGCCGCCGCCAGCCAGCCCAGCAGGGCGGCGCAGAGCCAGAGGCGCGGGGCAGCGGGGGCGGCCCCCGGCATGGCCCCGCTCCGCTCCGCTCCGCTCCGCTCCGCTCCGCTCCCCGCGCTCCCCGCCGCGCTCCCTCCCGGCCCGGCCGCGGCTCCCGGCGCCTGCGGCCGCTCCGTGCGCCCACCCCGCTCCCCCGCGCAGCCCCTCCCCCGGGGTCTCGGCCCGCCCCACTGCCCGACCCGGCCCGGTGTCGCCGGGGTCGCCGAGGGGGTGTCCGTGCCCCGTCCCGGCCGGGGGTTTGTGCCCGGGCCGCTGTGGCATCCCCTGCCCGGGGCTCCCTCGTGRGAGTTCTCTGCAAGAAAGGGAAAGAAACAGTCGTTGGTTCTTGTCGCGGGATCTGTGAAGATGCTTTTCCATATCCCAAACAGGTCCAAAGAGACCGAAAGCAGGCTGGCATCGTGAGCGATGTTCTATTGCCCTCCAACCCAGAATTGTATTTATTTTCTGATGCACAATAAAACGCTGAAGAAGAGCCGGTTTCAAATCGGCCCTTCGATAGATCACCAAGCGTACTTTACGTTTCTTTAACCTTTACTATATGTAACCTTCATTACCATTAATGCAGACTGAGTTTAGCAAATATTTAAGTTCCAAGAGCCCAAGTTTTAAGACTTGCTGAGAGATGCTCCTCTTCAGAGATGTCTATCAGAGAACAAAAAGCAGGAAAAATCTCAGCATTTAAGATTTGCCAGTGCTGGTATTTCCCATTGTAGGCCTGAGGTTGTGCAGTCATTGAACTACTTTGCACACACCGAGCAGTAGAGCAGTCCACAGAAATATTTCACGTGCTCTGTAGCATTATGTAGGCCTAAATCTAAAACATAAAAGTTGATGACACTAAAACACAGCTTACTGCCATCCACTGAACATATGCCAGGCTGCAATGGTCAGCGAGGACTGCTCCCATGGAGTACTGACCCGGGTGGCTCTTTGCAGAGCAGATTTCCCTGCAGGAGGAGGTATCAGGGCTTGGACTCAAGGTAGAGGCACAGCAGCGTTGTGGGCTTAACCTCCGTCCTCTTTTGCTCACATACCCTGAGCTTCTTCATTGCAAGAAACAGTTCAGCTCTATGATGCCAGTGTGTTTTTAAAGAGAATTGCTGTACCAGCCTGAAGTTGAATCTGGTGTCTTGGATTCCTGTCAGTTCTCTAAAGCTGATACTTTTGCCCTAAGGATTGGAGAAAATTTTAATAATGAGTTTTCTTGTTTACTCAACTCTCTGGTTTATTTGTCAGCAAGTATGACAAACTTTTATCCTGAAAAGCTGCATATATCTGAAATTAGTTTGGGTTTTATTTTTCATTTTTCCCATGCCACATGTTTATAAAGAAGACAAGAGGAAAGAAAGAGGTATTTTACAAAACGAGTTACGAAGTCAAGACCTAGAAAGAGAGATGTGAGAAGCTTTGACAAAATTTAAACACTGAGCTACTTCTTTGAGCCCTGCTAGTCATGATGGAGTGGTATTTACAGGAGGATTAACACCTTTTGTCATGGATCATTCAGGGGATTGAAAGAGGTGGCAGTAATGGCTGCTGGAGTAAAGGCACCTTTCATCTTTTCTAGACTGGTTTTCCTCTGCCAGCTCCCTCTGCTACTATCAGCCTTGTAGCCTCTTACAGTGACAGCAGAGAAAGAGCATATTGTGCTTAAAAGAGCTGACAACTTGCCAAAAGTATTACTCGGCACTCATGGTGACAGAGTTGTGTCAGTGACAGTGAATTTGTGGAAAACGAAAGTAATTCTAGTGCAGTCTCACGCTTATAATAGGAGAACAGGGCTTTCCAGCAGGTTAAATTTCAAATAGTTTCTATCAGTGATTTCCATAGGTTTGATTAAATAAATCACAGGCTATGTGAAATTGTGTTGCACTACTGAGAACACCTCTTTCATTTACAATGGAATGGGAAATCAAACTGCAATTTTGTATGTGTATATTGCTAATAGCAGGATGTTTGGGAGGAAAACCAAGACTGTAGAATGAAGAATTTAAAATACTATCATGGTTATGTAGTCGAAGTCATTACTTAATATTCAACTGAAAACATGGCACAGGGAGAGATTATATCAATGCTAGGGAGCATTTAGACACTGCAGGACAAGGCAGCATTTCCCAGAGTGGATTTTATGATTAACAACGAATAAAGAGAGATTTTAGGGTTGGTTTTGAAAATTATTCCAAAGCTAACTTAGAGTTTAGTAATATCAGCCTGTTCAGTAAAGCTTTTAAATATGTATTTATTTTAAGGTGGATTTCAAAGTTCTGTCTATGAATAAATGAAATTAATTTTTTGAACAAAGCCTGAGCAGAAGTACTTTTGCTGAATCAGGACTGTCTCATAAGAGAGGGAAGAGCAGAGTGATTAGTTGAAGAAAAAAGACGTGTTGGATGACAAGGAACACAACTCGGGCAATGCTGAAAATAGAGTTTAAAAATTCAGATAACAAAGAAGGTGGCTCTGCTGATGCTAAGTTCTTGGAYCTGCAACTAGATTGTTCTGGTTTAATGGTTATCTGTGTAAGTTCATGACTGTGCAGCTCTGGCATGTGTGTATGGGTAACAAGAATCCCAGAAAAAAACGTTGAAGGGGAAAAAAAGGAATTTTTTCATAAACGCAGCCAACAGAGCAACTTTGTCATCTGACACTTCTA
This sequence comes from Parotia lawesii, assembly GCA_003713295.1. Classification (NCBI taxonomy): domain Eukaryota; kingdom Metazoa; phylum Chordata; class Aves; order Passeriformes; family Paradisaeidae; genus Parotia; species Parotia lawesii. The sequence continues at coordinate 2,204,607 of RAHM01000069.1, forward strand.
TTGCTAACATGCCAGTGGGATGTTTGTAGCAGTGCACCTTGATCTTTAGCTTAATGTATACAAAATACATGTCTTATACATTATTTAGCATTATCATTATCTCACATTGCATTTGGGGGAACAGTCCAGAGTGAGCAGCAGGCAAGTGGATAKCAGGTTGATTAAAGACTAGTTTAGGTAACTAAGTTAAGAAGAACAGTCAGCAGTGTCTGCCAAAATGTGTACCAAACAGGTGCGYGTAGCTGCTCAGGTGTAAACTGGAAATGAAAAATCACCCTTGARTTTTAAAAGTAGCTGCCTCTAGGCAAAGCCACAAATGTTTTTTCTAGTTGTATCCAAACCCTCAACTCGAAGGTAAATAAAGGRATCACCTACAAGAAAGGCCGTGCTTGTGGTAGGCTCCTTGGAAWAACAACTAATTAGTGTGAATGGTAGGGCACGAGAGGGGAAGCAGAGTTTTAGCGCTGAAGGCAGCTGAGTAGGTGGATACTGTCCTGAACAATGAATCCCCAGCTCTGACACTTACRAGTTCTTAGCCATGTTTTGTAAACTCAGGTAAACACTTAGAGAAGAATCTGATTAAGCTTAAGCTAAAATTGCCCACTATGTCTGATTAATTATAAGCCTTTTCTTTCCAACTGTGTAGCTAAGAGTACAAATGGAAGTCTTTCTTAAATTAATCCTTTGTGCTGTACCATTAAGCCTGTCTGTATTGTAAGGCAAGGTAAATCTGAATAAACCCTTTAAATCTATGTTACTTTATTTGTTATCTGTACAGAGATGGAGCATGGATGATAACTCCAAATAAAGCTGTGAGCAGAACTTGGAAGCTGGGAAAAATTTCCCTGCAAAACTTCAAAGAGTTATTGCAGTATTGCCAAGTGCTGAATGTTTGTAAAGAGTTGCCTTCAGCAGATAACACCCCTCCTGCGAGGAGCAGATGGCTGAGATACAGCCTGCAGCCTTAGGCAGATCCAAAAGTATAAGAGAGGCATGAGTTCTCTTGCTTTTTACCTGTGAATGTTTTTAGTTCTTTCTGTGTGTAAAAATAAGTTCTTTTTGCTTGTGCCAACTCATATATATGAATGGTAAGTGAACTCGTCCTTTCCAAAGCAATAAATTGTTAACATTCTTTGTCTAATCAATTCTGCCCTTAAAGTCAAATTCCAATCTTCCCTTCAAATTGTAGGTTGTGTGACTTTTAACTTAGCTAAGGTTCATTTGATTTAAAAACACGGTTTAGCAGCTCCGAAACTAATGTCCTGAAACATCACTAAAACATAGGAAGACACACTAAGACACATTGCCAGTTCCAGTTCAGAATGAGATATTTGGGATATCCCCCTTCCCTATCTTTGACACCAAATAAGTAGAAACAGAGAAGCAGTAGTGGTCATGTGCATTTATTCGTTTTGGTCATTCTGTGGCTAAAATTACAGCATCACAAGAGGTTAACTTTACTCATGTTTATTCTGCTGGCGGCTTTTTCAGAAAACTGAGGGGCTTTTGAGTGACATTTGTTTTCCAAAATGCTTTTAAAATTTGTAGAGGGTATTTTTTAAACTGCCATGTGAATGTACTCAGCATTGACAGTCTGTTTAACTTTCAGAAGTAATGACATCTCTAGTAGGTTTTAGCCCTAATTCTCTTTTATATTTGACCTCTTGTATACACTATATTTGACTTATGTGGTGAAAGACTCCGGTTTAAAAATCTAATTTAATTTGGCTTTGATAAGCAGTATAAGAATTAATGTAAATCATAGGAAATCTGTCTCCAGGAGTTACTAAGAGTCAAATAAAATCAGTGTTAGGCTTTCCATTAACTTCAATCATCTTTGGATCCACCATTTACTCTTTTTTTTTCCTCAAGTATTTTTATATTCTTAATTCATGGTCTATCAGTTGTATTTACTCAGAATATGCCAGAATATTTTGAAGTCTGGGAAGTCCCTTGGCTAGTGGAATATTAATGGAATAAACTTTATTTTACGCATACTGAAATGTAGCACTGACATGTAATTACATTGATAAGCTAAGTATGATACAATTCTCAACTACTATTTCTTCTCTTTCTGTCTTCCATGCAGTTTGTCTTTGTGAGTGTACAGCTCACTTTAGTAGTAATTTTTAAAAAGTMAGACACCATAAAATTCATTCTTTACCCTATATAGAATAAATGCTGCTTGAGTAAGGTGCAAAACATTGATCTTATAGGAAATGGTGTACTTCATACTCAGTCTTACTGGCTTTCACCTATTTGTACTTGCACTACTATTTTTGATATTTGTGAAATAAAAATTAACACTATTGGGTAAAAGTCTTGACTAAGTTATGTGGTCTTCTAAGATGCAGATGAGAAAAAGTATTCTTAAAATATATATCCTATGCAGATGATAAACAAATAATATAATATTTTTCTCAAATTCTCATATTACCTTTGTTGATATCAAAGGCTTTGATCATGTAGACACTAAAATGTGTTTTAGTAAAATCCCACAAGAAGAAGGGGGATTAAAAATCTCCCAAACCCCACATCCTAGTGCTTAAAGCTGTGTTCTTTCTTTCTGGGCCTATAATTTTTCCTCCTAGCTTTTACTTTGTATGTGGGAACAGCTTACCAGGTAATGAGTCAGTAATGTCACTGAGCAGCCACCTCTGGCTGTGTCCAAATACAGACATGGCACCCCTGAAAAGGGGCACATCCTACCCACATTCCATGGCTATTTGATAACACTGAATATATAAATAAATAACCTGTGGCTGGCCTGGTAAGAAAAAAGATGCATTCCCGGAACCAGGAAAAGCACATTCTCTGCCTTTGTTTTGTGAAAAGGCCTCTGTGGTCTCTCAAGGAGGGAGTTCACAGCTGAGGATCATAAAAGGAAGCAAGCACATGCAGAGGGTTCCTCAGCTTTTGCTACCACGCTGAGTTAGGCTGTGACTTTCTGTAAGCCTTTCCCTGCATTGTAGAGAAAGACAGTATTTATTGACTTAATATAGGGTGATAAGAACAGATGCGCTCTAAAGGAGCAGAAGCACAGATTATCAATTAGCTTTATTGCGTGAGGTTCCACTGGTTTTTGCTGAGGGTTTCACCCAGCATGCTTGTTTTCATGTGTATCTTTATATAGTAAGAAAAAAACAGAAGTGTCCTTACAGGGAGAAGCAGATGTGATTTTTTCCCCCTCCCACTGGGCTTTGTTGAGGCTTTAAACGAGTATTTGGAGGAAAACAGATTCCCCTGCCTCACTCTAGTGGAAAATATGTTTCCTGTCTGTTTGCCAGAAAAAATGAAGTCTTTTTCTTGGATAGGAGTAAGATATCTCACTACAGATAGAATCTTCTTGGCACCGCAAATCATGAAAATGGTTTTTATCATCTGTAGTTTGAAGAAACTGGAAGGACAATCTCTGCCCAGTACCCTGTTAACTTCCCTCTCTGATGGTTTGGCCATCTCAATTTTTAGGTTARCACTGCTGGTTTTTATTACGCTTTAAAAAATAGAGCATTACTTGATCTGACAGAAGTCTATTGACACAGGAACAAAGCACAGACCTTGTTTTGAAGAAGAAGTGAATAAAATGTTCAAAAACTCTTTTACAAATTCATGCGAAGTAGCGTTGCTAATTTGATTTCTAAAAAATCAAAACATCTGAAAATCCACTAAAATATTGATTCAGTAGTATACCAGGTTTAAAAGCCTGGCGCTAAATTAATTACTATGAACTGTTTTGAAGGCTATTAATCTGAAGAAGTGTTAAATATGAAGAAGTGTTAAACCCAGCTACAGTGTCTGGGTCAGGAAAACCAAAGCACCAGATTGGACAAAAGTAAGAACAGGACAAGGAATTATTTCACTTGTGTGCTCTGTTTTCTCTGAGCAGGATGGTATTGGTCCCTCTCAGGCACTGGTACTGAGCAATACATGGTTTGATTTTTGTTATGTTCTTAATCTTTAGTAGAGAGTAGAAATGCAAAAAAAGGATTGCATAAAATTACAAGGTAAACAGCTACCTAAGCATTGCCAGATTTACATGGGGAGCCATAGCTGACTTGTGAACCTATACCTCAGGTTTTTAAGCTAACAATAGGAAGGAACAGAAATGTTGTGAAAGGAAAGCTATACTGAGAGACACAGCAAAAAAAATCATATTAGCTTAAAATATTACTTCTCATTGTATTGGAAGTATAAGTAACTATGGTAAATGCTGTGTAATTTTTTTAATTTAATGTCTTTCTAGCAACTCTCTTAATGTTACTGTAACATGAATATTCTATTTCACTACCTTTCTTCCTCTATAGTTAGGAATTTTGATATGAACTGTACGAGACAATTAAATGGCTTATGGAGACAACTTTGAGTATGGATAAAAAAATTAACTTCTGTATTCTGACATTTAATACTGTTAATCATCTCAGTTTTGTCATTTTAGCAATAGATCATGAGTAGATCTGAGAATGAAAGCCAGATGGTCAGTGGGGGAACAAATAAATCCTTATGGCTTCTTTTTTTATGATACAAGTTTTGTTCCAATGACTACACAGGGCAAGAATGAATAAAACAACTTCATCAATAATATCTAGACTGAGCTATTACTACTACTTAAAAAACCCAACAAACCAGCTACTTCATTTCTCCAGCTAGCACAAGGCTGTAGTGAATCTGCTTCCCCCAAATTGTCTCTCGTACAAAGACTATGTGTAGACATTTGTCTTTGCCTTAATCCTTTCCCAAACGCTACGATTACAACATAATTTCTTGGGGTTTTTTCCCAGTTAAAAGTGCACCCTTTCTGTATCATACCTGCCTGGCTTCACAGCTGCTACGGGTACATCTATGGTCCCGACAAAGGGACATCATGACTGACTTGTTACATTTGGTAGAGTGTTGTTTGTGTTTGAGAAAACACATAAGCAGGTGAGTTAAGAGTGAATTCCTTCTTTGCGTTCCTTAAGCAGAGATTCACTCCAACCTGTTGGAGCAACTTATCTCCCTTGCTTTAGGAAAGATAATATTTTTAACCTGGGTTCATAAGTGTTGCATGACTACTAATGTCAAAGCGTCATATACATAGTATCACACAACACTCCTTCAAACTTGATAATAATCAGAAGATGTCAGCAGCTTGTGCTCTTTCTGATGAGGAAATGTGACTTTGACAAATACCTGAAGGTTTTGATAGATGACTAGAACAAAGCCATAAACTCCTATGTCTTTTCTGTCAGCAGTGGAAAGGCTAGTGCTGCTGAAAAACAGACCTATTTCCTACCATATCTCGATTTAAAGTTAAGTAAAATTCATCATCCCGAAGAGCTTGGAGCTGCAGTGCTTTAAGCAGTGACAGAATTAGTGTCACTGTAGCATCCTGCTGCTATTGGTATTCTAAGTCTTCATCTTTGCAGGCCTGAGGTATGAAAACATAATATTAAATAAATGTTCCTTATTAATAATAATSTCCTGTTAGGCCTATTGCTCTATAATACTGTTCAATTTTCAACTCCTTCTCTGTATGACTCAGAGACCACCCAGGGGCTTGGAGAATACTTTCAGCACATCATTGCTGAAACTGTCACATGAAATCGACATAAAAGATATCAGAAAAAAACCTGTAAAAATCAAAGCAAAATTATACTGTTAAACTACATCAATGTGTGATTGCAAGTTGGGGGAGAAAGGTTGAAAACAGTGGAAAATGCTGGTTGTTGTAATAGTCCCTGTTACACTGGTGGGCCCCACGGAACTACATGACTTTGTGCTGATAAAATTTGGCCGCAGGATTTATCTGATTTTTATGCAGTTCCAGTAATTAGGAAAAGAATTTGCATTAAGTGGGTGTTCTTTCAGTCCTGCTTGTGTGTTTTTAGCTTATAATACTTTCACAGAATCCACTATCATGAATTTAAAATACAGTCTGCAARTATAAAAACAAAAAAACAGGTAATGAAAAGCACTGGATAATAAAAGTTCCCATATCTTCAACAGCCCTCAWACACCTGTTAAAAATTTGTTTTGCAACCTGCCCTGAAATGTGATGGAAATTAATGCTTACAAGTCCCTTGTGAAAATGTAAAATATTGCAGTTTAAAGCTTTGCATACAGTTTGATAGATAAAACGTATCTCAAACACATTTACTGTGTCCCACCAGGACTATTCCAAGCTGATGCCCTCTGCATTCTAATGAAAAGAATAATTATCCTGGTCAATGCTGTTCTTTAACTGCTGTAAAGCAAATGTGATTTGTTTAGTTACTAGGCTAACGTGATTATCGCTCAGAAGTGAAGAGGTTTAAAAGTAAAAGCAATTAATGCAATGAAATATTTCCTTTCATTCAGCTGTATTTAGGCTGGTCTATGCTTACATAYATTACAAAGGAACAGGGTTTAAAATGTGTTCATTTTTCCCTACTTGTTCACAGAAAAAGGGACTGTCAGTCAAGAAGAAGAAATATAATGTAAGGGAGGCTAAAAGATTGCTATTTACCTCATATAGAGTGACAGTCTTAGAGCTAAGAACATATTTTTAAGCAAATGTCCTCTGTAGCATTTCTTCCCATGCAGTCCTTAATAACCTCCTTGGCTTCTCTTTTCAGAATACTGCCGCATATATAGAAGCCAGTTCATCTGTATTTTGAGGATGAAGGGTCATTTTAAACTTCRCAACCCATTAACAGCATGTTTAATGAAGTTAAAACATTCAGTCTTTAAGCCCTCTCTGAACAGGCAATCTAATCAGTCAGACCTTACTCACATATTTCCTCTTTGATGACATAGACTTAATCTAGAGCTTTTACATTTGCTGATTTGCAAAACTAGGAATTCCCCTTCTACAGACYTGTGACTCTTTGTGATGTTCTGACCTCCTTGCTTCCAGACTTGCTGCAATGCTACGAACAGACATCCTGCTGTTCAACTGGAGTCTTAGCATTGTGTATTTGAAGATAATCCCTAGACCACCAGCATCTTTTCAGCATCTGTGAACATAAAGGTTATGACAGTTGCCCCTTCTGACTGTAATCTTTGGTTTTACAAGAATTCTACTAAAAGATTTTCAAGATGTGATTATCTCTTCCTGCTTTGTGTGGTATTGCTAAGAAAATAATATTAGAAGTTTTAAAAGCAATACATTCTGCTGTGTTTTAAAACCTTCAATTTGCAACTAAATTATGTACTTAGCTTTACACACTTGACTTCTTCAGAGTATTTAACAGCTTACACTGCAGCACAAGTTTAAGTGTTTGCAGGATCAAGATCCACATCCTCTCTGCACCATTAAATGTTTTGCAATTGAAGAGTGGCTAGATTCCCCAAGGGGGTTTCTTTTATGTATAAATGGAGAACATCCATGGCTTGCATCTGGGGTTTATCATCTTGTTTGAGTGATCTAATCTCCTTAGTGTGTGTGTGTGTRCTCATGCACTTACATATGTAGATATGGTAATGACAAGAATAAGCTTGCTGGGGGAAAAAACACAAGCAGGGAAAGGAATTGCCGAATATTCCTTAAAACCTTGCCCCCCATTCTGTGGAAATTTTAAAACATTTTGTTTTCTGTCCAGCTCTATAAACTATCCACTGCTTCCCTGCATTCTACTCTGCCTAGCAAAGCTCTGGGCGATTTGTGATAGTGCAGACCATTGACTAGGATTTAGTTTACAAATTAGAAAACAAACCCACCAAAGATTCCTTTCCCTTTTTTCTTCTCATCCTATATTCCATCTTTACTTCTCTGCCTCCATTCAATGCTGGTCTGAAGCAGTTCATCATAACTTACATGTGTGTGTATATTTATAAATTCACGCAAGGAATATACTTGTGTGTGTCTGTGTAAATGCATACACATGCACCTTTCACATATAAAACATACCTAAAGGTATTGGTGGATATAATAGTCTTATTGTTTTGTCCTATGGTTTAACTGCAAATCTGCCTAAAGCAACTGTGCATGTTTTTTACTGCATGATACCGTACAGTTTTGTGTTCAATGTAAGTCACAGTACAGACAATAAATTTTTATATATATGGGGTGGTTTCTTGCATTCATGACCTGATAYTATCAATTCTCTGCAAAGATTTTTAAAATCTTCAGTAAGAAAACTGCTGGGTTTTTTTTCTTTGCGTAACCTTTAAGAATCACAAAAAAGGTTACATGGATAGCTCTGGAAAGGGTAGTCCAGTCTTAGAACAGATGAAGGACCATGGAAACAGTCTGATCTTCATCTCCTTGCACATGCCGTGGGGGTTAGAACTAGGTGATCTGTAAGTTCACTTCCAGCCCAGGCCATTCTATGACTCCATAATTCTAAGATTAAAACTTACTGACATGCTCCTTTGGAACATGAAGACCAGCCTGGTTAAGTACCTTGTGTGGGAAATTCTGTTTCAGGACTGATTAACTCAAATATGTTTATGCCATTTACTTATAGATGTAATGTTAGATTGGTAGAAGCCCTAGACATGAGTTAAAACCTGTCCTCCCTTCTAGCCACTGCAGACTTCCTAAACTATGCTATCCAATTGTTCCTAAGAACATTCTCTTCCCCATCTTTTGTACACTTGTAATGTGGTATCTTGCTTCTAAATGCAACCTAAGCTTTTGAACATAAATAAAATATGATTGTGGTTTGTCACTGAGCAGGCACTTGGCAAAGTCAAGAGGGAAACATTGCTGAATCTGTTATCGACCCCTACTCAACTGTAGAGCTGGGCAACTTGAGAGCTTTGAACATGAGAACTGTAGACAGCAAATCATCACAGATGGAAGAGGTGTAGTGCCACTTCATCTTCTCCATGCCAACCCATTCTTTGGATTCTGGAAATTCATGTATGTGCCATACAAGTTTCAGTAAAAGATTCAGCTGTACACACAGACACTACTTTCTTCTTTCCTTCCTCTTTGATATGTATATGAGAAATTTAAACCCTAATGTACAGCACTTTCCACAGAAAATAAACATGACATTAAGTTACACAGTAGTGAAGGAGGCATTTCTGCATAATATGTTTCTTTCCTCCTCATTCAACAACATGAACTGTATTGGTGTCTATGACTAGTACACTAGAAAGCTTAAAATGCTCTTATAAAACTTGAAGTAGACAGTTTTGTTTCCACTTACAAGAATCAAGGACTAATTTTATTTCCTCGAGGAGAATGACTCTGATAGTCTTTATAGTAGTAGAATAGCTGTTTTGTTCATCATGTATGGGATCTGAGGGATCAAAATTAGTGTATTATATCACTTATTTTTGTGATAGCGCTTGTTTAAGTCTACTTCTTGTGCTATATTTTTTCTGTCAAGGTTAGCTCACATATTAGTAATTATACTTTTTAATAAAGTTACATTTTTAACTATGTCATCAATCAATTCTGAGAAATTTAATTTTCTGTAAGAATGGCTTTAGGAAAGTGGTACCATCTACAGWGTAGCCATTAGCATATGTAAATGGAAAAACATGGAAAAGAAGATGAGACCTGTCTGTGGGCTCTGAAATGATCAATCTCTGAGACAAGATAAAAGAACAGCTCTCCTGCGGGAGACAATGACTTACTTCTTCATGATGGTTATTTAATGTCAATGTACTTTATTCGGATAATAAATAAGAGGAGTTCCCCTGAGCCTGATTGCTTGTATAATGTGTTCTCATATGTAATTATAAAGAGAATTAAAAGCCGAGCTGGTGTGTGAGGCAGCAAACTAACTTTACCACCCACCARTTCTTCCCATGTCATTGGCTGCTCAGCTGGCAATGAATCTGTAGCTGACACAGAACTTTTTATCTGAAGGCTGTATTTGTGACACATTTGTGACACATTTTTGAACTTCATTTCTCTAAAAAARTAGTCTTTAATAACACAWACCATTATTTTTTTCTTACAGAAGATGTTACTAGTACACTGTAGGTACATRGTGCAATAGCCCTTAATTCAGGAAAGTAAAAGAACCTTTAAGGACTGACCCTAGAGCAGAATTAACTACAAATTAGATAGCCACCACTCCCTTCACCAGATTTCAAGTGGGATTAATTCTGCTTTAAAATAAGAAAACGATAATCTTAACATCCCAAATCTGAAAGCCACCTGGTACCGGATGTTTAAGATGTGCAAAAATAAATAAGATGCTAAAGTCCCCAGAAGCTGTTTGACTTCCAGTGAAGAGGTATGTATTTATCCTCCTCTGATTTTGTTAGTAATAAGCTCATTTTGTACCTCTAAGTTGAACCTCTTTTGCCCTTGGAGTGTTTTTCTCCCGGTCTTTATCTCAACTCATGAACCCTTTGTTTAAATTTTTCTCTCCTCTGCCCAGCTGTAGCAGGGGAGGGTGAGTCAGTGGCTTTCATGGGTGCCTGGCATTGGGCCAAGTGTCAAACCACAACAATATGGAAAAAAGAGATTTGGAAATAAAGGCAGGCAGAAAATAGCAAATAGCATACCAYATCTAAATTTAAAGCTGTGAATATAGGAATGTTTTCCTAACTTCTCTCTTCTTTGGCAAACATGCATGAGAAGGAGAAGTTATGACTAATGGAAAAGTCATTTGCAAATATGAAGCCATCACTGTTTTCAGGCAATCACCACTTCCTTGTGAAAACTGGGCAGATTAGCAAAAGTGTTTTTATGTAACATCCTAGTAATTTCCTAGGGATTTAGGATGTTAGCAGAAACACTCTGTCTCCCTTAGAAAACAGTTGTAATTGAAATGGCATTGGTTTTGTGGAATTCAAGGCCGAACACTTATTAAAAATCTTATTGTACAGGGGCTCATTGGGGTGGAGTTAATYTTCCTCATAGCAGCCCATACAGAGCTGTGTTTTAGATTCATGACCAAAACAGCATTGTTGGCACATCAGTGTTTTGGCTGTTGCTGAACAGCCCTTGCACAGTGTCAAGGCTCTCTCTCCAGCTACGCCACCAAAGGCCAGTAGGCTGGGGGTGGGCAAAAGGTTGTGAGGRAACATAGCTGGGACAGCTCTCCCCAGCTGGCCAGAGGGTCCATATAGTGTCATGTTCAGCAATGAAACTTGCTGGGAGTTTTTCCAAAGTAGTCTTTGCTCAGAGACTGGGCATCAGTCAGCTGGTAGTGAGTAATTGCTTTTGCATCACTTGCTTTTTTCCCTCTCTTCCCCCTTCTCCTATTCATCTATCTCTACTCTCAAGTTTTCTTCTGTTCTTCTGATTCTCTCCCCCATCCTACTAGGGAAGGGCTTATCTGCCATCTGGAGTCAACCCACTACACTTAGCTAAAAGAGTTGTGTACTTCTGGCTTCACTGTTTCATTGTTTGGGATTCTTAGCCTCAGAATAAATCATGATGAAGCTGTTGGCAATGACGGACTTAGGAGACCTGATCTCCTAAGCATCCTACCTGACAAAAACACAGATTATTGCTTCACTGAAATTTCACAGGAATTAAGGTATTTCTCATCAGGGAAAATAGTTTTGTTAGATAGGTTTGCCAACCTGCTCTAATTTGGACTAGATTTTTCTTGTTCCATGCATCCACAGACCTCCTGGTAGGAAATGGAAGGAGTTGAAAACAGGCACAGTTGGGGACCTAATTACAGCATAATTACAGACCTGTTCATGTTGATATTTTGGGAAGCCTCAGAGTGAATACAGCATAGTTATCTCTACCTCACTGGAATTTTATGTCACTGGACTTTTATGTCATTCCCTTAGAATATTTTATCTGGCTTTATGGCAAATAAAATTCTGAGCCTGCTGCTATCCCACCCACATCAGATAATAAGGAGCATGCAGTGATGTCCTGCAGTCTGACTTTTCCCCTTCCACACATTTCTGGATAGGAAAGGCAATAACAGTTCTAACAAAGGAGACACAGCATATTATGCATCTCCTCATGAATCACATGCAGCAACAATTAATAGAGCTCATTTTCAAACAGAAATGTAYATGAGTGTATGCATTCATTACTAATAAATATGACAACAGATGCATGTTTAAGATGACCAAGTGGAATTGAAATATGTATATCCAAAGCTGAGATCAGGAATAAAACCAAAAGATTTCATAGACAGAGAAGTATACAGCTATCTACAAACAAAGGTACAAATCAGGTTTCCCTAAAGATATTTTATTTTGCCACAGAACTCAAAACCAGTGAGGTTTGGCTGAGTAGAGACCACAGAAAACTTTATAGCTGTTTCTAGCCCTTCAGCTATTTCCAGTTTCACTCCTAAGCCTTTTTTTTTTTTTTGCATGTATAAGATAGGTGAAGATGTATTTTGCACAACTTTGCCTTTTCTTACATCTATGCATTTGTGTGTTTTTGCCTTATATATATATATAGGTAAAAGATATTCTTAGTCTCATAAAACAGATAAAGGACTTGACTTGCCCACTGATATTTCTAAGGTTATATTTGCTGCAGAATTCAAATTAAGCCTATCATGTCCTTGAGTGGCACAGCAGAAGAACAGTTTTCTTTTTAAAGGACCACATAAAATGAAGAGGCAAAGATCACTGCAAAATATAGAATCTATTTACAAGGGCACAAGAGGCTGAAGAAAATTTTCTCCCCAGTAAATTTGGTTGCTGCTGGCATTGTAATAACGACAAGCAGTGACTAGGAGGTGCACTTCCTTTCGAGTAATAAGAGCTGAATGGCAAGATAAGCTGTGAAGTAACACATGGCTTCATTCAGTAAGCAGGTTTGCCCATTTTTTGAGCCCTGTGTTGCAATCCTCCATCAGCACACTGTTTCTCATCAGCCCCGGAAGTAAATTGCCCTTTAGTCTGTTTGTACTCTCATGGCCAAAAAAAGAGATGGTAGGGAAAACATGTACCCTGGAGCAACATTCTGCATTTGAGTTGGTTAGGAAAACAAGCCAGTTTCAAAGCCATCATTACTGTCTAAAGATCATCATTAAAGTTGTTTTTTAAATTGCATCCTTCACAAGAAGCTACTTGTGCTCCAAATCTTCACAGCATTCTTCATGCTTCCTGCATTTCTACTTAGTCCTATTTAGAAGGAACTTTTGAGATATGTGAAAAGCTGTCAGAGAATGTGATTTTATTTTTTTTAAGATTAAGGTTCTCAACTAGTTAAATACTGACATCTAAGAAAAAATACTATAATATCTAAGGAATGGTTTTCACATCTATCAAGTATTTGGAGTCCTATTAAAGTCACTTCCAATTAGAGTAATTAACATTTTGCTTTCTAGGAAAATGAAATCACTGGGTGGGATAACCGCCATGTTCAGTCATTGCTGTCACTTAGATACAGTTTAGAAAGTCACACAAAATTAGTGATTCCTATACATATAATAAAAGGAGTCTTGTCTGAAAAACTTGTCTTTAGGCTGAGTCACAAGATTTTTAAAAAATTTCTCACATATCTCATGCAAGATTTTTATTTAATGTGACTTTTAGTCTGCAAGATTCTTTAAAATATTCCATTTTTTACATGATGCTAATATTTAACTCCGTAATTGTTTACAGTGAAATAATCTAAATACTGAGGGAGGTGTGTGTGAAACGTGTTGATACTCTTCCAGGCTTGTGGCAGCTCTTAAAGAGCCTGGGGATTCTCCAGGAGACAGTGTATAGAAGGGAGAAAGAAATATTTCATGGCAGGATGTTGCTGCATCTCTGTGCACATGATTTACATGAATTGGAATGTTTGTAATCAAAATGGTTTTTCTTACATTTTTGTAGAATTCTACCCTAAAGCACTCTATGTGCTTGAGAAAACATGACACAATTGTCCTCATGATATTCTGTTTGCAAATACTTCTAGAGACAATTAACCTTTCTGACTGAAAGGTTTTCTTATCTCCTATGTTTTTTACAGGAAAATATACACAAGAGAAAAACATTTTAAAAGGAGGAAAATGCTATCTTACCAACAACAAAAATGTAGCTTTTATTTCATTAACGCACTGCTCTGAGAAATGGCAGATATCCAGGTTTTTTGGTTTCTATTATTTTGTTGTGTTTTTCTGGAGTGTATGCTTGAGAAACCTGTGATAGCAGAGCTCTTAAAGAAATAAACAGATGTTTTTATTTTCTAGTACAAATGAGTCTCAGCGGCTTACAGCTATCTCATCTAAGATTTCTTGAACGTTTATTCAGTAAGCTTTTATGGAACAGTTTTTGCTGGAAACTGCCTTCAGCTAGCACTGAAATAACAACAAGCATGCACACACACGCGTGCAGCTCTCCCAGTCCTGCAGAGCTGCAGTGTGGGACATCTCCACTCACGGCCTCAGTGCCAAAGGGTTGTGCTGCAGAGTGCAAGGTGGACACACAGCCRAGGTCAGAAAGCACGTATTCGTGCTGAACTGCTGACAAAACGTGCTGCTCCCAAGCAGCTGAGAAATGTTTTTCCACATTGTTTTGAWGATATCTATTAATCAACCCCTTGATCCCTCTAGAGCTGGTGGACTACAGTTACAAAAACTTCATGAGAAGGTAAAACAATTTATTCTGTGCACATATATTAGTGAAAACCTGTAAAACCTACCTACAGATTTATAATCAGCTTATTTAAATACAAGCACTTTGCAGGTATGTTATAGTACCTCATTTTCTTTCATCAAGGTCTGCCTAGACAGTTACAGCTATTCTTCAAGATTTAAGAAAAATCAAATTTATACGTATTGTTAAAACTAAAATGAACTTACACTTTTACATTAAGCTCACAGTAAACCATAAACAACTCCTTGTGTTCATTGAGAGATGTGAATTTTTCCATGGAACAAGACACAAGGTCTCACACATGAAGCTTGATTATTGCATTTACATGTAGCAATGTTTTTCACAATTTTAAGTCACTATTGTGCCCTATTAGACTGGCAACATCTTGTTAAATCCATTTTATTTTTACTTAGATAAATTYCCACAGATTGGAAAAGTGGTCTTAATATTTACTGTACAGAGAATACATCCAATGTGAAATCACAGCTGAAAGAAAAGGACTCTGGATGAACAAGTTTAATGCTTTTGTTCCAGTAGCAATGCAACTGCGGTGTTTGAAATTTTGAATATTTTTGTAGAAACCTGAAAATTTTTGTAGAACATTAGTAAGATTGCTTTGCAACAACTGATAATGCTTTACTTAAGCTACTGTAAGGTCCAGAAATAAATGAAGAAAGTACTGAAGGTGCTGAATTTTCAAAATCTAACAAATAAAGCYGGTTAAATCATTCGAAATGAAYYCTCTTTGGTAAAAGGAAGRTTAGGTTAGGGAACATCTAAACAAACTGGACATAATTTTTTAGGACTGTGTGGAGAGCAGCCAGATGTGCTGAGKGAGCTGGCCAATGTCTCAATTATCTTTGAAATGTAATGGCGCTCAGGGGAGGTTCCTGCRGTTGGGAAGAAATCAAATGTCTCCCCTGTCTCCAAGAAGTACAAAAAGGAGGATCCAGACTCTCTAGGCTGATCAGCCTCATCKTGAACCTTGGGAAGGTGGTGAAGCCAATCATCCTGGTAACCATTTCCAAAAACAGTAAGAACAAGAAGGCGGCCAAACGTAGGCAGCAAGGATTTTCTCAGCAGTTTTTCTTGAGCAACCTGAGGCAACTGAAGTCCCAGCACTTCAATGAATGACAAATTTCCCTTTGTCTCTACTGAAGTATGGACATGTCTAAGAGTATTTTCTGGCTGCTGTAGTTTTTGCCTTGGTGCAGCAGTTTGGATTTCAATAATAGTGTTCACTCAAGCTTAGGTTCACTCAGAGTTAACCTAACAAAGCAATGACTATAAAATTGCCCCTGTCTAGTCTGGATCTAATTTGAGAGTAGATGTCAGACTACATTGTCAATTAAAGGAGGAAGGAAACTCAGGCAGAGCCCACTGAGTTACTCATATTCCCAGATGCTGAGTGTCAACCGGCAAAATTTGTCATAGGAGCTTAAGGCACTGTCTTTCTTGGTTATTCCTTTGTCTTTGTTAGTGACACATGAGCAGTAGCAGAAGGGACACTCATATTGTTTTTTTACTGGGTTTATTTTCTTTGTTTTTGTGAGTCCGTTTTACTCAGAGCTTGAATTAGGAAGCAAGAGATGCAGTTTTTCTTTGGTCTTGGATGTTTATTATATCTTATCTGTAACACAGCGGCACAGAATGTGCTTTCTAAGTTAACAAGGTGAAAATGGCCACTGAGTGCTACTTCCAAGGTCTTTTATACTCTAATCTGCCCAATTATAAATTGCTAAGTAATATGTTTTTACTTAAAATCCAATGGCTAACTATTCATGACCCGCATTGCGGAGTTCTTGAACCAATACCAGAAAACCCAGATTTGTGAAGAAGAAAGAAGAAAGAAGAAGTACAAATCCACACCCCAAATCCTCCATGTTGCCACAAACCTAAATTTCTACATTTGTACATAATTCACCCAGTAATATAACTTTAATTACACAGCAACAATCTCAGTACTATCACATAGTCTGGGAAGTGTTTCCCAAGGCATAAGATCAAATGGAGTGTGCTTTTGAGGATCATTGCTTGTCAGAAGTGAAAGAATGTAATTCTCAGAATTCAGGGTTCCAACACACTCAGAGCTTTTAAAATAGCCTTTCACAAAGGCATTTCTGTTTTGTTTTCTTCAAAAAAATTTTTAAATGAGTGTCAAAAGCCCAAAGCTTTGACAATGCAGGAGAACAAGTGACTTTGTTCAAAGAGATTGAGCCAAAGTACTTGACAAAATGAGTTAAAATTTTTAAAATTTGCACCATAATATACCCTGTCTTAAGAAAAAAGCACAATGCAGATAAAACTACACAAGACATAATTTTGCATCAGCATGCTAATGTGTGTATTCAAAAGTTTATATTCCTTCACAGTCTGAATTTTGCCATACTTATACCAATCCGATAACCATTTGGATGGGCAACAAATATTTTCTCAGACATAAAAAGTGAAAATGGGCAAGAACTTGGTAATGCCCGAGTTGGACTGTATATTTGGTAGCAGCACTGAAAACTGTGAAAATTATGGCTCTTTTCTCTGTTCAGCAGAATTTCCCCTTCTGGTGATGTTGATACAATTAAAGTTGAGTGCTGTCACTAAAAGAAGTTTAATCCTTTTGCTGCATTGCAGTCATATGGTAAATTTTTATAGCTATAACTACTCCTGCTTTATCTGCTATCCCAGCAGGGCCTGGCTGAGATAAAACAATATTGCACAGCAGGGCTGTCTCTTTACACAAAACATTTCATTGAGACTTTTGCGCTATCTCCTACTAATCAGATTTCTCACCGAGGTGCCCACCCACCCAAATCAGTGTGGTCAGTGGAGCTGGCAGGTTACCACTTTCCRAACAGTTTAATGAATATCTACCCATTTATGTTTGCTTAAGAAAAACCAGCAGGGTGGCTTCATGGGGTGGGATTWTTGCCTCTGCATCCTGATGTTCTTGGCTGTAAATTTAATTCCTGCTTGTGCAACGAGTTGGTAATTGTAATCTGAGACAGTATATTTGATCTTGCTGCTCCTGGCAATGGAAWCCCATTGAGTCACCTATTCCAAAATCATGTGTGGAGGTTTCTTATAAACCTAAATGTTGCCTGACATGAAATAGCCTATCTATCTGCAGAGCAACAGCTGGTGTGCTGAGGATATATTCATTCTCACCCTTCTGCACTGCCTCAAGGATATAGTGCTGTATGCTAAAAGAATTGGAAAATGACATTAAAAATATTATTTGTAGAGATGGTACTTGTTTCCACAGATGTTTTCAGTCCTTCTTTCTAGTTCATAGCATTCCGCACTTTTCTTCTTGTTCTTGTTTCTCCAGTAGTACCTGTGATGCCATTTTAAAACTTTTATAAACAATGTTTGTTGCAGAATCTTTCATGTAGAACTGTAATTTCCTTTATAACTTTTCCACTATAGATCATTAGTTACTTCTTCAGCATATTATCAGACAGCTTTCCTATCAGAAGTATTAAGAAATTAAACCAAAAGCAGATGAAAAATGAATAGCAGATAACTTGGATAGGTTCTGAAATATCAATTATTTTGCTGTCTGGTTTATGCCTTGCACAGTACACGGCAGTGCAGAATTCAGTCTCATCTCTGTATATAATTGTAATTATTTTTGATAGCTGTGTTCCAACTTTTTCATTAAGGACTTAGTTCTGCAATTGCTTCTGAACAGAATTCCGATTTAAGTCCTTGAACATGCATTCATATTACAGAAAACTGAAATACGATTGAAAATATGATTGAAATATGATTGCAAATACAGCTATAAAAAATGGTTTGCTAAAAGAGTCATACAAAAGAAGGCACATAGCCTACAGGTTTTCATCTGATCACAGATTCCTGTAATACAATAAGAATCATATAGCTTACTTTCTTGCTTGCTTTTCTTTTTTTTCCCCAGTCTATAAGGTCCAACTACATTTATCTCTATCTCTTATTGTGGGATTTGCAGAACATTAGAGGCACAGGCATTCCTTAGCACACTGTCTCATGGAGAGAGAGTTTGCTTTGTTTGTGACTAAATGAGTATATTAAATTTTTCAATTCAACTATCCTGCTGCAGGGTCTTGGACTTGTCAGATTGGAAGATTGACTAAACAGAGCAGTCAAAAAATAGAAGAAGGTGTTGATGGGATACTGTTTTAGAAACTGCAGAACTGCACTAAACTTTTTAACTGCCACAAGCAGCCCTGGAGTCCTGATGCAAGAAACACTGAAGCTGCATGGAGAACAAATCTATCTTCTACACACTGGTGAGATCTGCCTGAGCTCCTTCTCCAGGCTAAACAGTCCCAGCTCTCAGCCTCTCCTCACTGGATACTCCAGCCCCTTAAGCATCTCCATGGCCCTTCACTGGACTTGCTCCAGTGTGTCCATGTCTCTCCTGCGTGGAGGAGCTCATAAGTGAACCCTGGGTTGTTATACCACTAATAATTAGAAGGTAGATATGAAGGAAAACAGAACAGAAGCTCCAAAGCAATTTTTCAAAATGATCACGTGACCACCAAAATCAATATACCAGAGCTGTGGTTTCAAGGGCTGAAAAACTTACACACAAGTAACTCTTAGAAAATGTGAAATAACTGGGGGTGTTTTTAGGAGAAATCAATGCAAACCAGAAATATACATTGGACAGTTTGGATCATCTTTGCAACAGGAAGGTTTAGAAATAATATGATACTGTTGTGGTGCTGCAAAAAAAAAAAATTAATAAATCTTTTTACTCGGTGTTTTCCCTTTTGTGTATGTAGTGTTTGAGGGGTAAAGACAATAGGTAACCTACTGTACTCTAGGAAGCAAAACCTGAGAGAGGAATAAAATGGACTTACTGAATTAGTTAATGAGTATGCTGAAAATGTCTGTCTTTTCATTCTGTTTATAATTTTTCAAAAAGATGCTAATTTAGTTTGATATTACAGAATGATGGAATGACAGAATGACCGAGTGACTGAATGAATGAATGAATGAATGAATGAATGAATGGAATAGGAAAAACACAACACTAATGCATTGGAAAAAGGAAACCCAAATCTCAAGAGGAGCTGGAAAAGAGAAATTGTCATGTTTTTCCATAAAGAGAGTCACTCTTTCTAAATTCCTGAAGCCCATGTTGAAAAGCATAAAGTAGTACGTTCAATTTCCTGGCTTTTGGTAGTTGCTTGTAACAGACCATCATGGGATATATTTCCTGTTCATGTAAATTCTGAGCTTCTGGAATAAATCAAAAATATTTTTTCTTACCTTCCAGGACCATTTTCAAAGGACACTAGTGAGAGATGCTGTCAAATTTTTGTTTGTTTTCCCAGAATTTAAAAATGAAACTCTTTGTAATTGCATATATCATCAGAGAATTAAAAATAATGAGTACCAAGGTTTTTCCTTCTCTTGCTTAAGAAGTAAGATTGAATCTTCCAAAGTCCAGAAGATTTCTAGCTTTCCCCTGAATGCTCTGTTCAGCATCAAGGCAAATCCCAAGTTAAGCTATCAGAGACAAAAAACAACGCCTTATCTAAAACCTTCCTTCAGAGGATACAAAACCACTCAGTAAACATTAACAAGTTTAAGTAATTCTCTGCAAAGGAGATAGTCAGGATGTCCAAAAGTCTGTAAGTGCCAGGAAATCCATTAACTCTCTGTTATCAAGGAGCATCATCCCACAGTAAGCCTATGAAAAATTGAGTATGTTAGAAGAAAGTCAGTCACAGATTACATAGACTCTTACTGTCAAAAGAGTATAACTCGAGAAAGAGCTGATGTATGCAGTTAGTTTCTTTCCTTTTATGTTCTGATTAAATGCTCATTAGTGTTGAAAAGAATTCTCTCATTCATTTTCAAGGGACTTGACTCCCACACCCAGGAATATTTCTGAAAATTATGAAAAATCATCTGAAATGGTGGCATTTTTTGAACCTAGAACTGAATTCTTACCCTTGGCCATGTACAGTGGAGTAGYGACTGAGGTAGAAGCATTCCAAAATTTTGAGATTTCTGGGTCATGTGCCCAACTTCTGATGAACTCTAATCTTTACAGTAGGATCAGACATTGATTAAGAGAAATTCAAAGATCAAACACCCATCAAATCTCACTGTTTATATAACATCAATAAACATCTTAGCCTGGAAACTGAACTAAGTCTCAAGTCTTATTGCTCTTTCTCCATGCTTCCTTGGTGGGTGGCTGTTTAAATTCAGCATCTGAAATCTTTTGGCACAGCATAAATAACCTCTCTAGTGAGCTGTCATTAGACATATTGGTTTAACTCCCCCCTATACCTGGTTGGTATAAAATAACACCATCAATCTTGTAAAAAGGATGCCTTGTTTTACTCCTCCAGCCCAGTTACCACTGCTGTCTCTCCATAAGTCATGAATACTCCTAGCACAGCAGGAACACATTAATGATTTATTTTTTCTGAGGAATACCCTTATTACAAATGATTTTGTTACCTTGCTGGGTACTCTCACTACAGGACATTGTTGCTAATAGATCCCCTTGAGCATTTGCAGCCTRCATTCCTCATTTAACTGGATCCCAAGTGCTATGCATGTTAAATACCTCATCTATTATCTCTTTAAGCATGATATTTCTGTCACAACCTCTTTTGTTGACTAGGCAGTTTCTCGCAGAAGTGAAAACAGTGCAAGGCTTTTCTAAAATTAATGGGAGAAGTTGCTATTTGTAGTTATTCTCAGTTTCATGCAGTGACAGGCTCATATTTAAGGAGAACATCAGTTCCAGTACCCCTTATCTCGGCCACTCCGTATGATTTTTCAGTTTTCTGAAACACTGGATCACTTCAGACCCTCCTGCTATCTTCTTTTGTGTCTCTCAAATTGTGACAAAAGAAATTTGGGCACATTAACATTCAAGTAAGTTTTACTACAGACTGCAGTAGGGACCAGAGTGAGTGCCAGGACTGACTGCTTTTAAAAATTCCTAGGTTTTTGTCTTCTGCAAAATTTTCTTCATAGATCCCGACTAAAAGACAGATGAAGTCCTTAATGAGCTGAGGTGAACATTTCAGAGGTAAAAAACCAGAAAAGTTCTGGATGGATGGATGGTAGTTCTGGCATTGGCACAGACCTACAAGTAGTGGATTGTGCACGATGGCGACTGTCTTTGTGGTATTGAAAGGTTGAAAAACAGTAAAACRTCATTTGGGTTGGGAATGAAGCTTAGCTCTGTGCCGTAAGAGAAGCTGGTGCCTGCCTGGTGAGCCTGGAGGTTGTTGTGTCTTTTGCTGGTTATATAGCAGGTGTGCACAGTATGTAGCTGCTGGGGAAGGGGTATTTATCATGTATATGCAGCATGCAAGCCTTTTGGATTCTGTCTCACATGGATTGCAAACCTTGAGCAACCTGGTCTAATGGAAGGTGCCCGTGCCCATGGCAGGCGGGTTGGAATCTTCAAAGTCCCTTCCAACCCAAACCATTCTATGATTCTATATTCTATAATTCTGTCATTCTTTAGGACAGTAATGTTGTGAAAGACCTATGCTTCATCCTTTAATAAACAGAGAATTTTTATTTTTGGAGATGCTTGAGAACTTCATAATTTTTCCCAGGGTATTTTTTTATTGTCCATTTTCTTCCATGCTTTTGCACGTACTTTTTTATAACTGTAATTTAGATGATGGGTGTGTGTGATTGTCCAGACGTGAAAACCAATTTCTACTAATTTTTAATGTACATTCTTCCAAAATAATAAACCTAAGTAAAAGTGTTGGAGCATGGCTCTGTATTGCTGGATATGTGCAATGCCTTCCACATTTTCTTCCACTTTACAAAGAATCAGAAAATATAAGATTAATTCAAAACAGGTATGGGAGGGTATGTGAAAACATATATTAACATTATATTGCCACTACTTATAAACAGAAACTTATTGATAATCTTTCCATTTTTCCAAGTAGATGTTATTTCAAATGTCCTATTCTAGTGTTTAGACTATGGTAACACTTATGTTTGTATATGTAAAATAAAACCTAAGATACCATATTTCATTTACTGTATAAAGAAGAAATATTACGAAGAAGATTCTTCAACTTTGCAGTTACYCCTGAGAAATTGCTTTCAAAGTTTTCTTGGCACTTTAGTCTGTTTCTGAAGTCCTCATACTTTTACAGGTTTTGTCTTGCAAAGAGACAGGAAAAAAAAAATACAAACAAACCCCAGAAATCACAGGGATTGTGGAACTATGGAGAACTGCCTAGGAGGAAATCTTGTTTGTATGCATAGTTTGCAGTTTTTACACATTCCTTGGAATGTATGTATAGGGTACACAGCAGATGGGCCTCATGTGCTGCTGAGCGTTTTTTCTCCCTTAGCACTCTCAGCAGATAAGGTAGGCAGGAATGGCTGGCAAGAGAATGTGCTGCTGCTCGGCCACAGCTGATGGCAGAGCAGCTGAGAGGCAGCCACAGCTCTGTCCCTGCGTGCTGCATGACAGGCAGGCTTCAGAGCCAAGTGACCTCTGTAGATGAAGAGGAAATGGGCAGCCAGGCTGTCACTCCAGGGAAGGGAGAGGYTGTTGTATTTTGTAGAAAAATAAGGTAGGGAACAAGGGGCCAGCATGTACTGCAGTAAGGATGGTGGCTAGAGACATGGCAAAGAAACCCCAGCAGAGCAGTGCATCAGTGCAGTGCTGATCTGTGCAATTTTCTGACTCCAGAATAGCAGCTGATTCTGGCCTGTTACACAATAATTATATGTCTGAGTCAGGARCACTTTAAGCTAGAATAATTTCCTTTATGGTTGGATTTCTGTAACTGTAATTGCCCACCTTTCTTTTCCAACAGAAAGTATTTTCCTATATTTAATTAATATGCAATATATTTACCTGATATATGCTAATATGCAGTTTCTGAAATGCATCATAATCACATGACATCACAAACTGTAATCACAGAGAAGCTATTTATGGTGCATTTATGCACCATCTTTACGAACAATGAGCTACCTTGTGGAGCTCATTTCCTCTCACTGGGACCTAAAATCTTGGTAGGTGTCCTGAAATCAATACAGAAGGTAAAAGAGACATACTGGTTTCCTCCTGGACTCGCAGCACCTAATCTTTAAATCTTTGTTGTTTTGGTACTGATCACTAAATTCTCTAGAGCTTCTGCCATGTTTGTAATTTTTCTCATATGTAAGAAAAGCTGATCCATAAAATGTACATATTATCTACAAGCTGAAAAGTTTTGCTGGTGCCTCATGTATATAGCACATCCTGGCTCCCCAACTCCACCAATTTAGTTGGAAGAGCTGTACTGAAATAGGATGCAGAATACGTCTCTTTCCTGAGATGCCAAATACACTGGCTTTATTGAAAACGTTTCTGCAGTTGTGCATTTACCCTATATAAGTAATATCTAATCTTTATTTAGTGAAAACAGACATTGACACCAATGGCAGGAAGGAACTTGATAGAACAAGAATGTTTGGTTTGGATTAAGGTGGTTTTTCCTTTTGTATAACCTCTTTCCCAAAGAAAAGACTCATTGAATGAGTAGTGTTTGCTGGGACAGAGTCATTGTCTTTGGTTGAAGATGAAAGAAGGAGGGATTAACAAAGTAGATGGACCCCATGGTTCTCAGATAATGGGCTTGTTTTACCAGAACACTTTGCAAGAGCCTACATCCTGTTAGACAAACAGTGTTTGTTCTACTGAATCAGGCTCATCCAATGCAAAACGTAAACATTTGAAATGTAAATTAGATTTCTTAAAATATTTTTTGTAACAGTTAATATAAAACAGCCCCTTGAAGCTCTGACAATCTCTATTCCTCATCACTTCAGTATTGGTTTCATGTTTCATTTAGTGTGATGCCAGCAGGAGAGCAGAAATGTTTCTGCTTCCATCAAAAAAGTTTCCCTTTCTTAACGGAATACAGGTAGAATGTATAGGCTAAACTGCTGAAAATCAACAGAGGAACAGGGAGGTCATCCTGGAGTGCTGCTGAATGCTGTTAYAGTGCTGGCTGTGGCACTGTGCCTGCCGTCTAATAGGAGACATGCATCGAGCTTAGAGACACTGAGAAACACTGAAAACAAGACTTTGCCTGAAAAACATTACTATTCCAGGGATTAGGTGCAAGCCTGGGTTTACAGCTGATACTTATGGGAGCACTCACTTGAAAGCACCTGGCCCTTGCCCTGGGCTTTGCACTACTTTTTGTCCCATGGCATACATATAACCCACATATTCATCAAACAAAAAGTGCGAGAATACCTTCGTCTCTTCCTTTGGCCCCACACTAAAGGAAAGTGAAAGGTGCTACTGCATTTCAAAGGGAACCATGTCATAGAAGATTATTAGACACATGCAAGAACATCTGGCAGCTAAAGCCTACTAATATCCTAGGCATGTTGGTTCTGTGTTGTGGACTCCAATTTGGATCTCCAACTGATCATTTCCAAAAGGGCTGGAAAAATGCTGACCTAAATTTGTAGCGTTATTGCTRTTTGAAGATGCTTGAGCACCTAGGAGTATGTGGCAATTGAAGCTGAGCACAGGGCTCTTGKGTTTGATGCTCTGGTCCTAGCTCCAGATGTTCCTGAAGGAGCTGAGTTTTACGATAAAAATTGTTTTCAATGGTTGAAAAAACACTGGACAGGAATCAGTAGTTTTAAGAGGCAGAGRTTATCAGTAAGAAACACAGAAATCTGCATGGCTTTCAACATAAGCATGAGCTAGGGAAAAAAATAGTGAATAGGAAGATGAAAATTTGCTGATGATCCAGATAATTCAGGGTAGTCAAAATGAAATGGACTACCAGGAAATACAGAGAATGTCTGGGTGGGGTGGTAAACTGGCAGATGAAATTTTGCTTTGATACATGCAAGGAATGAACATGGGACAAGGCAACAGTCTTTACTGTACCTAAAATGTTCTTCTTAGTTATTGCCACTCAGAAAAGAGAACATGTCATTGTAGATGGTTCTCTGAAAACACAGTTTTAAAGCTCACTTGCAGTAAAAAAGCAGCAAACAGGATATTAGCTTTATTGGGAAAGGAGCAGAAGACCTTGCTATGAGTGTGCACAAGCCCATGGGTGCCCACATGTTTCAGAATCTGTGTGCATTCATATAAAGTGAAGGGTGATGAAGACACTCATGGTAAGGAGTGGCTTCCAGATCTGGAACAGCCCCTGTGAAGCTGGGACTCTACTGCTTGGAGACGAAGTGACTTGGGTGAGGAACATGGTAAGGATTTATCAAACTTGTGTGGGATGAAGAAAACAAATAGGAAAAAAAATCTCAGAAAACAAGGACTAGAGGGCCTTTGGTCAAATAACCAAGTTTCCAGTTAAAAAAAAAAAAAAAGTAGCTTTTCCAAGCTGCATAATTAAAACTAATATTTGGCCCACTAGACTTTTAAATAGTTAAAAAAATGAATTCTAGAAATTCATCACAGAAACCCATCTGAGCACCATTAGTGAGAGATTTGAAAGACATCTGCTGCACCCAATGTTAAGACTGACAAAACTAGGAGGATATACAAAGGACAGTGGCAGTTTAAACTCATCCCATTTTTTTTCTGATGCGATTTATTACTCCTGCTAGAAACAAGATTTTCTGCATATATCCCTAATTTTCCTGGAAACTTTAGACCTCACCTAAATGTATGCTTCCTCTTACATTACCTGACCRAGACATTCTGTGTCTCAAATGCCTTTAAATAAAATGTAGGCAGCTGCACCCTGACTCTGGGGTGCCTGATTACAATAATATGTGAGACAGTCAGACACCACGGRTGGAAACACCAAAGAGAATGAGCAACCCCACAAGGCTGCTGTTGCAGTTTTATGCTAACAGGGACCCAGACTTTGCTTGAGATGATCTTTGGTGAAAAAGTGCAGGTTTTAATCTCAATGACATTTGATAGTAGATGTCTTACTGAGACATTAGAAACGTCCATGTGTTGAAATATGAGAGACAAGTGAAAATCAATGAGTCTAGTCCTGGAAACCCTTTAGTGGTGTTAGTGTGATGCTCTGCTTAATCTAAATTATTTGTGCTATAAGTCAACCTGTGCTTCCTCTACAATGTTTCCTCATAAAAGCAAACAGCTGCTTTCAATTTGGAAGTGAAATTTAGCATTCCCATTTTTGTCTCAGACTTGCAATATGATATTGTTTTAATCTGATACGTATTTTATTTATTTTATTTACTCCATTTATAAAGGAAGATACTTCTTTTTCTTAAGACAGCTCATCATGTAGCAAACCCAAAAATTCTCTAACAGAAAATTACAAGCAGTATAAAATAATTTTATTAACCCTTATCTTGAATAGGTAGCAAGAAAAAAGAAGGTTCTTGAGACCTGTTTATGTAAGAGGTCAAATCAGAATGTCTTTTCCTTGCATTAAAGTACATGCATGGTTAAATTTTGTAAACTAAGTTGGGAAAATAGTCATTAGAAAAAGCAAACTATATTGTTACACTACATAATTAGACTAGAATTAGGGATATATCAAAGACTATCAGTAAATCACAAGTTCTTTTATACAAAAATAAATATTGCTGGTTTGTGTACTGAACTGTGTATTTCTTGGCATATTATATGTCTGTAACTTTGCTAACAAGTCAAAAAGTGGTCTCAGGAAGTTGAAAAAGCAAATCTCAGATACATCATTCTTGTCACAAATTAAGTTCACATTTAACAGGTGTTTGACATCAGACCAGGCGTTGCTGTTGGTTACTGAGGACTAATTTTTGAAGTGCCCTTTGCCATGGAGCAGTAAAAAGCTTTTTCTGATGTTCACAAGGCTTACTTATGTGGATTTCGGCTGTATACACAGATAGGCAAGAACAGGAATTATTCAGCTGGGAACTGAATTCAGTCATGAACCAGTGACCTGTCATAAATCTTTTAACAAAATTAATTTCTTTTAAGGTCTTCGACATAGGGAAGGTTTGACTATTCCAACGATCATGATACAAGAACACTTTCTAACTTGGAAAGGAATGAATAGTTGCTCTATTCAAAATTACACAACAYATACAATGTAAAGCCTGTAGTGCATTTTAAAGGAACATAAAGATTGTATTGTGATTTCCAGATATATCTTTCAGGGCTTGTGTTTTGCCACAGAACTGAAAAACGTAATCCTACCATATCTATGCATGCAACTTGTCCTTAAGAGTATTCAACTGAAATACATTGTGTGAAATTCTGGATTTATCAGTCAATGGAAAGGAAGCTGCAAGACCTCTGTGACAGGAAACAAGTTGTGCTCTTTTTTTGAGTAAGCCTATTAGTTCCTGACATGGTAAACCATAATTTCATGATAGGTTGGTTTGAGAAGCTCTTGTCTATCCAGTTGTGTCGAGACAGCTGTTTGTGGGATCTGGAAGACTATCCTGTTTGATTCCCGTCTATCACTGAGTAACCCCATGGGAAGCATATTTCACTTAGATGTAACACAAATTCTGAAGCCTTGGACTGGGGATAAACTGATTTTGCTTGAGCACAAATCTATAAAGACCTTTCAGTCTTCAGACCTAACCCATGTTCTTTTTAATGCRCTTTCCTGCCTGGTTGGGGCAGATATGACAGGAGGAGCAGAAGGGAAGTTGTGCCTCTAGTGCGGCTGAGTATCGGGCACAGGAAACAGATTACTGCAATGACTCATATGGAGACACACGCATGGCCTCCGTAAGACAACCCACAATTCCATCTTCCAGGACAATGACCTTTGCTGAGTGATGGAGCCAACCCATTAGTATTTCATTCTCTTATTCCTGGTTCTTCCAGGAAGGATGATTTCTTGGTGGTTGTGCTTCACTAGGACAAGCAACAAAGAGCTCTTCTGCTGCCTTCCTTTGCATCACTTCTCTAAAAATTAGGAACTATGGCTTCAGCTCTGCCCTTCTTTCCTCCCTTCCACATGGTGAGGATGTACAACAAGTTCTTTGGTGCATGCTGCCTCTGCTCTGTATGTGTAAGGCAGCATCCTATCTGCAACTGCACTTGTGTCTTGAGCTGAAGCTGGCACAGAGCCAGGTGTGAATGAGATGAATTAAGCAAGCTGAACGTTCCAGCCTTTCCAGAGGCTTAACCACAATCCTCTTCACATATCTCACCATATCAATAAAATATGTCTCCAGACCTGGGCATCCTGCAGCATACAAGGGGTGGGGAAGTGAGAGAACACCCCTACCCCAAATGGAAGTATAACTTGTTTGAATCTGTTGACTTTTTTCAGTTTTGTTAGAGGTCAGAATTATGTTGTGAGACCTAGACACCAAACCTGGAAATTGGGCAGAAAGCAGGTATTTTACTGTCAACAAACAGACTGAAATAAGAAGTCACTACAAGGCTTTTCTTGTGTCCCTTTTGTAATGATAACAGCTGATTTAGAAACTCAGTCCATCTCTAGTTTGTTTTTCAGTATTTACAGATCAGGAAAAACATCTCTGTTGTTCCCTGTAAGGCCATCAGTAACCCTTGGTGGCAGCTGGAGGCAGAGTGATACCATTCAGATCAAAGTCTCTGTCAGTCGAAGTAGATTCTCGGGAATACTACACTGACCAAAGAGTAAAAGGAATTTTCTGAGGTGGAAATATAATCTATCTATCACAATATCCTTAAGTCAATATCAGTCATGTCAGCAAATTAATTTATTGTCATTATGAGTTATGATTATCATTATGAGTGGGATTAGGAGACAAAAAGGGTTTTCCTGTAACTTTATCCTGGCTTTTCTGAGGTTTTGGAATTTTTCCACCATGACCTCATCATGGCAGACAATTTAGGCAGAATATTTCTTATGAATGTTTATATTATATCTATGCCCTCCAAATTTATAATCCAGAAGAAATCTGGGCCTTTCTGCATCCATCAGACCTGTGACACATGACCTGCCCGTGTATTGTCTTCCATAAATACTGCTGATTTCTAACTCTCTGGTGTCTTTACTTCTGTGTCAATTTCCCTCAATTATGCAATGCATTTTTCCTCCCAGAAACTAAACACCATTATTCTTGGGAAAGTGAACTAACAATAAAAATGAGGTTTTCAGGTATTAATATCCATTCCAGCAACAACACTTATCTACATGGCTGTACTCACAGCTCTTTTTAGCCAGGTCTCTCTGCAGGCATACTGTGCAGACAAAGMGTAGTTCACCCAGGTGAAGAGACCTCAGCGCAGATGCACATAAAAGAGCACTTCCACCTTTGCTAACTTCCATTTTCTCTTTTACTTTATGACAGTGATTTTGTTTCCACTCCATTTCAAGACGGAAGTGTTCAGCTGTTTTTCTTCAAAGCTCTTTTAATATCTTATTCAGCTGTACATTCAACTGTCCTGATTCAAAGCAATTTGAACTCAGAGAGGCTTTTGGTTTTCTGCTATACCAATCAGTTACAGAAGCTCTGCATAAAGCCTATTATGAATTTCCAGATGATTATTGATATGTAGTAACTTCACTCATTGCTAGTAATTTCATTCATTGCTAACATTCATTGCTAGCATTCATTGGTACCACCTATTTTTCCAAGATGCAACACTGGAGAAATATTCCAGAACATCTCTAACTGGGGGACATTTGAAGCTCCCAGAACATGAATTGCCTGTCTTTCAAAGTGAYGGGTATTTGGAGCTGATCTCTTGCTTAAAGAACAGCAGCTCAAATTTTGTCTGGGGAAGGATACACACCCAGATAAGCCTTGCC
The DNA here is from genome assembly GCA_003713295.1 of Parotia lawesii. NCBI lineage: Eukaryota > Metazoa > Chordata > Aves > Passeriformes > Paradisaeidae > Parotia > Parotia lawesii. The sequence continues at coordinate 2,234,741 of RAHM01000069.1, forward strand.
TGCCAGATGACGCTTCCCAATCTGGATTTAGGGGTTACTCTCTTGTGGTTTCACTTGTAAGTTTCCACTGAATTTTCCTTCACTGACCTGGCTTTTACTGTCTAACCCTCTGCATCAGTCCTTACTAAAGGGAGTTTGTCAGCCAACCATACAAGACCTAAAGCTCTTGTCACAATAGAATCTTGATTTTTATTTGATCTCTATTAGCATGAGCATGTATCATCATTTAGTTTGAAGTGGAAAATTTTAACTTTACTTTTTTTACTATAAATATGCAGTATTGTGAGTGCCAAAGATGCTGCCCTGTTTTATTTTTATATAGATAGCATTCATAAAGTCATAGAAATAAAGATGCTCAATGGATAGCTCTTCCTTCTGAATTTTTCACTACCTTTTTGCCAAGACAACTGAAAGTCAAACTCTAGTATATGTTGTTGCACTTGCATTACAGGAGTTGCATTTGGAACCAGAGCACGTAGACAGATACCAGGTACAGAATGCTGTTATCAGATTTGGCACAGCAGTGCCAGTACTGGGCACTGGCAGGTTTTAATCACGTGTCACACAGGTTCATGTTTTAGGACAAGGACCTCAATTCATTAAGGCCCTTATCTATGTAATTAAACTCATATTTATTCAGAGAATCTCTTAAGTACATGGTTGCATTTCACCCAGCAATGGGGTTGACATTCTCAAATTAGTGGCTGATTGCTGAATGAGCGGTAAGATAAAATAGTAGATAATAACAAAATTTTTTGAATATGTTGCTGTTATAATCAAATTGCAAGTCACTCTAACAAGTGGTACCTCCTTTCAGTGAGAACCATGCAGCTAATGTGAGACATTTGATAGAGGAAAGTCAGGAGGATACAAGGTGAAGCTGTAGTAGATGCACACTTTTGTGTACAAAGAAGTGTGTACCACCAGTTCCACGTGACATCAACATCTTTGACATGATATAAGGAAATATTGAAATTGAACAGTTTCAGACAGGGAAAACGTTCACTTGGAAGATTTGTAGAATCTGGTATTTTCTCTGAAAAAACCTGCATTTGTTAGGACAAAGTACAAATGTGTTAYGAAGAACAGCTTCTTGCTTTCCCTTCCTGCATCTGCAACAGTCCCTGTATAATGGGCCATAAAGACATGAATTCTGGAGCAGTTCACTAAAAAGTGCTGTACATCTAATATCTAAACATTCGTCTTAGTCAAGAGAAAAGGTGTCCAACCTCTGCAGAACCACCAACAGATGCTATACCATCCTACCACCCCTGTGGTGGGAGAGAATAAAGTAAAAGAAGACAAAAACCAAGGGACTAAAACAGAGACAGAAGGAGAAATAAAACTGTAAAGAATTAATAGAATAATATGTTAAAGTTGGCATTTCAGCAAAGAGTGGTAAAGACTATGTGTTTTCATGGTTCTGTCACAAGGGAACTCTAATAGAAAGTTCATAACTGAGAGGGTGCTTTCACCAACATTCTTTTCACAATAAGAAAAGCTTGGCAGAGAGGTATTTTAAGAGAACAAAAGTAACATTTGAGTGTTGTTAGATGAGTATTTTCTTTTGAAATGTATTTTATTGCTAAATACATAAAAGCCTGGCTTTTTTATGCACGGATCTGTTCACATCAATCTGACTCATTATTGTTTTCCATTTATATTTGGAGGCTAAACCTATTGAATAATGAAAACAAACTCAGTCCACCTTGATGTGAATACATAGCAGGTCCTGCAATGTGACATATTATCATAATATAGGGGTTGAACTCATGATTTCCATTTGTAAATKAATCTGATTTAGAGCTGTGCATATACACAATCTATTTATATTCAGCCTTTGGAAGCAGTGTATATTTATTAACACCTTTGTAGTCATGCAAATTATACTTGATTTGGCTTCTGAAACACTGAACAAAGACTCTTGTGAATTCAGAACTTTTAAATCCTTATTGTGCGGTTTACAATTTAGTGTGTTGAGAAATGATTAATCAATTTACCTGAAAGAGTCCTGGCTGATTGAAATAATATCTAACCTCTAATGGTATAATTTTGTGTTTATACTATAAAGCAGTCAGGATTGCAGATCTTCATTACAAAGTGTTCATTTGGCTGTATCATAAAACTCTGCTTAGCTAAAGGACTTTAATGACTTAAAGTTATTCAGCAGAGCCAATATAATTATTTTCGTCTGTTAGAGAAATACGGGGATTATTGGAAAATTAATTTGTAACAGGAAAGGACTTACATAATTTAAAAAAATTATCTTTATTAAGAAATTAGTGGATTCTAGTAAAAGAAAATTTTGTCAGCTGTTTAAGAAATTAATTTCCTTCTAGTAAAACCATCTTGCAGAAAATCATTTTCATTTGTATTTAGCAAATGACAACAAAGTAATGATTGAAACTATCTTTCGAAGACAATTTGCATAGAACATTTATTAGGTCCCTACTTATTCACAGTGGACAGAACCAGCAGGTATTTTCTTGTTCACTGTCTGCAAGTCTGAAGGTAGTGCTAATCAAGGCTGGTCTCAGTTCCTCCTCCCATATCACATGTCTATGCCTATGGTGCTTTCTGGGACTCGGCCACTCCCTCTTGCTTTTCTTGCAACTCACTCTCTCCTCTGCCCAGTGTACAGCCTGTTAAAGATAGTGGTGTGTGAAGAATCACCAGGATGTACCCAGCAGAGTATTTTAGGAACTATATTGCATACTGCTCTAATGCCTTCAGGTTAGGTGCCCAGCTGTAGAAGTGATTCCTGAGACTGAGACAGAGCATTCGGAGTAGAGACAGTTGGATTCCCAGGATTCAACTTGCAACAATCCAGTGGGCTATAGGGGCACCTAAATCAAGAAATGGGATTAGCCATTTCTTCCAGTGTTCTGTTTCTTATTTTAAAAAGAAATATCATTCTTGGATATATTTCCATGCGATTATTATTTTGTTACACATTGCTCCTATTTCGTGGAAGTTTGAGTCATAGATATCTGATACAGATATACACTTCTGTGAGGTTTAAAGAAGACAAGGTCTGTAAAGAGAGGTTAAGCCCTCATTTGCCTGGGTATTTACAGATATTTCCCAACCCTCCTCTACTTATTTCGGTGGGTGGGAATGACATTGTAATTTCGACTAATATAAAACCCTCATAGACTAGCAGGTTTTCAGAACATTTATTATATTTTATATGTAGTTCATATGTTGTGCTTAAGCTCATGAAACTATTTGTCGTGCATGTGAGGCACTTGAACAGGCAGCCCAGAGTAGTCACGGATGCACCATCTCCATCTGTCAAATTATTTAATCAAATAAATATAATCTGTATATTCTGAATCRCTGTGTCTGTCTTTCACAGTGTCTAGCTTTTTATTAATTCAAAATTGAGAGAATCCAATCCCATTGACCCCAACTCAGAAAACAGAACATTTCAGCAGCAACTAATGCAATGACTCAAATCCATAGCAATGTAGATTCCCTGTTTTGGTTTTGTCAGCAATTTTAAATTAAATCCTATTCGTGAGGGCTTTAGAACTTGGTGATAAAGGCTAAGGCCATAACTTGGCTTAGACTGAGATTATGGGGTGATAATTGTTTTAAGGTGTAGGAACACTAAATATTTACAGGTGATAATTATTTTAAGGTGTAGAAATACCAAATATATACAAGCTGAACACATATATACACTTATATTTGTGGTTCTACACATATACACACTTATATTTGTGGTTCTTACCAGAGAGGAGAAGTGTAAGGGGGAGGAAATTGCTGTTCGGTTTAATTTAGATGTAGAAGGACATCGCAAATCATAAGAGAATATATTGCTATTATTTCTACTGTTGACTTATTGTGTGTTTATTTTCTCAGTTCTGTGTCATTTGGAAACAGAAGAATGAAAGGCTGTTATCAGAATGGATTAGAAAAACAAAATAATTTTTCTTATGATTTTATTTTTAATGAGTCTCTTTCTAAATTTTCCATTACAAATAATTTTGTGGTAATTGTTACAGTCAGACCTGATGAGACTTTTTATCTTTGTGTCATACAATATCTTAAGGTAAACTATAATGAAGATGTTTGAAGGCATACCCAGATAAAAGGAGAAATTTATAAGGACTCAAATTAGACAAGTGTTGGTGCTAGTTTTAAAGTTTCAAGTTTTGTTATTGCTTGGTTTGTTATTCTAGGTATCCTAGCTGTTTTTCATGTTTATTACATTTTCAAGAAATAGGAATTTGCCCTGCCAAGACTTTGAGACTGTTCTGCTTTTCCTTCATCTCTGTGAATGGAATGATGATAAGGAGCAGCACAGAAAAGCCTAAAATAGCTCTGAGATGGCTTGCATTTCTCAACTCCAACACTGAAATGCAAAAGAGCCATGTTTGCATGACATTGCATATGAAGACTAATTAGCAACAGTGGATGTGTCACCTTGGCCTGGACTTGTAGGCATTGATCCTGGAGTTAGCTGGGATATTTCAGAGTTGCATTCCCTGGTTTGATGAACAACTGCTCAGAGTGAGGGAAATGAAACAGTTATTTCAGTGTAAACCAGGATTTATTCTACTCAGTCTCTAATAAGATTTGAGAATTAAGAAGTGGATTTATGAAATCTGTAGGCTTGTCCCTTACTTAAATGAGTTATAGCAAGGGAACACTAAGCCCCCATTTACTTTCAAACACCACTGTATATCCTAGTTAAGGAACAATGAAATATTACCCTGTTATCACATACTGATCAGCATTTTACACAGAACGCAAACTGCTGTAAAGTAATCTTTCTTCCTGTTGCTCCAGCAGTGGTTTTCAATAATTAATTCTGATTCACATTACCTTCACAATGACTTCAGTGGACATACCCAGATTCTGCATGAGTGCAAGGACTTAATCAGAACTACAAATACATTTTTTCTGGTTTTTTTTAGCATTGCTAGGCTATATCCCAAACAAGGGCCCTGAAAATTTTTGTGTTAGCTGACACAGAAACACAGGAAMAAAGTAGGTCACTACCCCAAAAAGCTGAGAGCCTGAGGAAAGGAAAGATTCTATTTCTAACACAGGCTGGAAAGTGGTGACAAGAATTATCTGTTTTCAAAATCAAAAATAAACTTCCTTTTTTCTTTATTTCTCTCTCTTTTTGTTGTTGTTGTTGTTGATTCTTTGGAATCAATACAGCATAGAACAATTAAAGTTTAAAAAACCCTAAAAAATCAAATAACACAACACGCTCCAGAGGTCATGCTAATGGTCCTGTCAAGGGATGTGTTTTTCTAACAGTGTTGGTTTGACTGATAGTGTTATTGAACAAAATATATTTCTTCCCCTTTTTTTTTTCACCATTTAGAAATAATGAATGGGAAGATTTTACTTTCTTTTTTTCTCTTTCTTTCTGGATCTTTTATCTCCTTTTTTCCCCCCTGAAATACCTTCTTTCAAGGTAAAAAGTATAGGTACTGTTGGCTACAGCTCCAGTTTTCAAGGTTAAATCTGGGTATGATACTCCATCTGTGCTTGTTTATCCCTAAGATGATTCTGCAGTTCAGACTAGGATCCTGACTAGCTTTAATGCTTTTTCCAGCTTGAAGTCTTAAGGTCTCCTTAATCTTATCTAAGTCTACAAACAGCTTATATTTAGCTGAAAAGATGAGGTGGTTTTGTGTAGGAAAATGTCAAGCCCTCTTGCTATTCTATGGTAGAGCAAAAAGGCTTACTCTTTGGCTAGCCTGGGTTTTAAAACGCCTTTATTTTGCAAAGTAAGTAACATGCTGCCATCTGTTGGCAATGAGAAATTATTTTATTTCTTCAAGTGATTTAAGGAATACAAATCTTCAAATTCTTAAGGAATTTTGTTTGATGTTATTTTCTCTTCAGTTAAACTGTAGGTATCTGAGCAGCACAAACTTGCAAAGGACCATTCAATCGTATCTTATGATTTACTTCAGGATCCCTGTGAAATCCTTCTTACTTGAACCAATACCAAGTCCTATCACAAAGCTCAACTATGACCTGCAAATTCCTTTTCAGCTAAAAGCCTGAAAAAATGTGAATTTCCTTAAAGACACAGAAAAAGCTGCACCCTCTCAAAGGACTTTGAATGTTCTTCAAAAACAACCAAACAAAAATGTATTTTCTCAGATAGTCTTTTGGTCCTGACTCTGAAAAATTGTAAAAATATAAATGTTGAAGGACCTGCATGGAAGTGTTGTAAACTTAGAAACATTTAAGGATGAAAGCTTTTGTTCTTTTCTTTGGTTTTGAAGTAGTATATTTTTTAAGAAGAAAAACAACGGAAGAAATGTGATAACTGTTAGGTGGCTGTAGGTGATTTGTACTGCTGAATTTTGCTTCCTTCTTCATCTCCAGTTAAATCCATTATGTACACTGTCATATCATCTGAAGAATATCTCTTTATAATTTCATGATGGAACATCAAAAAGGAAAAAAAAACAAGTGAGGTCTGTTTAATAAGCTGAGAACCATAACTCAGTTCAAACTCAGCCTTCCCTGCTGGAGTGCTGGCCAGAGTCTCAGTGATGCAGTGACATTCCACAACCAGAGAGAACAGGTTTTACAATGAAATAGCTGGTTGAACCAATGTCATTTCCAACAGCACATAATGACCATTTGTTAAGGTGAAAGGGTGTATAATGTATTTTTGATTTATAATTTATACTTCACTTGCTCATAAGCAAATAGAGAAAACAGCCTGTGTGTATGTGGGTAAGTAATCACACCCAATTATGCAATCCAGGCCGTTTCAAGTGACCATTTCAAGGCATGTGTGGCAACTATTAAACTGTTCTGTTGGCAGAATGCTTGAAAACTGAAATACAAATGGAAATTAATTCTGCTATCCTGATTCTTGTGTTGCGACTTATGCTGAACAAGACGAATCTTTAGGAAATACTGGGGTAAATACTGATGCTGCTTTGTATTCAGTTGTTTTAGTAAATATGAATCTGCTCAAAACACAGGGCATCATCAGATCTTACAGGCCATAAAAGTATGTTTGGTAAAACATAGTTCCATCCCTTAGGATAATTGGTGATACAACACCACTGTTTTGTTTTCAAATTACTGTTTTCTTTTCCTCAGCCATATGTTTTCCTTCTAATACCCTTGCTTTCTAGCATATAAGAAAAGCATATTSAACTTGTGGCCTTGTTGCTAGGTTTCAAGCTGCATTTATGCAGTCTACTGAGACATTCTTCTCATTTTTGAATTCTGAATCAAGTCCCAAGGCAACAGTGCCCTGTTTCTTAGCAACACAGATGGGTAGACTGTATATTCCAGCTCCTTTGTACAATGGAAGAATAAACAATTCCCTGAGTAAGGGTGTGCTGCAAGTTCATTGCTTCACTTATCTTCCCCTAGAAGAGAGGAAAGGGAAGCCTTCTGCGGTACAGCAGATGGAATTTGTCTGGAAGTCCCTGTCTTCGCAGAGTGGTGAGTCATATGTCTATCTTTCCTGTTCTCTGCATCTCTCTGGGGTCTGTATTCACCACTGTGCATATGGATCTGTAGGTACTTTGGATCAGTGAGTTTCAGTTTCTAATATACAAATATAGGCATCAAAATCAATGGTAACAGAGCTGGCAGAGGTGGGATGTGTGAAAGTAGGAAGAATTTTTGCTCTGGTGAAATTAATGGAGAGTCATAGAGTTGCATAGCTTTAGAAACTCTGGGTGCAAACCCTTGATTTTAGGAAGGAAACTAGGACTGGAGAAAATAGGTAGAGGATTGAGAGGTAAGGAGGAAATGGGTATTCATGCAACTAACAAGTTAATGGTGTGTTACCCTGTGTACAAAATGGAGAAAAGTTATCCTTTGAACACAATCCCTGCAAAGTGTTAGGCAGTTTTGAGTCTTTTTGGCAACATAGGCAAATTCTGAATTTTGCTGCCTCCACACTGTGGTACTAACATTGCCATGGAGAGGGAGGAGTACACGGGAGAGGAAAGGGGGCAGAGAAGGACACACAGCTCTGCAGAGCTGAGCATTTCTGCTCCTGACGCCTGTGGAGGGGCAGGTGCGTACATCATCTTTTCATGATGGCAACGGCAGCAACGCAAAGTCTCAGATACTATAATTTCGGCACAGAGTAGAAGAACAGAAGCACTTGTGCTATTCATCCTGCTGACCTTGGCATGTTCCTATTTTACCTGGACCTAAAGCCGGCCTGGTCAGTCTGCCAGTGTCTCAGTTTAGTTGAAAAACAAGAAAAGGCTGCTTTACATATATAAATTATCAACTGTCAATTTTCCTCCACAACTTATTAAATCATTAGGTAAACACAGCAGCTGGCTATGGTGGGACAGCTGGTTTGCCTGTAGACTGCCCACATACACACTCAGTGGGAAGCCTGGGCCACCTTAGAACATAGAAGCAAAGTGCCCAYTCAAGCCTACTCACCTCCTCCTAAGCAGGAAACAGACCAGGTTGTGCTTCAGTGTTTGGGTAGCCTGCGTATAACCTGTGAAGCAGAAACTGAGTTTTGGCCCCTTCCCAAAGGCTGTCCTGCAGCAGGGATCTGCTGCAGCTGGAAGTGTTCCAGCTGTGTGGTCCTGGGCTGGAAGGAACCTGTCTCAGCGGCACAGCACAGCTGAGCATGGCCTGGGAACAACAATCACAGAAAAAGGAGCACAGAAATGTGACCTTCCAGAAGTAATCTGTGGGTACTCGATTTATCTCCGGTAAGATGCCCTCTCAAATCCTTGTTCAGAAACACAGCTTTGTTGGTAAGGACATATTTCCATATGCCCTTAACCTTCAATGGACCATGACCTTCTTTTAGAAAAAAACCCATTCTGTTCTCAGAATGAATAAGTACAAAGAAGAGAAAGTTGTAATGTTAGAGCTTTCCTTCAGGTTTCCTGAACATTGAGTATTAGAGTAAGAAAATATGGTTTGTATTGTGTTTGGGCCTGCTGCACTACCCTTCTGATCCATGTCTTTGGATTTTTTTTGGATCTTACAGATTTTCAGCGCATAAAAGGAGCTCTTGTGTAAGAAAGGTAACAGTCTGCGAGTGGCTTTTAGATCACGGAGATAAAACAAAACATGGATAAGGTAGTGTCTGTGTCTAGTTCATGCATAGAGCTAAATACTTTACTGCCTATTTAGGGTGTTAATGCTGCTCCAGTGGTCTTTCATCCTGCCCAGAGGCATCCTTGGGTGTAGGAAAGGGCCTTCCTCTACCTCTTGGCAAAGAGATGCAGCTTGTGGCACTGGCTGATGAGATAGCCCATGGCAGGACGTAACATCTGGGCACATATTAGGATAGCAATGGGGTAGCTCTAATTAATGTTGTGTCCTGGGTGTGCCCAGGAGTGTAAAGATGAAAATGCACCAGGAAGAATGGAGAGCAGAGCTTCAACATTTCCCTCTATTGAGGTTCATTTTGTCACTTCTACTTGTGCAAAGTGAGAGTAGTGTGCACCCAGTTGTGCCCCACTATAACCCCAAACCCCTGTTGGGCTGTGCTGCCCTGAGTGTGCACAGGTTTAGTCTCATGTCAGGGATGTACTGTTTAATGAGACAAGAATTAAAAAATGAAGAAAGGGTGTATTTGTATTTGTGCCGGTTTGGCCAAAAATCTAGCAATATATCCTCTGAGAGGAAACCAGGTTACAACCACCCTTCCCCCCCCACAGGGTTCGGGAAAAAAAAAAAGACAGTGTTGTTCCATAGTGATGAGTATTTCAGGCAAAATAAAATTCAGAGCTCCTGTTCCTACAGGCTGGTATGAATGTGTAAATTCCTAACATCCATGCTTTTGGCTTCAGATGGGCTTTCCCTAGGGCCAGGAGTTGGCTTTGGCAGGTGACTTTGCAGAAGTGAAAGACAGAACCAAGAAGCAGTACTTCTTCATCTAAGCACAGGTACGAAATAATATTAAAGTACAACCACACATTTATCTTCAGTGAACGTGCTGCCTTGTGCAGACAGGCATACCCAGACTGAAAGTAGCAATCAGTAATAAATGTTCTGTTGTATGTGTGTGTTGAGTTTCTTCTTTTTCTTTTTGCCAGGGATTGCAATATTTGAGAAGAAAAAAATTAATCATCAAGCCGTTATGTTCATCTTCCACCAAGAAGAGAGAAAATTATTTGAAACTCAAAGAAAATTTTCTACAAGCCTTGACTGGCCTTTCTCACAACAAACTACAGTGCAGCAATCCAAAGCCAATACAAATTTATGGCTGAAGCAACCTCCTGATCTTAGCTACCAGCCCTATAAGTCATCCAACCTTCCTCAGAAGCCACAAAGAAAGGGAAAAGGGGAACTGAAGCCAAAAAGGAGCTCTGAGCCCACAGGCATGTAAGAGCTTTCCAGGCTTAGGTCCAGGCTGCTCTCTCCTCTTCTGAAAAAGAAAAGGGACTTGCCTCAATATGGAACCACAAAGCCCAGAGCTCCAGGGACTCTGCAGCTACAAAAGGCATGCCAAGGGGAGCACAGCACTGGCCCAACATTGCTCCCTGCACACCTTGCTCCTTGGCACCGTCCACGTGCTGGGCACCTCAGCCTAGGAAAATGCTGATTTTACTGCTCCGCTTAGGGTTAGGGTTAAGCTTAGGGTTAGGGTTGAGAAAACCACAAAGCCTGGAGCTCCAGGGATGCTGCAGCTACAAAAGGCATGCCAAGGGGAGCACACCACTGGCCAAACATTGCTCCTTCCATGTCTTACTCCTTGTTACCACCCACACACGGAGGGACTAACCTGATTTTTATTTATGCCTCAGCATATGTTACATATAAGGTGAAAACTTACTTTAGGCGCTGTACTCGAGATGGAAGGGAGCCCAGTCCTGGGGAGACTTTGTCTGACAGCCAAAGGAGAGAGAAARCTTCCATGATTGGACTTTAAGTGACTCCCCCTTGCAGGTGAGGCAGATCACCTGTTTCCCCAGAAAAAACGCCAGGTAAATTGGGCTTTGGGAGGAGCCTTAGCACATAAAAGCTGTTACCTGCACCACACCCCTAGATGAGTGGCTGCCATTTTCTGGTTTTCTTGGAGGAAGCAGGGGCTCACCTGGAGGATCAGCTCTGCCTCCTCCTCGCCTTTTTCTCTCTGCGGTGCTGCTTCTTCCCTGGTTGTCTGTCCTGTCTGCACCTGTCCTGCCCTGCTTCGGCGCTTCCCCGAGGTAGCTCATCACCGCGACAACCCAGTGCTCCGCTATTTCCCCGACGGGACGGACACCGCCTGCACCCAGCCTGCCGCCACCGCGGTGTTTCCAGTGGTACCCTCAGCAGCCAGCCCACCTTGGCCAAGGCCACAGACAGGCTGCTCGCCACCGCTTGGAAAYAGCGCCCAGCTGGTCACAAGAGCCGCTCAGGCTCACAGCACGCACGGTCCATCTGCCAGACAGACACCTACGGGGCACCTCGAGGTGCAGCGGCAATGTTGTCCTTGTCTTCTGGTTCTCTCTTCATCTCTCGTTTTCCCTCTCTGTGCACGGTTCTATACCCATTCAGTAGGAACATATATCTTTCTTTATCAATAAACGTCATTCCATCTCATGTCATCCCATCATCCCATTCCATTTCATTGTTTTCACTTCGATTCGAAATTTTCTTTTTCTTTCATGGCATTTAATTTCATCAATTTCTTCTCCTGTGTCTTTACTTCATTTCCTGATATCAAGATTTCAATGAGTATAATTTTGGCAAGTTTTGGTCCTTTTCACTGCACCTCATTTCATYCCATACCATTTGATTGTAGTCACTCCTTTTCCAAATTTTCTTCTTTTTTTTTCAAATTTTTTCAATTTTTTCCCCAATTTTTCATTTCATGAAAGGAAATGAAATCTTGAACTCAGAAAACAAAGCGTAACAAACACTCTGGAAAGAAGATATGATAAAATCAAATGCAATTGAAAAAAAAGATAATCAAGATTTCATAATAGTAAAAAAATGCTAATTTCTCTTAAAACCCAACAAAACTTTTCTTTTTGAGTAATCATGTGTTTTTGGTTTTTTTTTTCCCTCAAGTCTTGACCAGTAATGTAAATTTGCAAAACCAGCAGAAGGGAAAAAAAAAAAAATCATGTTTTTCCCACAACCCCAGTGTTATGCTTTCTAACATCACCACTTCAAATGTTCTGACTATAGGAGAATAATTTATAGCATCCATACGTCAGGAAATGTTCTCGAGGTTTCAGAACCTTCCCCAGATTCTGTATCAGGAATGCTTTAATAACTTGACTGGATCCAGGAGCTAATTCCAGAAAGTCTGATAACTACATGACCAAGTTATTTAGCTATGAGTGTGAAATCACATTTCAGGCTTTTGTTTGAGATTTTGGGAATTTTAATGTCACCAGTCAGTGCTCTAATCTCAGGACTAAAGGTTTTCTTTGGTAAAATTCTACCTGATTGAAACAAGTATCTGTAAGTCAGCATTTCTGGAAAGAAACAAGGAAAAAGCAAAAAAAGCAAGTTGCAACCAAAAGTTTCCAATATAAGTTCCTGATAACAATAAAACATTTGAGGTTCTTTTTGGGACTCCAGAAGCAGTCGTGAACTCCACTATGAGGTCTGGAGGAAAACAGTGCATATTGTCTAATTGCTTTTACATACCATTAACTTTTCAGCACACTGAAACTTTAGGCTACTTAACTCTAGCAGGCTGTAGAATGAACAATGATCCAAATTCAGAAGAACTAAGGACTGCCTCTACAAGGAATTTTACACTTTGTTTTCCCCTCCACTAAAATGTTCCCTGGGGGGATCCTTAATGACATATTRTCTGGAGTTTAAAAGGAAATGATCAATCTCAGTGGAAGATCTCTACATCAAAAATATACCTAAGGACTTGCAGCACTGGTCCAAAATTCTTAAGTATAGACTCGATCCTAAACACACAAAAAAGGGCAATTTCTATGTTCACTTAGACTTTGTCACCATTCAGGCCAAGGGGACATGCTTCATTAAATGGAAACCAGAACTCAGTCAGAAAAGAATTGGAAAGGCTAATAAGAAGAGAAAGGCAACAAATAAAGTATGTAAATTACCAGTGTACTGTGTTTTCTCCTCCTTATGTAATTCTCTCCTGTGCAGTTCTGATGTGCATCACACCCATTAATTCACTGTTAAATATTCAATGCAATCAAGTTTTCAACATGTATCTTCACATACCATTTCTGTTCCCTCCCTGATTTCACAGGGCATTCATCATGTTGCCTAAACCCTACATTTTCATTTTATCTTGTTCAATTAATCAAAGGAACATATCTTCCTATTCATGCAGATGATACTGATACCGTCAGAACGTGACCGTTATGGATTTTCCATCTTGTATCTCACAAGAAACCATCCGGTTTATGATATCCATTTCAACCTGTAAAGATCAGGGGATATTGTCAGTCAAACCTGCATAACTAGCAATGTAGTCAGCCTTTTAAGACTCAGCCTTGTCTCAGAAAGATTTTAAGACCAATGTGCGGGTGTCATATCCTGTCCTACGCTTCCTTGACTCTGCAAAATGCAGGTTGCTGAAGAACAGCACTACCCACAGCCAAACCGACAAATTCCTTTTGCAACTTGCAGAAAATACTACCAGCTATTTCAAATCCTATCCACTTTGAATTCAAAATCACTTTTGCTTCCAGACAAGGAGAATACATATCAAAAAGATGATATGTCATTGATGTTAAATCACCATCTTCTTTCAGCTTTCCTGTTAACCCTCTCACGAGTTCTCCAGCAACAGAGAGAACTTAAGATCATTGTAATGCAGATGACTGCAAGGTATGTTAATGATTAATTAAATTCACTGGAAAGACTTGAAAAATAATGCAAATATCCATCTCAGTAGATTCTATGATTCTACAATACATATTCCAAGAAACTGCATCCCATGTGATTTTAGTATCACAGCTCCTTTGTCTAGAAGGGTGTTCTGTTTCTGTTCTTATTCCTCACCTGTATTGTAACAGGAGACCACTGCACTCATTTGAGATTGGAATTCTGGTGACAGGAGTTGTATAAATAAAGAACTTTAGGGTAACTCTTGTCAGCTCAACAGCCATTAATTAACAATTAATTAAATCTCCTAAATCTTGCATTTTTCTGAACAGAAATTTTACAGATTTATTTTTACCTTACCTAAAAACATGTAAAGTTTACTCTACAGCTAACTTCAATGGTCTTTGTTCTAGGCATGGTGGCTTTCCTGATGTTAAAATATATTTTCCTTTCCAAATGCAGTACAAAGATAATTTACCAAATTTTGTGACAAGTTACCCTAGAGATCCTTTCAGTCTGAAGTTAAACCACAGCGTTTAAACATAGGTGAGTCCTTCACAACAGACACTTTTATTGTGTTAGAGGATTTAGGAACATTACTTCAACAGTAGGGAGCAGGAATAAGAGTGCAGAACCCTCAAACCTGCCTTAAGTGGCCTTAGGTGAAACTTGAAGACCAAACAGTAGTTTTTCACCTGAGTTTCAATATCAGAGAAAGTCCACTTCCAAGCTCTAAGTAACAGACTCAGATCACAGGAAATACGCTAGCTGACTCATAAAAAGGCACTTAGATTTAAGGACACCTGATACAAGCAGGATTACTAGCGTAAAACTGCTTGTTAACGTTGATTTTTCTGATAAGACCACAATTTCAGCCTTGTAATGGGGGGGTTGTTCCCAGGCAACTGATTCAAGTCCAATGTCTGCTGTACCCACTGTAGGTACAACAGTCCATATCTGCATTCCTGCTGTGGTGGATGGTCCACAATGAGGTGTCTGCCCTCTAGTGTTCCTATAGCTTCCTCTCTTACAAGGAGAGCCTCTTGGAAAACAATTAACTACACGTAAGTTAAAGTACACACACATACATACCGTGCAGCATAGAACACCACTTCCTTTGTACACAAAGGCAAAGGCAAGGCTTCGTTGACAGCAAGGCCATGGACAGAATATTTTTTCTTATAAAGTTTACTACATATGTCTGAGTGCTCCTTTTTCTGGATCCTAGCTGATTAACAATAAGCATAGCTTTTCAAATTCTAGAATCCAGACAGTTTTTCCTGTAGCTTATAAATACTGTTTGCTTAATATTTTCAGACACTGGACTTGAACCACTGAAAGGAAAGCAAAAGGACTTTGACAGGAGATTTCTTACATACAAACCTCATGAAAGCAAGTGGGATCCACAGCTGCTACTGCCAAAGAGTCCCTGGCCAGCTAAATCTGCTTCATTTACAGTTAGTCAAATTAAAAGACAACTTCTTGCTTTTCTCTGCATCAAAATATTTTGAAATAACAACAAYAACAATAATATATTACTAGTTATATTTGTTTCAGAATATTTTGAATCATTCAGTCTTGAGGGGACAGCTGGCATATCCTAAGTGAAATGTCRTTCTACTACATTGTATCTAGGGACACAGACCATTAATTTCTTTTAGCTTTTCAAGAGTGTAATTCTTTCTCCAGCTCTTGCTGAGAGCTTCGATGGAGTTGGAAAGATAGTCTGTTGTAGAACATTTCCTTATTTCAGCCTTTTGCAGAAAATTACACAGCATTGCATGTGGTAATTTGTTGAGCTTTTGATGGGAAGCCCTTCCTTCACGGACCAGAGCAAAAGAGAGCAGAGGAGGCTGCTGTTCTGCTAAGTTCTTTATTTCAYAGTCTCATAGCTTCTTGAAGGCAGAGTTCGAAGGGGGTTACATGATAAAGCCAAACAGCAACAGCAGCAGCAGCAAAACAGCAGGCAGCAAACAGTTTTTTCTTCACCTTTTTTCTAACTAACTAACTATTAACTAACTCTTACAGAAGTGTGGATTATTTTTGTTAATTAACCAATGAAATTAACACACGATTCTAGTTTTTCTTTTCTTAACCTATCCTGGTCCAATTCTAACAATCGTAAGCATTACATAGGTATTACACAAATTTGCGTATGCAGTTTCTATCAGCTCCTATTGTTTATGTGAACACTATATCTAAAAAATGTGAACAATTTCATTCTATCTATATTTTGTCTAAAATAATATATCTAAAAAATGAGAACAATATAGTTCTATCCATATTTTGTCTAAAATAAAGAACTCTATGAAAGAATAACACTGCTACAGCAAAAGGAACTATGCTCAAGGTCTCTGCTGCAGCTTTTTAATGTTTAAGGCACTTAGCATGTATTTCTACTAGAAGTTAAAGAATCTATATTTCTCTTTCATTTTGRTATGACTTCATGTATCTCAGCTTGTCCAAAGGCTTCAATTCAACTCCTGTACTTTGGCTTTCCTTTGGGCCTGAGTCCAGAGGAGCTTTCACTCCAACAGTAATTCATTTTTAGGAATCAAGATGTCCATATTAGACTGTTCAAAGACACAGACTATTTCAGAATATGCAGATGCTGGATGGATGCTTTTATGGTTTACATATATATACCAAACTCTTAAATGTAGAGACCTTCAAACCAGAATGCTTCTGGTTATTAAACAGCTCCCATTTACATTACTGAAGATTAACAAATAGAGCATTGAGGGGAAAATAACTTATATATAACTGTAAATACCAGCATGGAGCAGAAACACTCTAAATGCACTTAGTCTGGTATATTAGTGAGTATTTGTCCTCTTTCCCTTAGGTCCCAGTTTCTGAAATAGCATGGAAATCAAAATTATTATCTCTTTCTACTTAAATTCCCATCTAATTCCCCTCTCTATTGTWAAAAATTACTTACCCACACTTCCATTTCACTAATTCTTTTCTCTAACCAGCCCCTCAGTTACCTGGAGATACAATAAATGGCACAGCCCATAAAGTTTCTGGTAACTACAGATGAGTGCCATCATGAGCTTACTTTGGAAACTGCCTGTCCTTTGCACCCAGGAGCTGGTGATCAGCAGACTGTGCCAAAATAAACCCTCAGACATTCCCTCTTCCTTCAATAGACACATCTGCTTTGCTCTTGACTCTGATTACTAAGAATGGACTGCTGAAAGCTCCACGCAGTCAGGTAGTTTCAATTCCTTTTCTTAGCAGTGCGTGCGGGTGTTGTGTGCAACAGGGGGAAGCACTTTTTAGTCATAGTCTGCATTGCTGAGGGCTTTGGAGGTCCAGAGCCGTATTTGGATACAAATCTCTAGACTTAAACTGTGTGCAAGCTGCGTGGTAAATGCACCCCAGGAAGTGATTTAGCATAGGAAGATGCGTATTGGATCATTTTGCCTTTTCCAAAGACAGTGAGCTATACACCACTGTGGAAAGCTAGGGACACTAGTAAGAATCCCTCATGGAAGGATCTTCTGGCCCTTTATGCACTGTTGTGGAGGTTGGCATTTCTCCAGGATTTCCCAGATGCAGCACTTGAAAATAAAAATGGTGTAAGATGTTGACAATAAAAGAGTGCATATTTTTTGTTCAAGAGAGCTTCCTGTCAATTGCATTAAATCTCCAGACATTGTTTGAAATTTGCAGTTCCTCAAATTTCAGTTTGGAAAGGATAAAGTCCCCAGGCTGCCTGTAAATTACTCATTTCCTGAATGCCAGGCAAACCCAGTCCAGTGAAAGGTGCTTTCTCTGTGCATGGCAAATGAAAGGCTCGGGACAAATTAAAATTCAGAGGTTATTAGGACCTGGATCTCTTGTTGGTAGACATAATCATAAGATAATAGCCTTGTATCTATACTAAACATGGACAATGATGAAGTTTTAGCTGGGCCTCCCCATAGAGGTAGGAGTGACAGTATAATCAAGTGACACACTTGGAAGTCCTTCAAAGGAGTGCTATTGATTTGGTCTTTTTATAGATGGGGAAAAGGAGGTAGAGAGCAGGTAAATTAATTACCCCAAAAGCATGAGGGAAGAGTCCATTTCAGACAAACTCTTACAAGTAAATTTGTTCTCTTATAACATATGTGAAGGCATTTCTAGTGCTCCTGAGGAAAAGAGGAATGAACTTGTCTTCAACCTCTGTGCGTGACACCTCATCTTTAAAAACGTGGGTGTCTTTAAGTGTGGGTGTCTTCATTGTGAGCCACAAGACGGAGGTAGCCCCTTGTGCCAGTCTGCAGTGGAGAGTGAGATACATGGACGTGTTACAGACACTCACGTCCTGGCTTAGGCAACTTTACTCTTTCACTTACAAGAGTCAGGAAAAAACCACAGGGCTGCTCTGCAGTGAGGAGAGTGCAAGTTGCTGGAGACCCAGAGGTACAAAGGTTATTAAGGAAACAAAGGTACCTACAGTAAATCTATGCATGGATAATCCTCTTTACTGTCAAATATACAATAAGAAATATCCTCAGAATATAAACTGAGAGTTTCTTGGAAATGCTGGCTTGTTTTGTTTACCTGCCTTGCTTATGCTAAATACCTTTACCATATGCGATATATATCAGTAAGAAAGAACACTGTGAAGAAGCATAGTGTTTTCTTTTCTTCCAATGGCACATCCTTGCAAGAAGGCAGCTTTAAGAGCRTTACTGCTACTGACAGGACAGATGTCTTGCTTCCAAATTCCTACAGAGATGTGACACTCAGCTGTAGCTGGAAGGCAGCTGCAGTGCTGTTACCCAGCTGTGCAGGTAGAAGCCCCCATTACCCTCCCAGGCTTACCAGTACGGTGCAATGGCTTGATCTGAAGATACTGGTGACGCTGCTTTACAACATGGAGATTGAGAGGCTCTCCAGAGAGCAGTTCTGCTTGCACTGCCATGCTGGCGTGGTGCACAGCAGCATCCAGCAGAGCCCAGCAGGAGCGCAGTGTCACTGACATTCTGCTGTGCCTCTGCACCATTGCCCACTGCACTGGTTTATAGGCACAYGTGGAAGAAGCGCAGCACCCGAGCAGAGTGCTGTGACAACTCTTCATGTTGGSCCCAGATTAGCATCGACTTGTGCTCCTGTTACACACTTAAATCCTTTCAGAGCCCAAAGGGGCCCAAGACTGCCCTGCAGAGATGTTTGCTATTCAGGCTGATCTCCATCTCCTCTGACACACTTTGCAAAGCTTTTAAACTTGAGAGGAAGCGGAGTGTGGTTTTTGTATCAAGGGCTGGCTGAAGTGGTGTTCTCATGCCTCAGCAGTTAGAGATACAGGCAAAATCTTTTCATCCTTTTTACTTTTGCGTGCTCATTGTGGGGATGAAAGTGCACTGTAAATCCTGCTGACAGCTATGTCAGCCTTTGGGCACACAGTCAACTCCAGTGTGAACACCTCTTAGCCCAGTGTACGAGAAACGCACAGTAGCCATTACCAAAAATGTCACTGACCTAAAACCTGCTCCAGTCAGTCRGTATTTTTCCATTAACTTCAGTGTGCTTTGAAACAGGCTTAATGGAGGTGAATTCTTTTGTTTTAGGCAGCACTATGAGCTTGTTCCTTTATAAATTGCTTTATGAAAACATCTACAGCTTATGTAGATGCAGAGAGAATGTGGACACTTTCTGAAATCCTAAAAGGAAGAAGCAGGTTTACAGGCTAACTGTAAATACTGTGATTTCATAAATGACCAGAAGGAGCAAGTGTTATACAAAAGTATGTTCAGATCTGTCACCCACACATACTGACTCTATAAAGACAAATGAGTAGATTCTGTAAGTTATTAATACTAATATTTTGCATATGTATWGAACTTACACTATATATCTTTATTATAAAACAAACTTTATAACAAAACAGATTTCAAGGTCTCTTCTCAGGACATCCTCTGCCATCCCCCATATACTTAAATTCAATGTTATCTCTAAAACTGTTGTACTTTGGGTTCGATTTAGTCGCGTCTTCTGTGATTTCTGGAACTCACGAATGATTACCATGAAGACTAAAATCAATGTTTGATTTACATAYAGGACTTTAAGAAAAGACTGGATGTGGCACTTAGGGCCRTGGTCTAGTTGACAAGGTGGTGTTAGGTCGTAGGTTGGACTTGATGGTCTCAAAGTTCTTTTCCAGCCTAGTTGATTCTGTGATTYTGTGACTCTTAATTCTAATCTAAGACCTGTCAATACTTCTATAACTTCGATTATATTCTTTGCCATGAATTTGTGCCCAAGTTCAACTAAAAGACACTTTTCCATATCCTTCCCCCATCACAAACCCACATATTTGAAAACTTAAGCATACACCCCCCGAGTACTCAGGTGGTCATCAAATTTTAAGTACTTTAAATGGTTCTAGGATTATACCGGTCATGTTGAAAGTGTTAATATCCTTATTACACTAAGCCTTTGAAATACCAAATTTTATTACTTTCCTGTGGAACAAAATCAAAAAGACACAAAGTAATCAACTTAGCAATAGACTAAAAATATAACATTTAAAGAATTATTTATTAAAATCTTTCTGAGACCTGATTTACAAAAGATGGTAAAGTGTCRTGGTTTGACCCGAACTGACAGGCAGTTCCTTAAACCAATCACGCTTCTCTCAATTTCACATATTTAAACCCTGTAGAAGGCGGGTTTTTTGAGAGGAAGAAAGTTTCTCCATTCCGGTTTTTTTGGTGCGGGATGGAGAGAGAGAGAGGAGGGGTGGACTCCTGTCGCCCAGCCCGCGGGGCTGGGGACGGGCGCCCCTGCCCCGGCCTCTCTGCCTCCTGCTCCTTTTCCTAATGCTGCAGCATGGACTCTGAATTGTGGGGAGGAGAAATATTCTCTGAGCTGCGGGTGGGTATGGCTGGCTACAGGGCTGAAGTTATCCGGCGCGGTATCCTGGGGAAGAGGGAGCCAGTGGAGCTTTCAGCGCAGTCAGCATACTCCGCGACGAACAGAGGAAGACACTCCTTTTCCACASTGTGCACCCGGCAGCGCAGAGGGAGCRGGGGGTAACACCCCACAACAYGGCRGCTTTCAGARCCAGAGAGAAAGAAAAGCGGGGTCATGTGAGGCGAAGCTACAAGGGCGGCGCTGCGGAGTCCCGCGTGGAGCTTAAAAATCTCCTTTCCTCGCCGTGGTATGAAACTGTAATGTTACAAACTGTTTGTCTCTTTAATCCATGTCAAAGTACATGGGGGGGATGGACTCTTTTTTTCCCTCGTGTAGCTTGTAAAAAGGTTGAAAAGTGCCGAGGCCAGGTTTAAAAGCAAAGAGAAGCTTTTTAAAACCTAGTGGCAAAGAAAAGCCTTATGTTCAAGCTAAAAACAAAAAATGATTCATCCTTAAACAAGTAATAACCCCATGTGACAGCCTGTGTTTTACAGTTGAAAGAGCTGTGAGAAGGCCCATGGAAAAAAGAGATGTGTTGCACCTTAGCAGAAATTGTGTAATTCTAAGCAAACCTGCAAATGGTGGCAGTTTGTAAAACCACGTAAAGCAGAAAAGAGAACCCTTTTTTTTTTCCTCCCTTTCCTAAATTGTGATACTAATTGGGAGAAGAGAAAAGTGGGGGAGAGAAAGAGTTCTGAAAGTTTGTCATGTTGTTGCCTTCTTTATCTTAAGTCTGTTAATAAATCTCTTCTATTCTGTCAAGTTTTGTGCCTGCTTTGTTTTTCTCTTAATACTTATCTCACAGAAAACACGATCAAAGAAAAGCAATGTATGTTTTAGCTTTCAAACCACTACATAAAGATAGCAGGTTGGTTTGCAATACAAAAAAAATCTTGTATTGACCACAATTAAAATTAATATACTGGAAAAAATGGAAAGAATAATTTTCTACTAGATAGTTCTCTGCTCCATTGAGTATTGCTTTGAGCATTGCATTATACCTTATCATGTTGTGCTGATAGCAGTGGGGTAATGTTATTACCTTAATAACATAACTGCAGTTAGCTAACACTGCACTATTTAGTTCGTATAAGGAAGAAAAATATTAATTTGTTTTAAATAAGGGACTGTTTAAAAAGGCACTAACTGCATCCCAAAAGACACAGAGACCTGTGCAATGCTAAATAAAGGAGTGAAGCCAAATAAAAAATGTTGCAGGATGCCTCTTTTCACTTAGATAAGACTAATACCCTCTTTTCCTTTGACACYAACCACTATAAAGCTCAGGAAGTGCTGGGACTCTTCTGGATGAATTTCGTGCACGTCATGGTGCAGGACAACAAGCAGGGATGAGACTGAGGAGAAGGGGGAGCCATGGAGTCATGAGGAGAGAGCTTYGGAAGAGGCAGTGGGATGTGCACAGCTGGAAAGGCAGCTGTGGCTGCAGGCTGCCTGTAGATGGTTCTTTTCATAAAGAGCCAGTTTAGTTTTAGTACCCTGGGATTTCCTCAAGTTACCAACCAACAGACAGTGTGTGAAACACAGAARCTCTATTCTATAACTGTTTAAAACATCGAGCTTTATAACATCAAAGTGCTACTTTTCCTCTACAGAGGCCTTTCCTTAGCTGTAAAAAAAGGAAGTGTCTGTCATGCCGGTTGTACTAAAATTATGCTTTGGAAAATAAACTTATCTGTAATAACATGTTCCTCAACTGACTCTTTGCCTATCATTTGTTACTTTGTAAAGAGAAACAATTTATTTTCACTTGCTTCTTACTTGCTTATTTGAAGAAAATGATACCCAAGTAGTGATGGTACTTCTTGAATGTTCATCTCAAGAAATGGATAGGAAAACAGCAATCACCTGACAGCCAGTGGAATGTCAAAACTCAGAGACATAAAAAGCTGTGTTCCTGTGTGTTTTTCCTGTGAGGATAATTGTTCTTGTTGACGGTTATGTACTTTTGAAAGTAAATAACAAAATGTTACTAGTGAAAATAACTAAAAACAGAGAAAGTCAAAGGATAGCAAAGGGATTTTTCTGATCCCAACAGAGGAAATTTTCTGACCTTGTTGAAAAGGCAAGGAAGGAAAGGGGATATAATGGTCTGTACTGGAATTAATGTTACAATATGCACCCTTCCCTCTGATTACGTCTTTAAAATCTGGCTGGCATGGCATGTGTGATACATGAACCCTGCCATGCAGGTGCTGTGTAAGTGCGTCATGTTGGCTACCTTGGATTCAGCAAGGAAAACACTTCTCTTTAATCCAGGAAGGACAAAGCCTTAAGTGCCTTCCAAATCTGCAATTTCAAGCACACTGTCCGTGCACATAATTTTGTGTTGCTGTGTCACTGAACAAAAAAGAGCACAAAATTTATAAATTTATTTATTGACTTTACTGTAATGGGGCTTGGGCGGGGGGGGTGGTTTGTTTGTTTTGTTTGTTTTGGTTTCTTTTTTTCCTAGCATCACACAGGATATCACAGTTTCACGACATTGTAGGTCTCTTAAGACTGAGCGTCGCCCATTCTTTTGCGGTGCTGTTCAGGATTTTGTTTTTAGAAATAGGAATCTGAGAAATGTAGTCTCAGAAGTCATATAGGAAGGGGGAATGGTTGGGATAGAGATAACATTTCTATTTGGCTTCTAGCAGGTCTAGTCAAGAAGGCTTGGAAACATGGGACAGGAAAATGCCAGAGACCTCAGAGCATGGCATGGAGAGGGTGGGATGGGATTTAAGTTAGTAGGATAAACTGAAGAGCCAGGGAAAAGACCTAAAGTACTGATCTGGAAGAAAAGCTAAAGGCTGCTTGGTATCTGTTCAACAGTTTTATTCTGGAAGTAGTGAATTCTGTAGTTCTGTTTGGGAGCACAAGCATATACAGTCTTTGTTACAACCTGCCTCAGAAGGGGCGGGTAAGCCAGGTACTTGATAATAAATACCTTGGGGTGTATTAGAGCGAAACAACACTGAATGACCAATGCTCATAAATACATATCTGTAGGGTTTATTTTAGAACAATTCGGTTGCAATTGAAAGCACTATGTAACCATTTTGGTTACTATCTATAATAACATAAAAGCATRAAAATAACACTTAAGAAAATGTATAAGGGAAAAGAAAGAAAGGATAAGAGTAGAAAGGTATATAGTTATCACCTGTGGGTCCAGCAGCAAGACTTGGTTGCAATTTTGATGAGTGATGGTGGCAGTCCTGATCCATTGGGGACGGGGGAAGCCCACAAAACACAAAGGTCGATGGGTTAACCTACTCTTGGGTTTGGTGGGAATGCCCAGGTACCTCCTCTTGGGCTGAGGAGTTTTACACTGTGGATCRTGGGGCATTTTGTTGGTCTTTGATGGTTTATGACCCCTCCTAAGACATTACAGCTGCCTCTCATCAGCGTAGTTGAGTGAATTATGGCCTCTGTGTGAATGTCCCGGTACTTCCCCAGAGGGGAGTTTTCACATCTGAGCCAATTGCCTAAGAGAGAACATTGGCATGATAAAAAGCACCATCTCACCTTGCAGGATTTCCTTGTTATTGGCCTCTTCCTTTAACTGGCTCAAACCCCAGGTTGTGGCCTTGGTGGTGGATGTGCACCCCCTCTGCATGCGGGTAGTTTCTTTGCCCAAGGTCAGCAGAGCACTCTGCTGCTTTTGCAAATGGCCAATTGTTTTGAGTCATTACCATTAACATTCCAGTCTCTCATKTATTATTGACATGGAGGAAATAAGGGGATGACAAATATCAGAGACATTAGGTTTTAGGTCTTTTTTTAATGAGAAAATTCATTTATTCTGGGATCTGTGCCTAATGCTAGCTAGGATTGGGAGTGTGTAAATAAACTGCACATTTCACTGTTCCAAATCAGTTATGTATTTTACCCTAAGTTTTATTTTATCTGGTGTCAGCCCTTGTCAGTGGACAATCACATAGGAAGAGGAATCAGGAGAACAGGGTCTGCAAAGATAATGCAGTGTGTCCCTGAGGATAACAGCCTCCTTAAAACAAGGCACTAGGAAAGTGTATTGATTCCCATAAGATTAACTTTTTCATTGGTATCTATGACTGAGGGAGGTGTATGATTTACTAATCAGACTTCAGCTGATAGGAAACATGTGTTCTTCAGACTTTCTCTCTTGTTCCTGATGAGTGGCAAAAAAGCCTAACAATATATTCCCCCATGCCTTTCCTTGTCACTTAGACTTATGAAATCAACTTCAAAATAAATGTTTCGTTGGCAGGTCAAGGCACCTCCATGTTTTCTTGGTATAGTGCTAATCAGAAAACAAAGAGGTTGGGTCCTTTTCCAGTAAGTATGTCTCAGACTCTTGAAACGGGAATCAGTCTCAAGTTTTGATTTCAAACAGATCTTTCTGTAGACCTCTTGATCAATATCAAGATCCTATCTTGAACATGGGCTACCAAGAGATAATTTTTTTTAAAAGCTGCCTCCAGCAAGATTGCAAATGTTAGCAGCTTTTTACCAAATTAGTATAGTTTCAATACCTCAGAGAAAAGGAAGAAGTTAATTTTATAAATCTGGTGCCCCTGATGTAGAAACAGATGTATGGATGCCTTTGTTCTTCAGAGAAGTTTGCTTTCAGATCTGTTAGATTCAATGGGCTGATCCCCAATAAACATCAGTGATCTCAGAAACTACTTGTTTAACTGGGGAGGGCTGATCAAGGAAGCCTTGCTGCCCTGTTGGAACTGAAGCAGTGCTGAGACTATTAACTTTAAAATGTTGTGACAGGACTTTTGTTTGTGATCTCAGTGTGTTGGCAACTTGGCTARTATATAAATGCTGTCACACAGTAACAAAGTTCATAATTCTCAAATGTGTTGTTCTTGGAGAGTTTAAAACAACTTCCATTAATGAAAGTATAACAATACACTTGTGCTTTAAGAAAATAAATGTGAGGCATAAACCCTTTCCTATATGAGCTTAGTAAAAACTGGATATTTTGAACAGTCCAGAAAATGTTCATTTTCTCAAGCTGGTGCACCAAATTCAAGAAACCTTCACGCAGACTTTTTCACAAAGTCAGAAAAGAGAAAGGCTTCCTCTTCTCTTCTCCCCCCTTCTTTTCTGCTTCAGATATTTGAGTGACTTAGGTAAGTGTTCATGGTCAGCGAATTAAAAACTGATGCAAAATTTTAGAAGTTGTTTCAAATTTTATGTGAATATCAATGAATGTTTTAAAAAAAATTAGCTTCAATACACAGTTTCAAAATCTGGAATAAGTTTATGTGTGAGATTTGAAGAAAATGAGGAGCTACTCTGTATTAAAAAACAGCCATACCATTGCAGTGAGCTGTGGTACTCTGAAAATTTAAAAAATCTTAAAGAAGCTTAAATCCTATTTTTATTCATGGTTAAATAATCCTACAACTGTTTTGCCTGGAACAGAGAATCTGGCCTATTCCATGGATATCTACCACTGAAATCAATTACAATGAACCATCTTATTCCATCTGTGAAAATTTAGAGGCACTACTTGCTAAATAGAAGTTTCACATGCTGTGAGTACTCTGCTTTTCATACCCAGCGCTTTTAAATGCATAAAAACATTGACATACTGTCTTCATGCAAGAGAAAAAGCTATCTCAGAATAACTTTATTTCAAAACACACCTGCAATTAGAAACTTTAAAAAAAAAATCCTTCCCTGAGGATCTTAGTTTAACATTGCAGAAAGATTGCTCCTTCCTGTATTGATTTCAGTAACCTTCTCAGACAAGTTAGTATCAAGGAAACAATGAGGGAAACACCTACTATCTAAGAATGCAATGAAATAAATAAAACTGAAGTCTTCTCTCCATTTAGATAACTACCATCAGTTTTACTTGTTGCCACTTTTCTACAGATTTGATTGTTACCCCTTCCCTCTTTGTGAGCAGATGTCTAGAAGAGCCACCAATGTACACAGATGGAGAAGATTGTTTTCCGTGAGTTCTCTGTACTCTCCATATTGCCATATCCAATATTTCAGGCACTCCTTTAACAGATTTAAGGACCTCTTGTTGGAGAATTTGAGCTTAATGGATGTTGCATGTTTAATAAATGGGTCCAGAAGATTTCTTCAAATTTTTCTTGAATTCTTGTTTTTGAGTAAAACTCTCTTCCTCTTCTCTCTTCCTCAGTTTTACTTAGATGCTTTTAACTTTAATTACCGCACTGATGGTAAAAGGAAGTGTGGCTGTTTCCTTGTCCCTCTTTTCCAAGTATTCAAAAATAACTTAGACCATCATCAAAATCTGTAGCTGCAATATAAAAATCAGAAACTTCAATTATCACTTCTTAGCACACAAAATATCATTAGGAAATTATAATCAGACCAAATTCACAGTATTTTCAAATTCAAAATGGATATTCATACTTTTTGACACTTACAGAATATAAGTCTATGCAGACAAATTCTGTAACTACCTTATAGTAGCCCTCTTTAGGCTATATGTTTGAACTTTTCTAAATAATTAAACACATAAATACGGAAATCAGGGTTTAATTCCCATCCATCCTTTGTAATCTTTGTTTCACAAAGCAGTGTACGCCTAAGTCCCAGCAATACTGTGGATATTGATAAAAGCATGTGAACGAGGTTTTGTAGCAATAATCAAAGGTATCATCTGATATAAAATAGTCTTGTTTAAATTAAATTTTCTGAGTAATACCTTCTGGTCAGTACTTCTGAATATTTCTTAGTAAAGAATGGCCTTTCCATTTTTCTAGTTTCAATAAACATATACCGATTCATTAAAATTTGAACTCTTTGAAAAGGGCTGGATATTTTCCCCATGGAACTTGAGACCACTATATCTAAATATAAGAAAACAAACAAGGATCAGTGAGATGGTCCTAGTGAAACTTACTGGGCCACAGAGAAAAGCATGATTCATTCCTTTGGTAGACCAAATGAGCACGCAATGTGGACAGGATGATTAATCATTGATGGGAAACTTGGCAACACTTCTCTATCTAGATAGCCAAGGTGGGTAAAATTATGAGCCTGAGAATATATTTTTCTAAATCTCATCTGCTCCCATGATCATCACATGAAATGTCATGTCATAGGGACATAAAGGAGACCTTCTGTCTTCTGGAAGATAGGTGATTTTTGAAGGAGTGCTTCAATTCCCTCTCTCTGACTCCTTGAAATACAAAATATAATACTATAATACTGTGGCTTGAGATKAACATAAAATCAGAATTTCTTGATTAAAAATTTATGCTGCTCATTGAATATTTCAAGGGAAGACCATAAGAAAAATTCAGGGAGCTATAACATACTTAATAATTAAGACTTCACTTCTGACTACCCCAGTGTCAAAAAGGTGTGCCTAGATTCTCTGACTGAAGCCAACATTCAGATCGCTTTCTCTACATGCCCTACTTAGTCCYACTGCCGAAGAATGAATCTGGAGAGTCAGAGCTTCTCAGCTGCTGGGCCTGTGGTGTCCTTGCCTGCATGGATGAGAGTGGTGGGTGCCACTGAAGAATCCCTCGTGGCCTGTCCAGGCAGCACAGGGACTGCCCCAGAGAGTGAGAGTGCCCAGGCAAGCAGAGCAGGACGCAGGTAGGAGCCAGCCAGCTGCCAAGTGGTGCACACAGTGTAGCTGTGGTCCTACCCTCTCCGTGCCCCAGACACCTGCCTCAGAGCTACRCACTAAGGCCCTTTTTGCGCTGGACTTGAAGGATTAAAACCAGATTCCTGTCTTGAAGGTAAGGGAGGACTTCATACTTTTATGCCAGGTTTTTCATACGTCTCATCTGGCAGCCTCATAACTCAAACCTTGCCAATAAGGAGGAAAGCTAGGTTTCAGTCTTTCTTCAGCATGTTCTCTCTGGTTGAAGCTGAGTTACCACACAGGATGGAAGGATGATGAGAGAATGGCAAGAATTAACAAGTGGTAACCTAATTCTACAGCTTGTTTTAATAACTTGGCTTTTAAAGGTGTATGGTCAAATACTCCTTCAGCTCTTACATTATCAGTAATCATTATTTTTTAGATTAATATTGGAATAAGAATTTAACTCAGATCTTTGAACTGACCTACTGTATTTAGAATAAATCTGAAATAACTATTGATTTGTAATTCAGCAACAGAACAGATGAGAAGAGAGGCTGACTTCAGTGACTGTTTGGACAACAGTGTGCTTTTGACACACATACTCTGCGTACAGCAAACTTTGTCATATGAAACGAGGCAAAACGAAACATTTGTAATCCCCTTATTTAGGTAGGGTCATAGAGGTCAGGAGGGCATTTGCCAATTGTGGTGAAGAAGAAATAAGCTTTGTAGAAGGAAACACATGTGATATTTGAAAATGTTCTCTCCCCACATTCCTTTTCATTCCTTCCATTGTCAGCTCCTGTAACTGTAATTCAGGTTTTGTAGAAGGACTTAAACCTTAGACTTTGTATAAACTGAAAGTTMTTCCTTCTGGGAAAGATGCTGGGGCTTAACTTCTGGGACYCCTTTTGGGTTCCTTGTGTATGTCACCTGGAAACACCAGCCTGTGTTTTTGTGAACCTTTCTGCTGACTGGGACAAAAATCAGAACTCAGGACATTGCATTCTGGTATTGTGGTGTATACACACATGCCCTGCATATATGCAGCACATGACAATACTTTGAGGGAAAAAGATCCCTTATTCAATATAACAAAATACTTAGGAAATAAGTGAGCAAAATTAAATGGCAAAGTTCTTCATAAATCCTTGAATTCTCTGAGACATGCCAAAGCTTTAAATTAAACACATTTGAATCTGCTTTTTCAAGGACTAGGTGAGGAGCACAAACATCTTCTAACAGTCCTCTGTGATCTATCAGGATTTGGGAAAAAGAGAGGTATTTAAAGATGGCCATATGGCCATACCTCAAACAGGGCAGTTGAGCAAGCAGAAAGCTGCATCTTTACCCCATAACTGTGTTCCTGGGCTGTGACAGCAGCCAGCTGCTGTATCTGCCCTTCCCCCCAAGGAAAGGGTGTGAAGCAAAATTATTTCTCCTTGCTACTACAAAGCTAAAATAGTGCTAGGCCTTTGCCATCCTTCAGAGAAAGCCATAGTTTATCAGCAAGATATAACCCTTACTAAATTAGAAAAAAAATTCTTTTAAATCTTAAGGTAGTCCAAAGTTCCATTACAGTCCAATTTCTCATGAGCGCAGTAATTGCTATTTGACCAAGGACTTCTGAGTCACAAAAACAATGTTATTTTTAGTCCTCTTCTCTTCAATTACTATGTCAAAGGACATGCAAAAGCACATAAAAACTAATTATAAATATTCTTTCTAAATGTGCAACTTCTAAGATACTTCTTTTTTTTTTCTCCAAAATTTTACTTTTGATTAACCATGTTAGAAAGTTCTTGATTATTTAAAAATTTATGAAAATCTGTTAACAATGTTAGTACTCACTTTGAAAAAAATGGATGGATCAAGACGGAAGATAGTCCAACTTTCATTAGAAGTGAGATTGCAAAAGCAAGATTTGCAAACAGTCAAAAATTACATTGAAGAGAACAAACAAGTATCCTGGCACTTAGGATACAAACTTCAATCCAAGGTTTTCTTTGCCAGCAGCCAGTAARTGATTACATAATCCTAGTAAGACCAACTCAGGCATGAGAAAACTCTGCTGTCAGTACTAACATCCTTTGTGTCTGAGTAGTGCCACAGACACTGAGACAAAACAATTAAACTGCTCTTGTGTCTTTAACCTTTGTCCATTGGTGTGTGATACTGGGAATGGTCAATGCTAAACAAACAGCACTAGCATGCATCCCGTGCCAGCAAGAGGCATGCTGCTTACAGCAGCCTGTAGATTTAAAATTTAAAGCTGTAATAAGGAGATATAAATTTAACGAACCTGTCCTGTGCAATCTGTGCATGAACAATTTTATCCYGGCAAGACAAGTAGAACATGAGTAGTAGAACACGTAGTAGAACAAGAGACATGAGGCTGCATAACCCTGGGCTGGTTTAAGCTCCTGTATGCGCAAAACAGCACAATTGCAAAGTTCACCTGGACAACTTCAGAAGAAACAGTAAACCCCTACAATTATAGAGTATGTGGTAAGTTCTACCCTCTGACTGAAGCAAACTAATGCTCAACAGTGCAAAAAAGGCATGCAATTAGAAAAACTGCTTAGTGTATTTAAGTGAGTAAAAGCGAACAGAAGAACAATTCGTGTAAATGGGAGGGCAAATTTGAGAAATCACTTTTGAATATTTCAAATTATTTCTGATACCATATTGAGACTGGAACTGCTGGAATTTTTTGGCTACTCTTCCTTAATTTTTTTTTTCTTCTTCACATGATGAACGTCTTGAGAAAGGTATTCTATTTGGGAATTATATTGTTTATCAAGCAGGCTTACTGCAGCCCTGACAGATTGAGGGATAAAATGCTTGGCCATGGAATTCTGAATATGCACCATATTCAGCTGGACCTTAGACAAAACAGAGCACACACAGTTTGCTTTCTTAAACACTGAGGATAAAGCAGAAGGGTGCCTGTGCACCTCTGTCTGGCAAACTAATGGTTTGGGTGCCCACCAAAATGGGAGATGATAGTGGGTACACACAGTGTAAGGTCATCTTTTTCCTCAAGAAGGTATAAAGAGAAGATAGGAAGACAGTTACACAAATTTCTTAGCTGTGGTGTGCTTTTTTTAACTATTTTTTTTTTTTTTTGGCCAGCAAAGATGCTCTTCAGCTGCTTTGTTGCATTTTGCAGTGCCCCTACCACTTGCTGAGGGAACCCTGATCTGCCTGCGGGTGGATACTTGCACTCTTCTTGTATTAACTTGATAAAGCAACCCAGTGGGGAAATGATGAGCTTCAAAACTCATCCAGGTGGATAAGATGATGCAGCTAAACAAAACCCTTTCTGAAATGTATCTTTTGATATACTGACAGCTTGCACTGCCTCTACCTGTATTGTACCCAGACTGATGTACTGCCCATCAATATCAGATGGAAAACAGTGATTTGCTGTAATTTTCATACTGCAATGAAAACTGCAATTGCCATGTTGATGTACCAAACATTTATAAAAGAGACAGACAAGCAAGATGTGGGTTTAAACCTTTTGGGCTGCTGCACAGTTTTGGAAAAAAAACAGCAGAACTCTTTAAATTTTCTGAGAAACGGAAATTTATATAAATTCTGGGCTTCATCTGGAATCTTCAAAAATATTACCCCCTCCCCGCCCCAAAGATTCCTATCAATATTGAACAAAAGAAATGAGATTACTGGCTGAATGACAGCTGTGCTCTGCCATTCCAGCCGGGGATGAAAAAGCGCTCCACCGCAAGCGCAAGCTATAGAAGCTCTTTGGCAGGAGCAGTTCACACAAACGAGGCAGATGTGATAATTATAGAAGCCAACCGCACACTGCTACAACATCCGCAGACACTTGATTAGCCCACTTGTACTTTTCTTTCTTGTCTTTTATGGGGTTTTCTCCTATTATTTTAGAATAGAGAAACGTTCTCTGTTTGCAGTGAGGGTGGCTGACTTTTTTATAACACCGGTGCTACGGCGCTGGGCACAGAAGCAGAAGGGATTCCGGGTGAGTTTGTTTTACAGGCGTGAGTAACTAACCGGCAGCTCAGCCGCTGGAAGGGGTGGGACAGGCGCATCCCTTCGCAGCCGCTCCGCACCCGCCCAGGGCCGGCCCCGCTCCGCCCCGCGCCCGGCGCTATAAACAGGCGGCGCGGAGGTCCCCGCGGATTCTCCGCTCCCAGCCATGGCTCCCGAGCGGCCCCCGCCGGCGTTCGCCGAGGCCGGGCAGCAGAGTGGGCTGCAGGTGTGGCGCGTCGAGCGGCTGGAGCTGGTGCCGGTGCCCCCGAGCCGCCACGGCGACTTCTTCGTGGGGGACGCGTACCTGGTGCTGCGCACGGAGCGCCGCGGGGCCGGCGTCGCCTACCGCCTGCACTACTGGCTCGGTAGGAGCGCGGGGAGCCGCGGGCGGCACGGGGGAGAGCCCGCCGTGCCCGCCCTGCTGCTGGAGGGCTTGCCGGGCTCCAGGGAATCGGGGCAGGCTTCCCCGCCCTGCTCGGTAGGGCTGCGGGTACGAGGCTTCCAAGCGGAGGTACTCGAGGTGGAGGCAGAAGTAGGGCTGCCACCAAGGGTCAGGGTGATGCCAAGCGTGATCCCTTGCGATGCTGAGGGACTAAGTGGTGGGACAGTGGGGTGCGGCAGAAAGGTGAAAGCTTGCTCTCTTTGTGGTGTTAGTTTGCGAAAGTGCTGAAGTGTTTAAGTCAAATCTTGGCTGCACTCGGCAGAGATTCTGGAGTGGAATCCTGCCTTCACTCACATGAAGAGTTTTCTTGCCTTTGTTTCCATCTGGATGAAAATTTCCTCTTGGGCATCTCCCTGTGGTGTTGTTGCCCTGATTAGTGTCTGGGTGTTGCCTTTTTCAGCTAGATTAATTTTGCTTTCTGATGATACAGAGATAACGTGCAAAGGCACCAGGTTTTCTTTAAAACTTCTTTAATATCAGTCTGACAGCCTACTGGGATGGGAACCGAGCTGATGTCTTTTGCCTTCCACCTTGACTAGCACATCTTACACAAAAACTGAAGTCTGACATAAGGATGTGTTTTACGTGACTTCCTCGTCTCCTGGAGATTTCTTGTAACTTCCCCATCTGGCCATGGAGTCATCCTGCCACAGTGGTTACTGTTTAGCTGCCCGAAAAAAGTACCTATTACTTTTTTCTTATTTTGCTAACCAGTTTGTGTTTGTAGGCAACCATCTCAATGAATGCACATAAAGATACGTGCATTAACACTAATACGCTTGAGTTGCTGTAGTTCTCATCGTACTTTTGCATGCATTGATAATTGCAGATAAAGCTGGGGTTGTTTCCGCATAAATGTTTGAGCGTTGAGTTCTGCATGTGTTAGGAGTTTTCCAGCTGGCAAGCAGATAGTGTCTGTCTCTGGTAAGAGTATAATCATAGATGGCAGTGTAAATGAATTTCTGGCAGAGGTTTTTCTGTGAGTAGTGCTGCTAATTAGTAGCAGGATTTGGCTGTGTAGACCTTTGTTAATGAAGATGGAACTACTCATGTCTTAGTGAAGGTCTAGTAGACACATCACAAGGAATGATGTAAGGACTGTTTGCAGCTCTTGGGAAGGTAGAACAGTGACTGACATTTGCAGCAATTAAAACCTCATTGCTGGTGGCTGAAGAGCTTTAGTTGTTCACATTGATGCACATTTTGTGCTGATGCGGTGCTATCCAGATACTCTAAATGGCTTCGGGTGATCTGGGCACCCACTGTTGCTGTGCAGCTGGCAAGGTGACAGCAGGGAGGCTCACTGCTGGCAAAGCCCTTCCTGCTTGCAAGATACTTCAGCAGCAGGGTGGTAAAATCTCTAACACTGCTGCACACTTAATAGCAACAGGAGACCAGGACTTCAAACAAGCTGTATTGGGAGGGCCAGTCACAGCCAGAGCAAGAACCGTAGAATTATTTTGGTATTTTTAACTGATTCACAGTGCTATTTCATACACCAAATTTTTCTCTTGTAAGCAAAGACTGTGAAACTGTGGGCCAGGAAGATCACAATAGGGTCTTTCTGAAGACTTCCCATAAGTGTCTCTGGACAGCTGCAGCAGTGACTATCGCTCAGACTTTGGGATATAAAGAAAGAATTCTTGTGATGGGGGAAACACTGAAGACTTTGGTCTTAGGTACTTACAAGGGCCTTGCCATTTGGTGACACAGTCCTACTCCTGCTTGTCATCTGTAGTATATTATTGTGGCAGCCACATACAGTGGCTGTGAGTGTGAACAGATTCTGACCTGCAAAAAAGACCCCCAACATCAAATTTTCCTATTACATAGTGGCAAAGGTCCTCCTAATTCCTTGCTTAGGCACACTCAAGGGATTAAAAGGTCTAGACCATGGAAGGATGGTCTGTGACCTCGATGCACTGACAGTCTTGAGCTGTGACTGGCATTCTATGGGTAAAGTGACCCCACACAGTTGTTCTGCCATGCTGAAGCTTCCTATGGGAAAGCCAGTGTCTCACATACACTGACAGGCTGTTGAGGTTGGATAATTATTGAGCAAGCTAACCTGGGTGTATCAACATTGTTGGCATGGGCAAGCAATCAGTGTGGGTCTGTGTCACTGCAGCTGTATCCATTTTTAACGTTGCTCAGACGTCCTGGCTCAGTTGTCTCTATTGGCACTTGAGGGATGCCTTGGTAGCTGAACTAATCCTAAGGGAGCTGTCTGGACTTGAAACTATCACTGCTGGAAACAGCATGCACTGTGCCAGTATGAGACTGCTTGTGGGAGTGAGGCTGGCTATACCCCACTTAGTATCTTTAATAAAATCATGCATGGTGATTTTTAAACTATTTTTTAACCCTTGTTCCCAGAGATGAAGTCATAAGATCTGTCCATGTGAACCAGGATCTAGTTTGGTAAAAACTTGTTCTTTTCACTTTATGCTCTGGCTTACTTATAGATGTTTGTGCCTTAGACCGTAAGGTAAATCTGGTTTTCTTACAAGCTTCAATAACTTATGCTTGGACTGGTGCTCACTTGATTTTTTTTAATGGAGTTTTACTGAGTATTTTATTGCATAACAGCTATGAGACCAAGTCTGATAGTAGTTCTTATCTCTGACTCTGTTCAAAAACCATTTTTCTTTAACCCTGAACCTTGTCATGCAATTGCAAGTAATAATTTAGAAAGATCTAGTCTTAATGGATATGAATACCCCTATTTAGAAAAAGAAACAAAACACCCCTAAAACCTCCAAAACTTTACCACCAACTTTAAGGCGGTACCCGGGTCTGAGAAAGCATATTGGAATATAGCAAGTTCTTCTGTCGTGGAGTGATTGAGGGCTAAATGGAAGACCTCACCTTTCCTTATTCTTCTATAGTTACTGAGAAGCCTGGTTTTTTAGACTTGATTCTATTTGTGCTTTCCTTGAAACAATTAAGACTGCTGAAAATGTTCGTCAAAAATGTATGGGCACGCATTAAAAGCTTTGGTTTAGTATACAGCCTGTTTTCAGCATGTGCAGGCATCAGCACACTAGGTCAAGAGGCTATTTTGCCACAGTCCTGGGAAGAGGCTAATGTCTATAAGGTACAAAACAAAATGTGACCTCATGAAGCAGATATCTGAGCCCCAAAGCTGCTTTTCTTTCTCCCAGCTGTACTGGGCAAAATATCTTGCTTGCATTATAGTGTCAAGAGGACTGCTTTTGAATTATTTCAGCTTTATGGCATGGTGAGTTGTTCTTAGCATAAATGCATGGTTTGCCATCCAGACAGTCCTTTCACATGACCTTTCTTTCTTTGAACTTCAGCTCAAAATCCAAAAATCATTACAGCTGACACTTGCCGTGCTAAACTCAATTAAATTATTCTTTTGTTAAAAGATTCAAAGAGAAGATGAACTTCACTATTTTTCACTCTTTTTTCCTCATGAATGCAGTTCTACAAGTAGTCAGGAAATAGCCTGGAAGATCACGTTATTTGGTGGTGAACAAGCTTATGATTCAGTGCTTTGTTGCCACATAAACATGGGTTATACAACCTGCTGAAGGCAGTGCCCAATTGTTGCCGAAATCATTTCTCTAACAGAATTCAAAATTATATTTATGCTTTATTGACATACTTCCTCTTATTTCAGGGAAAGAATGCACCCAGGATGAAAGCACAGCTGCAGCTATCTTTGCTGTTCAAATGGATGACTATTTAGGAGGAAAGCCTGTGCAGAGTAGAGAAATTCAAGGATATGAGTCTACTGAGTTTGTGGGTTACTTCAAAGGAGGAATTAAATACAAGGTAAAGAGTCTGTCAAAATACATTCTGAAATTGTAACATTTTTCCCCACATAAAAATCAAATAGTTTTCTTTGTAAATGGAGATTTTAAAAATAGTTTCTTAATGTTTTGTGGGTTTAGATCTGAATCACCCATCTTAAACTGTAGGAGTCCCAGTGTTTGTACAGAAAGCAGCAGCTTGTTTGTCAGTGCCTTTTCTGATATATGAAAACATTTCCCAGTTTTTTTTCCCCCAAAATAAAGCTGTCCTGAAATTTCATACTTGTGTGTCTAAGGGAGCTCACAGTAGGGACTCTCTGTGTCTGGGAGGTGTTAAATCTCACAGAAATAATTTCTGTCTTGTAGGCTGAATAATTTTGTTCAAATGCAGAACCCAGTGTGCTCGAGTGGTTAGAAACATGCAGAGAGTGGAAAAGACCAGAACCTCATTTGGGTCTAAAAATGTTGCTTTTGCAGTCCTACTGCAGTTTTTTTCTGAAGTAAATAAAACAATCTCCCAAACACTTTTTTGAAAAATTTTATCTTTTGGAAAGGTGTAATGTCAGTGTCCTTGTGTCACTTCCAGAAGCTGAGTAACTGAAAGGTAACTTTCTTTTTTTAAACATCTGTGGGGTTTTTTTAAGAATAAAGTAATGTATCTCCTGAGAATACCTCCATAGTAGAAGCTCTGGGAGCCATGGCTCAGTCAGCCTTTTTTTCCAATTATGAAGATTTGTAACTTCTCACTGTCTACACAACCAATTTTAAGGTTTTAATGCTGCATAAGTGAGCTTGGCAGTGACATGCCCAAACTTCTACATTTTAGTTTTTTTCTTTGTCATTTCAAGAGCCAGTTTCTGTTCCAACCCAAGGTCGGGGTCTCCCAGCAGAGTGGAGAATGCTGCCTCACAGAGGCAGACATCCAAGTCAGTTTACAGGATTATGCTTATATTTACACTCATAGATCAACAAATCAATAGTTTGCTCTCACTTCCCCTTGTTTGGTATTCCTTGCCAGCTTGACTCTGAAGTTGCAAATATTCCTTCCATAAAATTACAGAGCTGCTGTGGAATTGTCCATCCATCTACGTGTAACCAGGGACTAAAACCACCCGGACCTCTGAGATTCAAGTTTGGAAAACTTCAAAAGGAGCTGCATATTCCTCTGCTTTTCCTCAGTCCTTGACTTTTGTCCTGACAATGGGGTTCAGTATTACCTCATCCTCTGAAGGTGGCTGGGAGAGTGCTGTAAATTCTGTGCTTTCACTTTCCCTGTTTATCTGAAAAGCCTTTGAAGGAGGGTGACTTGGCTGAAGGTTTGCACCTGAGAGTTCAGCAGCAGTGGTGTCTGTCTGGTCTGTGGTCAGCACTCTTAAACAGTACATTGCTTTGGCTTGCTTCTCAATGCATAAACCATTTTTTCCACTGTTCGCTCCTCATCTGTAGCAAAAAAAAAAAGTAACTTTGCAGAAATCAAATTGAAATAAAGCTGGCTGCTTTGTTTTGTTTTACTCAGGCAGGTGGTGTTGCCTCTGGATTTAATCATGTCATTACTAATGATCTGAGTGCCCAGAGGCTGCTGCATATCAAGGGCCGGAGAGTTGTAAGAGCCACGGAAGTCCCCCTGGCTTGGACCAGCTTCAACAAAGGAGATTGTTTCATTATTGACCTTGGAAATGTGAGTATTTTCTAGAGCAAAACACTGAAAAGTAAAAGCTGCATCCCTTCCAAGGTTTGAGTTATGCAAAACTGATTTTGTCACTCATGTGAACCAGCAGAAAGAATCTACTTTAGAGAATTAGTTTTAGTGTCACACCACTTGAAAGGTTTCAGACTGCCCTAAATGTTTCCTGAAGTGCACACAGATTATCCATCAAGAAACAGTCCTCTTTCCCATTCAAGGCATTGGGATTTTTCCCTACTGGTGTTTGAACAGCTTAAACAGTTCACTCTAAGTCCAGTTTGAATTATGCAGTCTCTACCAGATGAATGGGATCAGTGCTAGTGTTCAGAGCAGAACACAGACTCAACCATTCTCTTGAGAGCATTTCTTCATAGTCATCAAACTTTGATAGTGACAGTTGACCCTAAAGAAATAGCTGCAAAAGTGGTTATAAAACTACTTGAATGTTTCAAGAGATCACTTGAGAAGCAATGCCATGCTTCAAGACTTTCTGCTGAAAACAAGCAGAGACAGCACAGAAGAATATCGACAGATAAGACAATTCTGCTTGTTTCAAATGACTTAAAGTTTAGTACTGTCACCTCAGAGTACACGCTAAGACTATCTGATACTAAGAAAAGCAGCTGGGATGTAGACCACGCTAATTAGATGCTAGTTATCAATTTGAAATTATTCCCATGCCTGATATGCTCACATGTAGTGGAAGGCATGTGAAGGGAAATAGTTTATCTGCAGTTGATTTTAACTGTACTGCTTCACAAGGAAGTGGTCAGCTGCTTCAAGGTTTCAGTGTTCTCTTGACCTATTGAAAAATGGGCTCATCTGAATTTACGGTGTTCATTTGGCTTTCTCCTCTGAAAAGCGTCCTCTAGTGTGAAAGTTGAAGACAATCAATATAGCTACTTGATACCAATATGTCTTTGATTTTTATTATGCTTCACAGCCTTCAGATGGAACATCAAATAGTGTTTTTTGAATATCGTCCTAGTCCTCTTACGTCAATGTGGTTTAATCATCTGGAACAGCCTGGTGATCAATATCCAAAGTAATCTCTCAATGCCACTTTGCATAGAAGACCCAAATAATCTACTCCCTTTCAGAATTAATCCATGGGAGATGCAAAGTTTGGAACTAAACATTGCTAGAAAATGCTGCTTTTGCAGTAAGGCTGTAATCGGGCTTGAGTTTTCTGGAGTTAACCTCGCATGGACGTGCTGTGGAACTGGGTGTACTCCATGAATTCCACTTGTCCTGACCCTTACTGTGCTGCAGTTACCCAGATAGCCTTGAGTCATTACTCAGGCCACTCTGCAGGTGTGGCAGTGACACTGATGAGATGCACTATGGGTGTGTTGCAGTGTTACATGTATTGCTTGGGGCTCATCCCTTTTGGTGAGAGGAGAGTGCTGCCACACTCTCACTAAGCAATTTAAATGTAGTATGGCTTTAGAGTCTTTACCTGAT
Organism: Parotia lawesii; assembly: GCA_003713295.1. Taxonomy (NCBI): domain Eukaryota; kingdom Metazoa; phylum Chordata; class Aves; order Passeriformes; family Paradisaeidae; genus Parotia; species Parotia lawesii. The sequence goes on from RAHM01000069.1 coordinate 2,274,370, forward strand.
ACTGAATGTACATTGGGAGCCTTTTACTTTTTTCAGTGTAATGTCACTGGTTTCTGATCCACTGTTTGACAAGACAGAGGTCAAGCAGCAGTGCAACGCTGTGCCTTTGTAGGAAGAAATATGAGATGTGAACAAAACCTAGAACCCTTTTYTTTCTTTTTTTTTTTTACCATTCTATGAGAAATGTCAGTCAAATCACATGACTAAAACAGTTCTTGGTCTTGTCATGTTGGTTGGGTAAGAGAGATGGGTTTTCTTAGATGTACTGACAAGTTAAGGAAAAATGTGTTTTAGCATCTAGATATTCATAGTCGTAGGTTATTATATAAACCAGACTGTGCTTGTGGGAAATGAAAAGGCAATGTGTGGCACAGTTGAGTATGAAATATACAAGTCTAGTGAAGTACCTCTAAATAAATGGGAGTGATAGAAAATACAATGTCACAGGAGAAATCTTGCTCAAGTTTTCTAAGAGCCATATTTCAAGCTGAAATAACTGTACTTCAGATTGGAATTTTCCATGACTAGAGGCCCATTGTAAATGGGTGAGGCTTTATGAGTCTTTACAGGAGCTCTTAATTGAATTTAAGGTTCCTTTGAAAAAAGAAATCTATTTTGGCTAAAGTAGATTCCTTTACTTAACAGTTGAAATAAAATTAATCTTAAATAGGATTGCTTTTGAGTCTTGAGATTTATTGCAAAGCACTACAGACTCATTGTCCGAGAATAATGGGCAGTAATTTCATAAAATAATGAGCTTATGGTCAGTGCTTTTAATACCAAATTATTGTAGTGTGTCTAATAAGATGAATTTCCAAGATTTACTTTCCCCAGCCTCTTAGCTAACCAGAAGGATGGTCTCCATGGCATTGAAAAAGTACTCGTGCTGTTCATTTCCTGTTATATTTGATCAAGCCACTTATCTAATATAATAAAAAACTGTTTCACTTTTCCCGTTGAGCTCAATTACTGCAGTATTTTAAACTCATGGTTTGAACAGATAAGGGGAAATTATGAAAGGTAATAATGATTAGGAATAAAATCATTACTAATCACTATGATTTCATTTATAGGGATAATGCTTTAAGCAAAAAGTATGTGTGTGCATTTCCAGCTAGGTTCACATATTTACAGTTCAAGTTCTGATGTTTACTCTGATGTTYATCTATACCTAGATCATAGAATAGTTTTGGTTGGAAGGGACCTTTAAAGGTCATCTAGATCAATTCCCCCTGCAATGAGTGGGGACATCTTCAACAAGCCCAGGTTACTCTGAGCTCTGTTCAGCCTGACTCTGAATGAAGGTTATTCTATCTTGATCCAGTCTTCTAAGTTATTGGACTCAAACTTTGGCTGAAAATAAGATAAAAAAATAGAGTTGTAACTGTCTGTCTCCTGACCCCTCTCTTAAAAGTGGTCGGGATCCCACGGGGCCATGTCCCRTGTGCACAACCCACACAGCACCTTGGCTGATTTGTTACTAAACCACATTTACAGCACTTTAAATRCCATGTCAAGGTCTCATCTTGCCTCCTTTGAACTCTCTTGGCTGGAAAACAGCTGCAGAAGGCAGAGAAAGCACTGTCTGTGATTTGAGGGGAGTTATTATCTGTGGGTAATGTGTGAAGACCTTTTAGTCAAGCAGTCTTCTGTAACATCGTGAACTGAGAGCTATGACTGTACTCATCTTCCTGTACAGGGAGTGATCCAGGAGAGTGCTGGCATGCCAGACCCTAATTAAAGTTGGGGTTTTTCCTGCATGGGATTTCCATGACACTTCTTTGATGAAGCTGGGAATCTCTCTGTAAGGGAGCCTTTGGGGCAGGCAAGACAAGTGCAGGGCAGTTGCTGAGGCGGCCTGGAGTAGAGCACACCTTGCTTTGTCAGGTGCTGCTCAGTGCATCTTGTCCTGGTGTAGCTCTGCTCAAGGCCTCCCAGGAGCTCTTATCTTCTGCCACACAATCACAGAATATGCTAAGTTGGAAGGGACCCACAAGGATCATAAAATCAAACTCTTAGCCCTGCACAGGACAGCCCTAAGAGTCACACCATGTGCCTGAGAGCGTTGTCCAAATTCCTCTTGACCTTTGTCAGGCTTCATGCTGTGACCACTTCCCTGAGGAGCCCATTCCAGTGCCCAACCACCTTCTGGATGAAGAACTTTTTTCTAATACCCAGCCTAAACTCCTCTGATACAACTTCAGGCCACTCCCACAGGTCCTGCCTCTGGTCACCACAGAGAATCGATCAGTGCCTGCCCCTCCTCTTCCCCTCATGAGGAAGTTGTAACTGCAATGAGGTCTCCCCTCAGTCTCCTCTTCTCCAGGCTGAACAGACCAAGTGACCTCAGCCACTGCTCATACGGCTTCCCCTCAAGGCTCTTCCAATCCTGTCCTGAGCTGGTATCCCACCTGAGAGGAACCAGGATGGGTTTGACTCTTCTTTGTGGCCTTAAGCTGCCTCTCCTTGCTCTGTGCTCCTCTTTACCTCCAGATGCAGCTCTCTCTGTTTCACCCCATCCTCCAGCCACCTCCCCTTAGGCACAACCAATTTTCTTCCGTCATAACCAAGACAATTCTCAAAACAGCAAAGAGCAGGAGAGGGCATGGAAAATGATCACAGAAGGCAAGGAAAAAGATGAATCACTGTGCCATTTAATGGATAACGTACATACAGTTTTCCAGGCTATTTTAGTACTTACCTAGATGCATATGTAAATATACTGTATATGTGTATATTTCTGATAAGATGTGCTAAAGACTTTTATATCTTTTTGTCATCTTTTGTCAATTTTCTTGGTTTAAAGTGGGAAGGAAACTTGTCAGTATTGTGAAATTAACCCTGTGTATATTGGTGTATCCTGGTGATTTAAAAAATTGGAGTGTTGAGATGTGTTAATAATTTGGGTAGTTATCAAAGCATGCAGCAGAAGTAATGGGAGTAACAATGAAATAAAGCAACATGAATTGATCAGCTGATTTTATTGAAAGCTTCCCAATTCATTTTGGGAAGCCCTGCTGTATGAAGGCTGTCTGAAGTTGTATCCTTAGTGACCAGCAAAAATATCCTCTGTGCGTGTGTTTGGATAGAGCTTTGTAAAATACAAGGCTTGATTGTGTGATTAATCTCTTGATGTGAGACAGCAGCAGTGCCATGAGCTGTTTCCCATCAAGACTGCAGAGGGCAGGCAGAGGGATGTGCACTGCTCAGCCACCTTGAAGAAATTAAGAGACAATTGTTGAAATAAGGGGGTGAAGGACAATGTGTGATAACTACCACTGAGGTTTGAGCTTGGGCCTGGTTGCAGCTGGAAAGTTTTATCAGTACAATAAAAGTTGTGCAGACAGAGCATTACCCTTCTCCCAAAGGAAGAGTGCAGATGGGTGAAGTGATAACTATAGCTCAAGCTAAATGAAAATTGAAGGTAAACTGTACTCAGTTGTCCATTCTTCCTGTTCCCATAGTGGTGCTTATAAACTGATTTATAAGCAGCCAGGAGGTTGCTGGTTTGAAATTTAAGAGCCTGCAATGTTCTTAGAAACAACTTGTGCTATCTAGCAATCAGTGCAGGTGGTTCTCAAGGGCTTCATGAATCCAAATGAAACTTATGAAGTTAGAACTCAAAAGTATGAGACTGAACAGAGTTATCATGTATCTGTCAGTATGTTCCTACTAGAATACTTGGCATAATAAGCGGGTCAAAAGAAGAAAAATTGCTGCTGTGCAACAAAGACACTAGAAGAAATGCATCAGGCAAAAAGGGTGGCTTTTTATGACAGCTGCTTTCAACTGTTAACTTGGTATAAATTAAATTATGTTTACAAAAAGGAAAGTAACTTCTGCTTTATAAAGAGCGAGAGAACAGATGCTTGCTTTATGATTATGACCACGGGGTATGATTCAGTATCACATTGCAACCTTAAGCACGGTTGTCTTGGTGGCTTCTGTAATCTTCCCTCACTATCTCTTTTAGCTGGCTTTTCTTCTCTTCCATTGGATAAAGCAGTTCACAACAGGCATATTAATTGCTTTAATAAAGTCACTGTTAAGGTATAAACAGGGCTGGAAGAGCAGATTCTTGCATTTTATCACTGTATGTTTCTAGTTGCTTTCCCTGGCTCTAACTGACTCGTGTTGTTTTTCCATGCACATGTTTCTCCTACAAATAACCTCTTCCCCAGTTCCCCCAGCTGAGAGTTAAACTATTGCTCATGCTGTAGGAGGGAGCTGCCAAACAAGTAGCTGAGCTTGAAGAACTGAAGTGCTTTGGTTCTTTATTAACTTTATAGACTTGTTAACAGCATTAAAATGTTGTTCTATCTATACAATATGTACCTTGATAAGCAAGCATCTTAATTTTTCTATAATTCTGTGAACCAGTTACTCCAACAGTGTAAATGCCACCATTCTGGAAGTTGCTATAGTCTCAAAGTCATCAGATGGAGAAAAAAAAAATGAAGTCCTTTACCCCCCCTCCACTTCAGTTAAAGTATTCAAAGTATGGATTTTTTTCTTCATAATCTATGGACTGGAAAATTTCCCCTCACCTCCACTTGCACACAGCAGAGTAGCTGAACCAGAGGTCATCATTTAAGCTTCATGTGGGCTGGACATACGTGTATCCACAAGGATTCAGTTCAGTTAGTTTACTTCCTGATGTTGTAGGAGATCCAGATGTTTTGCTGCTTGAGCTGCTGTTGTTTAGAATGAAGATCATCCTGGTATTGACCTCTTAACCCACTGTGGTATAGCAAGGGCTATTCCTAGTACATCCTAGCAAAACAGGTGGGAGAGGAAAAATGAATGTACTGAGTGCATGACTGTGCTATATCTGACTTATTTTTAGTCTGAAAATTTGTTCCATTTGAGTCAAGTGGGAGACTCCAAAGACTGGTTACAAAGACACTACTGTAATTTTACTAGGGCCAGGCTCGTGGTGGCCTCAGAGGTATTCTGGCTGAATGAATTTGAAGTTTGTTTTGGATTATCGAAACTCCACAACTTTCAATGATTCACTGTATTACAGTTTCAACGAATGTAAAAGGTAGATTTGATGGATATGTGAAATGAGAGGGAATTTTTCCCTGCCTCTATCGAGAATTCAACAGTCAAGAAAGGAAAAAATTGAATAATTTAAGGAGAAAAATGCCTTCAGAGGTCTATATTAATCCAGTTGAATCCAAACATTCTTCTTAATACATATTGTTAGTTCCTAAAAAACAGCCTGGATGTTAATGAACTGACAAAAGAGAGCTGCATTCCAGTTATTTTTGTTCATTTATTTTCCCCACATGTGGACTTTTTCTTGATTTAGCACTTTTCTGTACTTAATAAAAAAAAGCTCCACACTCTTGCTTTAGGGCTCTCTGTTTTATTTCCATAAACTTGGTTTTTGAAATACAAATACCAATGTAATATGCCATTGTTTTACAAATAGTTACAATTAAAGGCATTAGAAGTGTTTCTGTTGTTTGCAGTTCATATATGAACTTCTTTCCAGGTTTATTTCTATTTTGTATTGTCATTCCTCCTTTAAACATATTAATTACAGGACTAGACTTTTAACAAAGTAGAGTTTCAGCTAAAAGCAACTCGTGCCTTATCAGAGCGGCTGTTAATGACCATGAAGAGTCTCAGCTGAGTGCCTGCCAATTATTTAGATAGTAGCATGATAAGATATTTATAAAGCTTTGCCAATATTGATGTATGTTCCATCTGCCTCTGGCATTGCTGGGCTTTTTCCTCTACTTCCCTCAGGGGGTGAGCACTAGGAGTGCCAGCTCCTTTGGGGACGCCTACATCACAGCTGCTCTCCTCCTGACCCACCTTTCCTTACAAGCCTCATCAGCCTTTCTTCTACCTGCTGTGAAACCACTGCAGTGGCCTTCTGTGATGTGGTTGGGCTCTGATCTACTTCTGAACAGCAGCAGCTGAGCCAAAGGGAAGAGAGGAATTAAGGCAATTATAACTTCACAAACATTCTTTTCTTGCTTTCAGCCCTTTAGTCTGATTTGTGGGGGTAAAGAGAATGTAGTATGGCATTTCACAGGAGTGAGCAGATTTAGCTGAAGAGTTTTCTTGTGTTGAGTCGCTCTGTATTAGAGCTGTACCTCTGCTGCACCAAATGTTGTGGTTTAGAGAAACAAAAGACAGCGTCCTGACTGAGAGACATTGAGTTGGCATAAGTTGCATCATGACAACATGAAAAAGCCCACACTATAGGTTTTAGCTGTCTCTCAGTTAAGAGTGGTCATTTTTTTTTAAATTACATTCTCAGTGTTCTCTGGTGTATATGTGGGCAAAGGCGGGCAGGTTTAAGGTGTATCAGGGCCTCCAAACAAAGAATAGAGGGATACTAGCTTGTGATACTTGGCTTAAATTCTTCCTCTAATGAAAGCTAAAAAGTTTATTTCAATATTTTAAAGTTAATGAGACTTAAACATTTCACTGTTATTTTCTACCTAAATTGAAGTTTCACCACAAACTGGTTTCAAATTAGAGTTTTTAAACCTATTTAATTTGTTTAGCTTTTTAATATCTCTTCACATAAGAGAATACAAATCAGCAATTACAGTATGGGCCTGGAAATTAGTAGGTATTTCAACAGACTTATATGTTTAAAACGCTTGCATGTTTAAGACATGTTTAACTAGAGAAAAACTTCATGGATTTAAACTTCTTGGCTTTTCCTGTCATTGTCCTGGCTAAGATCCACAGAAATGACCACAAAAGATCCAGAAAAGAGAGTATATTTTCATTCGCCTCCAGACTAAGGAGGCTGCCAGTTGAATACAGAGGTGGCTATGGTTTAGAAGGGAAAAAATTGTTTTTTATGTCACTTCTGAAATAAGTGATTTTTTTTGTTTGTTTTTCCTTCTCTCACTCTGCATGCCATTTGGGGCTGGAGCAGGAAGCAGGAGGTGTACTTTCACAGTCCCCTTCCATACAGGGAAAAGTGCCAAGGTGCTCTTGCTCAGGGTTACACATGAGCCATGCATAATCATCCTGATGCACAACTTCTGTCTAGAAGCTAAATGCTGGGTCATTTTTAATGTGCTGTAGAAATCTCATGGGACTTGCACAAGGTCACTCTGCAGGCCAGAAGCTATTAGGAGTAAGAGCAGTGAATTCTGACACCGTATGGCTAAAAGACCAAACTGTGCCCCCAAAATGTGCATTTGAGGGGAGACCTTGTTCTGCCCACAGTGTGCGTGGCATGGACCCAGCTTGCCTTCCCAACCGCACTCAGGAGCTCTAGGGTGGTCATTGTGATCATTCAATATAACATTCTCTCGCCCTCAGCTGTTAATTGTCCCACCGTGATCTGATAACTGTGTTGATAGCAACAGACATTGATATAGGGCATCTCTCTCAGAATCCTCTTTAAGAGATTTAAAAAAATAAATACTGCTAGTGCAAACTTCTGAAAATAAACTGGGCTTGGCACAGGAATTACTGATGAATGAAGCTCTTTTATTTTGAGAGGAGTGAACACTTGAAGTCTGTTTTCATTTTAATGGAAACATTTTTTGTCAATCTGCCAATTCAAAATAAAGTTAGCAAAACAAGCCTAAAAATAGTGAAGGTGTAGTACAGCTAGGAAATTGTGAAAGTAGTGAGTGAGCTAAAGCTAAATATCATATTTTGCCCATAGTTGAGCACTTTATATGTCTAAAAAAGAAATACATGAATAATAAAATATGTCCCAAAAGCTCAATGATTTGTTGGACATGGTTAGACAACTAAATGACTGTATTTCAGGTAAATCCAAATCTAAATATTAGCCTTCTCAAGAAGTGGCTTTAACTTCTAAAAATCTTTTTCTGGCTTTGAATTTTTGAAAAACCCAATCTACCTAGAGGATGAAATGGATAAGCTATGAGGAAGGCAAACTTGTAGACATTCGGCTTCTCTACTGTGAGGCCTCAAAATTAGATACATTGAAAATGAGATTATCTTAGTTCAGAAGAGAAAATTAACTAAATCCAAGTTCCTGAAAGCTTCTAGCACTGAATGCTTAAGATATATTAGTGATCATAGTAAATATATTACAATATTGTATACTTCGGGACACTTTCATGACTTGTGGCTGCTCACTTCCTTCTATTTGATTATAGAGTACATGAAGTTTGACTTTCAGGCTTTTAACAAAGAATAGTGTCTTTATTCTCTAGTGATAAAAAGAATCAGATTCTTATTTCTTTAGCTTTTAAAATCTGTGTTTTTTAAATAACCGTGTAAGATGGAGCTTGTGAATCTCCAGATCAAGAATGTTTTCAGACACTATTTGTTGATTCAAGTGGTGGTTTATGCTGGGGAAGAAAGCATGGAACATGAACTCCATAAGGAAAATAATGAAACCTGCAAATTTAAAAACCTGAAATCCATTACTGTAGATTTTTAAAGGTCCTTCTCCTTCCTCAGGCTCATTTGAAGCCTAGAGCCTGTGGACTGTCAGAGAGCTTGGTTTAGTCAGACAGGGAGAATAAACTGTGAACTTGGGTGCAGTGGGGCCTTTAGGAGATGCTAAGAAAAGAAAATGTGAATTTATTGTCCAAGAAGTAAAGGTCTTTGTAACTTGCAGTGGCAATTTAAGTCTCATAATATCCTTTGTGGTCAGTACAACAAAAATATTAATTTTGTAGATGCAACTACTTGTTTGAGGTTCCATCACCAGCTACCAAAAAACCAAGAGAAGGCCAATGGGTACAACTGMAGCTGCACTTTTAACCTTTCTGAACGAGCAATCTCCACCAGTTGCTGCACCAACACTGAGATAAGGCAATAGCTGCCTTGCCTCTTCCCCTAGTTCTCTATTCTGTGACTTCTTTCTCTTCCTTATTGCTTCTACAGACTGTGGGAAATAATGAATTCCTGTTTATTGCTGCAAGATCTCTCGTGACTCCTGTATCCTCACATAGCTGCAAATAAGCTCAATTAGTAGGATGTAGGCCAAGATGAGAATGATGCTAAGGAGTCTATGTTGTGGAAAGTCTCCCTGAATTTGGAAGAAAATGGCTGAAGCCGTGCATGGGAATAACAAATGTATTATAAAATCTGCTCAGATTAGAATGTTTTACTTTCTACACATTCACTTCTTTAGGAAATTATTTCCCKAAGTATGAACAGACATTTTGTTTTCCTGGGGAAATGTAGAAAGTTGGATTTAAGATAAGGTTGAGACCTGATGCCAGCTATGTCTCCAGATTCTGGATACTTGGTAAACTGACAGTATTTAAACCAGAACTYAGAAGCATTTTTTTTTACTTAAGCCTACAGTCAAGTCGCTAAAGGCAAGCTGAAAACCTCACAGCTTTTATTGCATGAYGTCTGCAAGTTGAAAGGGATACAGTTCTGCGAATCTGTGGTGTAATCTTGATGAAGCTTAAAACTTTGAAGAGATGCTTTTGAAGGGAAGGGAGGTTGGAAGGGCACAGTGAGATCACTGAGATCTCATTGTGGGTTTTTTTGTGCCCAAACTGGTGAAAAGCAACTGTTGGAAGTTACTAGCACTGTTTTGCATGCAGATGCCATCAATGTTAGCTGTCTTCTAAAAATTTGCATCTGCTAGCACTGAGAAGCTGTGCTTCATCCCTTGCTTGTCTCAACCCACCATTCCAAGTACTGTTAAAGACCAGCAGTGGTCAGCAGAAAGAGCTTGTTKTTTTTTTTTTTTAAGGAAACAGATTTTCATCTCAAATCTAAGTTTTATACAGTTGTATATACAACATAAAACTAAGCCCAAGTAATTTATTCAGTGCGGCCTCTGATTAAAATTTGCATTGCAGATGAACACAAACCAGTTCAACCTTTTTCAAAGTTGAAAATGACTGTATACCTTTATTGCTGTACTATTTAAGCTATTTGATAGAATCATGTGAAGAATCAAATTACCTTCTTCCAGGAGAAGGTGGGGGAAGCAACCAGCCAAGATGAATAATTTCCTTGGACTGGCTCCTTCCAGCCCAGCCTCTAGCATCCCTGCAGCTTATGTTCTGCCTTTTGTTAGTAATTTTCACCAAGACTGAAATCTAAATTCTCCATTCTGAAGTGCTTCAAGTTCTGGATGAATAATGGGAGTTGTCAGTGGGTGTCCTTGGTCTGTGTGGCTGAATCAGGTGACCTGTCTTAGGCTGGTTCTGATGGCTCCCCTTCCTGAGAGGTGCCTCGGGAACATGCTGCATTCTGCAAAGGGTCAGCAAATAAAAACTGGATTGAAAGCTCTAACTGTACTTTTGAGTTACACATACAACCAGAAYCTTCCTTGAGATTTTGAAATTAATTTGTTTCTTGACACAGATGAGTACCAGCACTGCTGAAGTACCGTAGAAGAAGAGCTGACATATATGAAATTTGCAGTAACAAATCTAGGATTTTCTGGTTCTTTAATTAGCTGAAGCTATATCTGTAATTGGGATGAAACTCAGTCAAACCAAAACTGACTATTCTGAGCTCAAGTGACCTCCTAAGTGGAAGCTAAATTATATTATGTAAATATCTTGCATATTACAGCATCACAGAAYGAAATACGTTGGAAAAGACCTCTGAGTTCACTGAGTCCAACCTTTGACAGAACACCACCTTGTCAACCAGACTACAGCACTGAGGGCCACGTCCAGTCTTTTCTTAAACACCTCCAGGGGTGTGACTCCACCACCTCCCTGGGCAGCCCATTCCAATGTTTATTCACCCTTTCTGTGAAGAAATTTCTCCTAATAGCCAACGTAAATCTCTCCTGGTGCAGTTTGAGACTATGTCATAGATACTGCAAATATCTACGTGACTTCTAGAAAGCATTTCTGAAAGATGTAGATTCGCTGATGTTCTGCTGGTTTAGACCCAGTAGGATAATTATTAATAAAATTAATTTCATAATTTTGCTGTGTTGAATCCTGTTGCTAATGTGTGTGTTCTCTTCATTGTTTCAGGAAATCTATCAGTGGTGTGGCTCATCGTGCAATAAATACGAGCGGCTGAAGGCTACTCAGGTCGCTGTTGGCATTCGGGACAATGAGCGGAATGGAAGGTCTAAATTAATTACTGTGGAAGAAGGGAGTGAGCCGGACCGGCTCATAGAGGTATTGTAATGTGCAGTTGCTGACATAGCTGTGAATTAAAAGTTTTTGCACCTCAGGAACTAAATTGGATTAGGCTGACRCTAGGAATACAGGTAAAGGCTATAGTAGGGCAGTTTATACCTTTGCCTTAATCCCTTATCCAAGCAGTGTTAATTGGGCATTAGAATCTGAGATAATTAATCATCTGAGAATACTTTCACAAGAACTAAATGTTTGCTTTATTGAGTTAGCTGTACAGTGGCTGAATTAACAGCATGCCTCATACCCGAAGCACACTATCTGCTCTGTGTGAGGAATGAGYATCCATCTGGAGCAGCACCAAGCAAGGAAAAACATAGGATTACTGTGTGTAGAAAGTAAGAAATGTAGCAAATTGCATGTTGATGCAGGGGGCTAAGCACACTGCTTTACATACTTCTGCTTCTATTTGAAGATCCTATGCACCTAGCCTCTAGTAGCCCCAGTGAGCCCTTTCTTCATATGTTTAGAAAGTTAAACCATTTACTTAAAACCCCCAGATTTCAGACACCATAACTGAGCTGATCAAAGTAGAGTTTGATCTAGTAGAATTTCCCAGGCCACATACTAATAAAAGCATTGTCACTTGACATTTGTGTCCTAAATTAAGCTTTTTCCATTGGTTCTCTAAAAAGAAGGAAGAGGGAAGCAAGGTCTCAAAGCAGTCCTTCAATAAAATGGGATATGTACAGCCAAGATATTGTCTTGTGCGCCAGGTTAAGTTCAGGAAGTAAAGCTAATGGTGCATGCAGGTGTGCAATTATTTTTTGTGGTGCTTACATTCAGTGTGGTCATGTGTGGCATAACTGGTTACTGCCTGAGCAGCAAAACAGGAGCCGTGCTGGCTGTGGTGACCCCTTTGTGTGGACTGTCCATATGCTTGCAAAGGCCTTTTATCCTGTGCCTGTGAGTACAGATGTGGCTGTGTTCTGAAGCAGCGGAGGTGGCACCCAGTGTACTGGAGATTTTTGAAGGGGGGAAAAACCAAACAACCCTCTATCTGGTTTTTTACTTCCTTGTACAGACTTGTCACACCGGCTCTGATGTGGCACACATTTTACACGTAAAACTCTTTCGGAAAGAGCACAGGCTGACAATTAGATAGCAACCTCCTGCTCCTGACTTGAATCACAGCATTAGGTTGCATCCCACTGCAGCTATGGCTGGGTGGCACTGGGACTCTGCCCCTGGCCACAGCTGCTACTGCCAAGCCCATCCTGTGGTTACCACTGGAGGCTCTGCACAGAGCTTCTGATAAGCTCATGTGTGACTTGGGAGCATTGATCAGAGCAGCTTCCTTTGCTCCTCTTACCTGGCTAAGGTGCAGATGCAGATAAGTTGGACTTCTATGCCACCCCAGCAAGGACACGGGCCAGCTGCAGGCTGTCTCCCTGCTGTCCCCTTCCGTAGGCCCTGAGGGGCAGGGATATGTTGCCCTCACCCCTGCATCTGTTTGCCAGACTTTCATTTGCGTGCAACTCTTGTTTTGTAGCARCCTTGACACATGATTAAGAGCAGGAAAACACCAAGGTTGCATTTGGATCCTGTAGTGCACTGTTATGGTATCARGGAATATATTTTTTCTTCTCTTGCGCAGCAGTGTATGAAGAAGTTTCTGCTTTTCCTTTCAGATTGTGAATATAGAGGGAACAAAAATGGGTAGTTCAATGCAATTAGATTCATTGCTTTTATTGCCACCACTGTGATGAGCCCRGTTTGAGTGAGTGTGTCTGCAGTCAGGGGTTACCTTCTAGCCTGCATCGTGCCTTTGGAAATGCTGCTTCCACAACAGGGTCTGCAGCTCAGCTGTGGCCCAGTCCAAGCTCTGAAATGTGCTACTAATAATGAGGGTAGTTAACCTAATCAGGTACTAATGAGGGTAGTTAACCTCAAAAACRTGTAAAACCTATTAATCCTTATTCCTGCTCAAATTGTATCCAGTTCCTGGTGCTYTTTGTTTGGATTTCTCCTTCCTCCCACAAAATTGTCTCTTAACTTATTGCTACACTCTCCCAGGCTAACTGCTGTTGAGCTAAAATTGTGTTTGTTTCTACCCTCCACATCAGGAAGGGTGGGTTTTTGGCATCTCCAGCTTTCTCAGAAAAAGGTTGATTTATATTCTAGGGAAAAGAATTGTATACTTTAAATACTCATTTTGTCATCCAGTATGCCACTGAAATCAGAATGAGATTTCCTAAAATTATCTCCTCTGACAAATGTCAGGAATGATTCCCCTTCCTGTGAGCTAGAAATCTGCTTCCRTATCAGTGGCCAAACTTGCTCATGCAGTGCCAGTAGAAGCTTCAGGCAGGGGCTGACATACCCACCACGAGAACCAGCAGAAAGAGCCAGCAGTCATCTGACTCCTGCTCCATAAGCAGAGTTGTGACACCCAACCTGAAAAGCAAGATTTCAGTGGCTACACCCCACCACAGAGGCAAGGCACAGGCTGGCTGAACTAGCCCTGCCACACTTCAGTCCTGCTATAGGAGTAGCAGAGGCAGCAGTGCTGTGATGAGGAGTGTTTCCCAGCCAGCCCAGTTTCCTGCTGGGAGCTGTGGTGCCGTGGGTGAGGTGAGCTTGTCTGACAAGGGCAGTTACCTGCTCCCAATACCATTTTTAGCAAGAACTGGGAACGGGCTGCACTGCTTGAATTTGCCCATGGGAGAGAACTGTCTGGAGCTGCTGTAGGACTGGATGAATTGCTGTGGCAGACCAGCAAGATACAGCTCGCTTGCCCTGGGAAAGGAGAATTACTAGAAGCTGGGGATGTGAGTAATTTTGACRGCAGCAAGACCTTTTTCATCTGCCACCACAGGCCACTTGGGAACACAGAGTGACTGCCCTGTGCTTGCAGTCTGGAAACACAGCATGTCTGGAARGCTCAGACTTGCAGTGGGTGCACAGAAGTTCTCATAAGATACTTCAGGGATCACTAGAACTCTGACTGTGAAGACAAGGCAGAAGATTTCTGTGCAAGCGCATCAAAGTTATTTATGGATCTGGCTTCACCTCCATGTTTGCATTTTAGGTGAGGTACTGATAGGCAGGTTTAAATAAGCAGTGCTGTATAGGGTTGCTACCTTGGAAAACTAAAAGATGATAAACAGACCACCTTGGACAAATTGCTGCTGTTGCTGTGACTGGTCACCAGTCTCAGCAGAACACAATAAAATTCACCAGATGCCAGCTCTGCTCCGACTTCCGCATGTAAACAGCTGAATGGTTTCCCATTCTGCTGAATCTTAGCCCTGAATGTTTGATTTGTGTTAGAGGAATTTTTTCACCTTCATGGGAGCAATCCAAAAACAGATCTTAGCAATGCTTGACTCAGTTTGGTAGCTGTAGCGTGACCATGTTAGGCTTAGAGCTACCTACACTTCTTTTTTTTTTTTTTTTTAAGCAGGAAGACTAAATATATGATTTCAAAGATAACCTAAGACCAAAATCCTCTAGTGTCAGTTGMTAGCCCTGTCTGCCCCCTTGGGCCCACTGTGCTGACACTGATACTCATCCTTCTGACTGCTTGCAGTGGTAAGCAGAGATCTCACAGCACTGCTTTTGGATACCCAAGAGACCACTGAGGACTGAGAGAGCAGCCAAAGTAATAGGCAGCCATGCTCAGGASAGGCAATTTTCTAACTCTAGCTGGAATCTCTGCTCTTAGTTTGAAGAGAGGACAAAATTGGAGAAGCTGTRTTTTAAAAATTGTTTCCCATAATCTTGTTATTTAATGTTGTGGAGTAGTGGCAAACTGGAGAAACAAGGAATCAGAAATTACTGTATTTGTGAAGTTTTCTAGTCAGCCAGCAGGCCGAAGGTGCTTGCAGTAATGCAGGAAACATAGAATTTCAGTTTTGAGTCACCCAAGGGAAAGATGCAAAGCATCCGATCCTCCATTCATAATGCACCAATCCCTTGAATCTGGTATTGTAACTCTAGAGATGAAGTAGAGGGGAGGAGAAAGTCCTGGTATACTTGTTTTACTATATTGTTGTAATTTGAAATATCAGACACCCTAGAATATTTTTATGTTGATAGTACTTTCTGCCTACATAGACTCGTCTCCCTGTGATACATTTCAAGTATGTCATAGAGCTGTGTCAGGCTGTCGGGCATGAGAGCCAGTGGAAAAGTAGGATAGACTGAGTTTTACCTAAACGAAGTGTTGAGCCTGCGTCTGCCCCTTCTACTTAAACATGTCATGTTCAGCTAACACTTGTCAAGATGGCTCTGTTTTCTCTGAGCCTGTCTGATTCATAGAACTGCTTTATTGTTCTCCTACAAATTACTCCCTTAAATCTGCAACTCTTGGTACTACATGATTGCTGTGTGTTTTACTGCTGAGACTTTTTGTTGTGGTTTTGTAAAAGTTTTTGATTTTCATGATTGAAAACAATGAAACCTGAGAAATGTGATAGCTGAGGTCCAAAACCACAAGAAAATGAATCATCATGTTAGCATGCATCTTTGAAATCACTCCTCTGCCTTTAAATGTAAAGCCTCCACCACTTTTATTTACTCAGCATTTGCAGCTGTCGTGTGCTTGGTTTTGTGAGCTTCTAGTGCCCTTACAACAGGTGGGTCCAAACCTCTCATAAAATACCTGTGTAAAGATTCAGCAAGTGTAAATATTGAGCAACAGGGTGAACCTCTTCCTCCTTTTTTTAAAGCAGCCTTTTTCCCCCGCTTTTTCTTTAAAGCCCCTAAGCAATGCTTAATCATGAGAATTCCTGAATGCCATTGTATTCAGTGACGATTGTTTTTGCCTGTAGTGTGAATAAATAGTACACGTGAATGGTCGGATCGTATTGCAGCCAGTCACACCTTTCTACCTGGAAAGGGACTGGCAGCACTACGCAGTGCTAACTCAGCCCGGGGGATAAAATCAGTGAGCACAGACAATAAAGAGATCCCTTTGCAAATGCGAGTTACAGAGGCTGTTTCTCTAGAGACCCAAATAATGCAAACATAGTGAAAACATGAAGCTCCAGTAATCCTTAAATTAATTGGATAGATATCTGCCCATGTGGATAGAAGGATCACTCTTTCCTCTCTTATTAAATTCAAGCCCTTATAAATTATTTTTTACCAACTGAAGATAATTTCCCAGGGCAGCGTGGAGCACAGTGAGGTATCTGGGGAAAAGTGAGGCTTGCTGTGACATGTGAGTGGGTGCGAGAGTGCAAGGACATGTTGCTCTGAAGGAGCTGGGCAGGTTCCTGCAGTCTCTGGCCCTGTCACATGGATCATTACACAAGGCTGGAAGAGCAGCACGTGCCCCACTGGTGAAGGTACCGGTTTGGTACCTGCTCCTTTCCCAGAGCCAGCAAGAGCAGCATCTGCCATCACAACTCTGCAAAAGCAAAAACTGCTCTTGCTACTCTCAGCATTGGCACTTCTTCTTGTTCCCTTGCTTTTGGTTGTATTATGAGCTCAAGTCATGCTAAGGGGATGTTTGATTGTTTTGTATACAGAGGAGTGGAGGAACAGTGGGAGGGAGGCTGATGCAAGAGGAGGAAGAGGGGTAACTTCTTAGAATAATATTCTAATCTCTTTTTTTGTGGACTACAAACTCCAGGCATTTTTTAGGTATTAAACAATTGTTTAATCRTGTAGCTTGTACAGAGTTTTACTCAAATGCTACCTGTTCATGAACTATGAATTGCATGTAACTAGTCCAGCCTGACCTGTTCACCGCCAAAAAAATGCTCAATATGAAAAGTAATGAATCTATCTATGGCTTTGGAAATATGTAAACCAAAGTAATGTCTTTTATTACCTAAATTGAGACAGCTGGAAAAAATAGACATTATTCCAGGGAATTTTGTGAAATGAATACTAGAAATACTAGAAATGAAGTTCAGTCCCAGGGTAGAGGCAGTATTAGGAAAGGAAAAGGAAAGGAAAGGAAAATGAATGCATTGAGAGAGGGGYGAGGACAATGGAAGTTGTACCGGACCCCAGTGCAAAGACTCAGTAACATAGCACGCAGAGAAGTTAACTACATTTTCATGAAAATGCAAAGACTTAAGAAAGCTAATGCACAGAAAAGAGCAGAACTACTAGCTGTAGTTTCTGTTAGTAGTTGCATTGTCTATTCAAATGAACAGACAGCTTTCTCAGGCTGCTTTGAAACTATGGGTCAAATTCACCCCTCAGGAAGAGAATATGCTTCTTCACTGGAGTGATTTTGGATACATGCAGGTGCCAGCAAGAATTTGGGTCCTATCATTTCGAGCAGTAAGAGTTTGTTGGATACAACTCAAAATAGTCCAGGAGAATAAATCTACAGAGGTAAAAAATCCTACACCTGACTGTGCACCTTTCACAGCAACACCTGTTCAGTCTGAGGAGTGGCAGTTTACCAAACATTCCTGTGTTTAAATGAACTTTATGATGGGCTGTGAATGTGGATACAAAGTACAAACCCCTGCCCTGCTGGCTTCAAGCTGTGAAAACCAGGAGTCCTGTTTTCTTTACAGCCACTGAGCCTTCATTAAGGACAGTCCCTTTTCTTGATGCAAATTTTCATTTAAATTATTAAATTACACAACTCGTAYTGAGACAAAACATGCATGGCCTGGATTCCAGTACAGCTTAGCTGCTTTGCACCAGCTGAGCATTTGGCCCAGTGTTTTCCCCAGACCCA
Organism: Parotia lawesii; assembly: GCA_003713295.1. Classification (NCBI taxonomy): domain Eukaryota; kingdom Metazoa; phylum Chordata; class Aves; order Passeriformes; family Paradisaeidae; genus Parotia; species Parotia lawesii. Next base: position 2,292,118 of record RAHM01000069.1, read on the forward strand.
GACAGAAAATCAAGAGGGTTTTTGCCAGAGGATGGCAGAGGCTGGTAAGGAGGAATCTTCCAAAACATTGAGAGTTTCCCATTATATTCTTCAAGCTGCAGTTTTCAGTCTCGGCTGCCTGAAGCCAGGTATTTAAATGACAGGGAACTGAATAGGAGCTGCAGGTGGCAAACACATTCGAAAGCCAAGCTTCTAATTAAGTCTCTAAATATGAATTTCAATGCCTGCATTAGAAATTTAATTTCAGAAAAGAAAATGTTCAGGTATATCATACTGCATGGCATGAGCTAAATTCTTTATGAACAGCTCTACTAGCAGATGGTTGAAAATCTRATTTCTTATGCTAGGAAAGTTGCTTCTATACTAGGTATTCTAGTGAATTTCTAAGATCCTAATGATTTTCTGGAAGTGCTTGTGATCAAATTATAACAGTGTCTCATTTGTGYTCTTGTGAGTGAGAAACCACTCATCTTTGTTATGTTTCCTTCTTTAGCAGCTGTAGTGCTTGCAGCCCTACCACGTAAGTCAATTATAATCTTATAATTACATGTTAGAATATGAATAGAGTTTGTAATGGCTTCTTTCCTTTCTGTGCTATACTATCAAGAAATCTATTGATGAAAAAGTACTATAATTTTCAGTTATTAAATGAGCATAATTAAGAGAAGGCTAAAGACAAGAGTTGATAGCACTTATCTCCACGTGGGGTTGTTAGTTCTTATTTCAAGGTACTTTCTTGCAACAGGGGAATTTCATGGAGAAGAAAGGGTAGATTTTCTTTGCTGTATAAAAAGCTCAGAGATAGTCTCTTCCTGGAATCCTGCATCTCCCTAACAGAAATGCACCTTGAAGATTTTTTTTTAACTTCTGGGGTTTTTTTCTGCAGGCCTGTCTCCTCCCAGCCCCTTGCAGAGCAACTGGCTTCTGTGCGCAAGGTTGCCTTTGAACTTTCTTAAGTGGARGTTCTGCAGTGCAGGAAGGGCTCAGGGAGGAAAAACTATGTAGATTGTTTCATTGGGTTTTTTAAAAAGAACTCCACATGTGCACAGATTGCTGTTCCCTGTCMGGGCCATGTAAAACTGGAATAAAAGTCCTCTCACATTTGGGCCAGAGTGAAGCACRGCTGTATGGAAGAAAGCATCCCAAGTGTTGTGGGATCAGTTCAGTATTTTCACCACCACTGAGCATGATGCTGAAGGAATATGTAAATATAATTATTGCAGGTATCTGCAGAGCAGCTTGTTAGGGCCAGGTCTTCTGCTTACACAACTGCCTATGACTTTGATACTATCTGGCTTTACCTTTAAAAATAAAAGGTAGGTAAATTAAGATGGATTTAAATACTGCAGTAATGAGTGTTGCAGCTTCTAACTCTGAAGAACTGCAAATCATAGCTGAACATTTTGGCTCCTTTACACAAAAKTTAGGACGTGTAGGAACTTAAAGACATAAATCAGTTAGTAAAGGCCACCTAAACTAGCAGGAGGAAATTATTTTCAAAGAGCTAAGCAGGATATGTCTCCTAGATAACCAGGTGAAAGGAACGTTCTTGCTCTCTCTTTCTGCCCTGATAAATATYTAGTTTATTTCAAGCATCAGCAGGAGCCATTAGAGAAAATCTGTCAAAATACTCTCTGATTTGCTTTCTTAAACATTAGAGTCCAATCTATGCTCTGTCTTGGACTGAATAGTTTGGTGTCATACTAGAGTGGATTCCCTGGCATACCTGGTCTATTTGCTGTATGAGACTGGAAACGCTGAATACGGTCAGTGTCRCACTGCAAAAATATTCCAATGCCTTGAGTAGCTTCTTCTACCTTCCCGTCTCATGGACCAAGCGCTGAAACACCTTGCTGCAGCTCCTCTGCTCACCCTGATGCTGCTGTGTGTCACGGCTGCCTGCTGCTCTTCCAGCTGCTGTGCATCCCCTGGGAATGCTGATTTTCTAGCAAGGTCTCTGGCTGCCAGTCGTGGGCTGCTGCTGATGCCTTAGGTTTTAATTTTTGTATTTTTCAGATCCTGTACTGCTTAGTATGTGACTCTGAAACTTCATATAGCCTGTTAACTACTGTTCCCTCATTCTGGTTAGACACAGCAAACCTTCTCTAGCTTGGCACTTCAAGGACACCCTGTTGTCCCAGGCCCCAAAATATGTAGACTAAAGCCTCCAAAGGGGGACCAAACGTGGGGTAATTACATCATTGCCTGAAATTATAATTGGAGAATTAACCCTGATATGCAAATGGACCAAACTTATAAAAAGTGTGAAGAACCCATGACCCAGTGTTCATCTTGGGTGGAGCCCCTCGGAGGCTTATGRCTGCCCAAGGTGTACCTTTGAAGGCCCTTCAAATAAATACCTACTTTTATTCTCTTAATCTTGTCTAGCCTCTGTTTTCAGGTAAGCACTTCAAGGCCTCACTGCCCCCAGCTCAAGCTTCCTGGGGCGTTTGTCATACTCCTCTTTTTACTCCCATATTGGCATGGTCCAGCCTGCCACAGCCTTGGGACCGGCTGCAAAATTGGAGGCACTTAAGGAATGAAAAGCTGAGAGTGTTATGGATTTTATCAGATAAATATTCTTTATGTCTGAGGCTCCCTGTTGGCATTAGTTACTGATTTATTTCATTATTATCCAACACATAAGCATGCACTGTCACGCAGCACATAAGGTATTTTATCCACAAGGCCTTCCAACAGAGATCTTCAAAGCTGCAAAGGCTTCAATGTGTGCCTAAATTTATGTTCCAATAAAGCAGAAAAAATGGGCATCTCAAGTACGTGTGCAAGTCTCTGCAGGATTTGGGTCCCATATATAATACTACTTCTGGTATCAGAAGACGATGTTAACAAAGGAATGAGATTAAAAATTTAGGTAGGAAGGATGATTATAAATGCAAAAAAGATGTGGAGGTGATTGCTTAGTCCATTTTTAATTATGCCACAGGTAGGCAGGTGCTGAACAGCTCAATTCTCCCATGTTCATTCAGCAGCAGTAATGGTTAGAAAAAGACTGCTGCATTTGCATAGTTACTGCCATTCACCCTCCCGGTTTCTTTAGCACGGGATCAACGTTCATCTTGGAGGCATCCTAAAAGCCAGATATTTGAAAATGTAGGCTGGGGATTTCCTCATTTCATGCACACCCAGTCTCAGAATAAATAACTAGCTTAGATACTGCCAGCTGTGCAGTCCCAGCAGGACAGAAAGCAGCCTGTTTCACCTTAGAGCCAAACAATCAAAAAAATAAAATTTGTACTCTCAAGACTGATCTAGACACCTTTTTGTGACCATGTTATCCATGGCCAGTTTCACAGAACAGACAATTAATGTTAGAATGTTGCTATCATGTGAGTAAAGGCTTTGTATTCAAATTATGCCAGACAGATATGCAAAGTTGCAAATATTTTATTAAAAGCTGCCAAAGCCTAATGCCCTATTTTTAGGCAGTTAAGCACAGAGCTTTGAWAAAATTATGATTTGCATTTGAAATTCCTGAGACAAAAGAAACTGGCTGAAAATGTAGGCCATAATTTATGCATCAAAAGTGCCATGAGCAGCTGATGTGTTTCACTGTTTTATAGCAATCTGAATTCATACAGATCAGATTTAGACCTTAATGCCAGAAAGTCCTTTTGATAAATTACATGGTAAACACCCAGAAATTAACAGCATGCCAGAACTATTTGTTAACATAAACCATCCTTTTGCCCACTTCTCAGTGCATTGTGGCTGTTTCCATCTTATTTTCAATCTGTGTTCAGGAGGGTGGGAGGTCGTCTGCTCACGGCGAGCATGTGATGAGATCTGTTGTTGCTGGAATTGCTAGTGAGAGGCAATTTCAGGCAGAAACCCTGGGAGCAGTTTAGTGAAAGGATAAGTTTTTCCCATTGGGAGTGTAATTTTTTGGAAGACAATGAATGTTTGTTCAAATTGATGAGAAGTGTTCCAGGTTACGATAACCAATTAAAATAAGCATATTTGGTTATTCATGATTTGACCAATGTCAAAAGTCATTTTTGTCTGGCACAGAATATCCTCAGCAGTGGTTGTGCTCTGGCAGAGGAACCAGTAAYCCAAAACAATTAGAAGTTAAACTGTGGCCAGCTACTTTAGCACCAGAGCCCTAAAGCCACCTTTGCCTGGTGATCCTCTGCGCTGGTACCCAGGGTCAGCCAGCTGGTTACCAGCCTGCATCGTGTTCATCCCTTCCTCTCTCTGATGGATTTTTTTTCCTTTTATTGGCTGCTCAAGTACATATTTGATCGAATACTTGCTTCAGAGAGATGTCCCTTGTAATATTCTCTGCTTTGAAGGCTAATAAAAGCCTAAGCCTTTATCTACCAATGAGTTCATACTGTGTCTGTGGTTCAGACCTGTAGTCCTGCATAGTGGCTTTATTCTCTGTCACAGCCTACRTGGGTACCTTGAATTTGTGGACCAGGATATGCTTGCTTATGTCAAAGCATACAAGAAAGTAAATGATGAGCTAACTACCCTGACTGTTTTCCAAAAGTATTAAGTAATAAAAGGTCAGATCATTTAGACAGCTTTGACCTATGTAAATTTCTTGCTTTTCTTTCTGTTGCTCTTAGCATATAAAGACGGGAATTCTAGTGGTATCGAGATCTGACATTCAGGATCACAGCCACAACAAACAGTTCAGTTTCAGACCCAGAAACCTAACCCAAAGTGTGTATATGAAGAAGAAAATCAAACACAATGCTAGTGTACACAAGTTAAACTGTATAAAACTGGTTTTCTCTCTTAATTAACCTTCACTTGACATATTCTTCAGGTATTGTTTTCCTAGGTGGATTTTCAGCCTCACTGAACTCCTTAAACCTCTTGCTCCCATTAAATCAATATCAACTATTTTATGATGCAGAGCTGGCTTCTCCAGTTATGAAGAAAATACTTGCCAAATTTCTTCTAATGGCTTTATTTTAAATTATTTACCTTGTCACATTCCTTTAGATTAAAAACTTTTTGTCTGTGATTTCTTCTATTCTTTTTTAAGGGTGGAGTTTCACTTCTGGATAAAAGCATTGGCTCAGTATTTTGCACTTCTCTGAGGGGGTGCAGCTATTTACAGAGAAGAGCTTGTGCGCATGCAAATATGAAACAGGTTTTACAGGCAGGATAAGCTACGTTGCACTTACCACAAGAGTGAACTTGAGCAATTGTAGAGGAACAATATAAAATATACTCTTAGTACAAGAATACCATTCTGCAAACCAACAGATATTCTGTTGGTTTGCATAATGGTATTCTTGTACTAAGAGTGTCAACACAAAAGTCTAACAGAACTTAAAACCCCAAAATGTTAAGATTAATGCAGGCTGGCTTCCTGTTATACGCCTTCAGGCAAGATCTAAAGGTATGGAGTTAATGAATACTTTTGCTAAAACAATGCTAAGCCCAAAGAATGAAGAAGATGGTGCATGGATGTGCTTGCAGGGCCCCTAACTACTCTTTATATTATTGTTACTGTAGTAGTGAATAATGATAAAGTGATAAACATAATAATAATGATGATGATTTAAAAAGTGGTTTCAAGGCCTGTGTGTGCACCTGTGTATTTATGAGATGTGAGGCTGAAGTTTGAAGTATGGTTGGACATCTGGGGAAAAGGGTGGCTAGGTTGTTTTGTGTACCCGAGAGAGCATTGCTCTTTCCAGGTGTGTGGGSTGGATTTGTGGGTCTGAGTTCTGAGCATGTTTGTAAGTCAGGGTCTCACACCTCAGAGCACACAGGAGAGCCAGCCTAAGGCTGTCAGTACACTGGGCCAAAYGGTGTCAAGACCCAGAGGAGCAGCCTGGCTGTACAGAGAGGATGATATGAGCAAAGTCCTGTGTATATAGCTACCACAGGATTTGTGTGAAACTAGGAGTGTATGTAGATAAGTATCAGAAGACCCAATGTCCTTCAAATGGTCTGTTGGTATAAATCATTTTACTGGGGTACTTTGCTGCAAAGCTTTGGGAGCCTTTGACTGCAGTCTCAGCTGGCATGACTTGTTTTCTTTTTGATCCATCACATGAGAATTCTCTGTAAAAAGGGAGGTGCCCCAGAGCTCAGCCAGCATGTGCTTAGGTAATGATACAACCCAGTTCCAGCGTAGCAGTTAGCTGTTGTTTAAATACTGTTGTGATCTTATTGATAAAACTATTAATGGTCGTAACATGCAGACATAGGCATGTGGAGCCATAGCATGGGAGTCTGCCTTAGGAGGAGAAAAGACAGCTTCACTGGAAGGCGTTTCTTTGGGAAAGAACATTTTTTTCAGCATTTTTTCATGCTTGGTGTTTAAGCGCGGATTTTTTCCTTCCATGATCTGTCTCATCCTCCAGTCTGTAAGACAAACTGGAAACAAATGCATATTGGAAACTTCATAGATTGCAATACAGATGTGTACTGACTATGTATGTTTCATACAATATCACTTTATATATTGAATATATATGCATATATATATATGCTACATGTCTTCACAATTGGTGCCTTAACAGGCCTTAGGTCATTTAACCTTGTATCATCTTCTGGTTTTGATACCAACACATGCAGGTACCACTAGGGATTCAGCTCAAGGCATTTTCTGACAGCTGGGTTGGCTGCACAGCCCTCCTCACAAGTCCTGGGTTTTCTTACCTGGTGGGAGGAGAAGCACAGCGTGTCCTTCTTAACAARGGTCACCACAATGCTTGTAGAAGGATCTACAAGGAACTGTGACTTAAAATGCAGGAGAAGGGGACACTCTCAAGGCCCTTCTCCATTTGTTTTTGGGCTCCTCTGAGAAAAAGGATGACAGAAATTAGTTACTTGTATTTTCTGCTCACCTGTGCTGAAGCACAGGGCTCGAGAAGCTCTCTTTGGCCAGAGAAGCTGCTGTGCAAGCTGCTGTTTAATGAGTTGTGGATGGGTTTCCCTGGAACCAGAATGCCTCTACCCTTTCCAGGGCAGATCATCTCATACCTCTAACTGCACTTGTGCAAAGGGGGTTCTGACTCCGCTCCCTGGATAATACCAATGAACTGAGATTTCCTAAGACCAAACTGTGAGTCTGACGATAATTCTCTATCTAGTTCAGAAAAATGTTTCTGCATTTGGTTTTAAGACAACAACAGGTCAGGCCARCAATCTAAACTGTGCTGGGCCCAAATTCAAAGCCCAATTTTTAAATTAGAGGGGCTGCTTACTTTAATTGCTGCCAGACTGCAGCACCTAGACCTTGCTGTGAATAGAGAGGCTGCTTCTGTCAAGGTGCTTTCACAAACACCAACAGGCACTATTTGTTTAGAAATATTCAGAATGACACTTGCATAGTTAAACAACAACAAAAAAAGGCATTTTATATCACTGTGCATGACTTACAAAGATGCTGCAAAATAATTGTGGTGCCACAGGTATTCTATATGCACAGCAAGGGAAAACACTGACTTTAACTGTGTCAGAAATCAAAATTTTTGTGGGGTTTTTTTTTGGTTGGTTGGTTGTTTTTTTGTTGTTGGGTTTTTTAATATTTTTGTTTGTTTGTTTGTTTGGGGGGTTTTTTTTGGTTGGTTGGTTGGGGTTTTTTTGTGGGTTTTTTTGTGGGTTTTTTTTCGTTTCCTGTTAATGCCTAATTAAGCAGAGAACTAGTGAGCACAGCCTTCTGAGAGTTTTATTAACAGGACTCTTTTACCCTCTTATTGGCTACTGAAAGTCAAATGTTATAAAACCCCCAGACTTGTTCAGTGTCTGTTCAGGCAAAGATGTATGCCTGTTACTTGGCAATTTTGTGACCCTGGCATTACAAAGACAGGTAGGAAGGGAAACATTTTTAGAAACCCGGTGCCAATAAAGCACATATGTGCACTGTTTTAGCCATTCAGCAGCACAGTGGCACTCTGCTGTGGATGTGGAGCCCTACTTGGCCTACACAGCAGTAAATCTGCAGCCATGTAGTGTAAATTCAGGAGATGCTGACTGATAGCTACTGAAGASCTACGGGTAACATCTTTCTTAAACACTTAGGGCATTGCTTTCTYGTCTTCAATGAGTCACAGATAAAATTTTTTAGCTTAAACTGCAACAATCACATTTGAAAAGGCTATTTTCATTGTATTTTATTTTACTATTTTACTGACAGGTCAGAAGACTCCACAGATGGCAGATTTCTATTAAATATTTATTCTATATTGTTTTTCTTTCCAAATTCTTTGCAGCTGTATGCTTTGTTGGGCTTCCCCATTATCAAATATTTACAATGCTTTTGCATGTGACTCCACGTTATATTACATAGCACATTATACAGAAAATGCACAAGTTCATAGGAAGGCTGGCGCTGCCCTTGTACTTTATGTCAATATTTAGTCTCTCAGACATATCAATTACTGCCTTCACTCTGGGACATAATTTCATAGAAATCCATAATATTCTGTGCGTAACCTTTGGATCTGGCCATAAATGAATCATTAAGGAAAGATCATTAAGAAAGGGTAACTAGGATTTAATAATGACTACCTGACCTAACATATTCTTGATGAACCTCTGTATATTTCTTGTAGTGATAGTTGTTACAATATTGCCCATGGTGTAAAACTACCACAGTGTTAAAATTCATATTCTAGTGGTAGAGCAAGAAAATGTTTTTCTCACACTATAAATTATTTTCAAGACCCTAGCTATTTTTTTCCCCTTAAAATGAGATTAAGAATATGTAACTTTTGAGATTATTAGTACTCATAATCTGACATTTTATACTGTTAATTGAAATATTTTATAATGTCAACTAATATGTTTCACTCTGTCAGTTTTAATTTTAGTATTGTTAAACATTTTAAGAGTAATGTCATTCCAAAAATTATACGATGTGCTTGACAACAGTTTAGAAGTTACTGGGAAGAAAAAGGGAAGACAGACATGTAAACACACACATAGAATAGGATCACATACACCTCTCTAAGTGTATGTTGTAGAGTACAGACAACCAGCAAGTTGACCTGTGGAAAAGAAATCATGTAGGTATAAAGTTGCTGGAGATCTGACACAGATTTTAAAAATTATCCATATGTTTGTGAACAAGTCCCCCATGAGTTTGGTTTTAGATTGTATTATATATAAAGATGATCCCAATTATTCGATTACCATGACAATACGTCAGTGTTTACATTAGGCATTTATAATACATTAGGCATTTATGCTGTAGCACCTACTCTCTCTCTGCTTTGAATTTTATTCTCTTACACAGGTTTTAGGGAGCAAGCCAGAGCTGCCCGAATGTGGTGATGATGAGGATGAGCTGGCTGATATCACAAACAGAAGAAGTGCTAAACTATACATGGTAAGTTTTTAATTTATTTACTTACAGTTAGATATGCTCAACAGTAGTCATGCTTTCATTCATTCCTTCTTCATATGTGGAGTTCTGGCTTCATTTACAGAACTGCTGTTATTTTAGTTTATTTGCAGCCAATGGACAAGTTTCTCAAAGGATGTCAATCAAGACAGTCCAGGTAATTTGAGGGGAAAAAAGAATGGATTACATTTCTGTTTACTCAGGAAACAAGTTAAGCATGGCCTATGAACCACTCAGTGCAGGTCAAAGAAGAATTAACTGCTCTAAAATCATCCTGTCTTCTTAATTCTAACAGGGGGAGTTTTAATAGTCATATATGACTTAGTTATTCTTAGCAGAGTTTAAGAGACGGACAGTTACGTTGTATTTTATATGTCTATAACTTTATTCCTTTCTCCATCATCACTTAGCAAGGAGGATTTGGCTAACGAGTGGCAACACGCTGGCAGCATGGAGTGCTACTGGATCCCCATGTGTGTGACCTTTTAGGTGCTGTCTACAATTACTTTGAAGCTGCAGTGAAGTGTGAGAGGGGATGAGTCATTCCCTCTGCAGCTCCTGCACCACACCGACCACAGGATAGAGCCACCTCTCTCCCTGCCTCTTACATGATTTTTCCACTATCCATAGGTGTACCTGGCGTTTACAAGAAGCCTGAACGTGGTGATCATTGTTACAAGGCCATTTTTAGTCATAGTTGTCTATGTGTTGTGTTTAGTTCACAATAATTATTCCTTTCATGCCAAAAATCTGGTGCACATTTCTCTTCRTAGCAGAGGTTTAAGGGAACAAAAATGAAAAACAAAAGAAGAAGGCCTGCATAGATGATCAGGACCATTGTAGTAAAACATAACTGGAGAAGGGAAAGTGAATTTTTGAATCCTAAAATCTCTCTGAAATTTCTGTGGATATCTAATAACTTAGTCTAAGTACACATGTCCTGCTAACAGAGCTCTGCTAGCTAGATTTAAATGTGTTGCAGTATAGCAGTGAATRTCAAAGGCAGGAGACGGGTCTATGGTGAGCCCTCAGAGTAGGTATAATAGTTGATTTTTATTTGTTGTGTGCAGTGGTAATTTCCTCCTTGTGCTTCCATAATACAAAATGTAAGTTATAATGGCATATTTAAAATTTATATTTACTTATGAAAGGAAATGAAGACTGCTAGAAAAGTAATTATAATAGTAATAATCTATTTTCTCTAGTAATAACTGATCTTTTCAGCTATACAGGAGTGATTTTTAAAAGGTTTTGAAGGTCTACATGAACTTACAGTGGTGGTAGAGGATACAAAGCAGATTCTGCAACAGATCTTACATTAGAGTTTCCAATTAAAGAACAGTAGGTTATAAATGTAGGCATTTCACCTGTTAGTGTCAGTGTAGGACTGTTTTATTATAGTTTCAAATGCTGTTGTTCAGCATGTACATGTACCTTTGGCTTCAGTGTGAGTTGCTTGGCAGCAGGGGCTATATCAGTTCAGCCGAGCATGTCGGGGGGACTGAAGAAAACACAGATTTTAAACTTTGAGCTGTTGAAGTGGAAGTGGAAGACAAACGGATTTATTTTAAGAAGTTGTGAGACAAGGATCCAACAAACTTCCTAAAATTAACACTACATCTCCCTCTATTGGATGTAAAATGAAATGAAACAAAAAATAATAATCCTTAGCCTACTTTACTTTCCAGCAGTACACAAATTTCATATAGACAGTTATATAGGAATGGCAACTGATTTTTATAGTACTTTTGGGAGCACAAATTAATTTGGCTGTAAAAGCCAGAGTTGATCTAAATCTGAAATGATTGTTTTCTTAGGTGTCAGATGCAAGCGGATCCATGAAGGTATCCGTGGTAGCAGAGGAAAACCCCTTCTCTATGGCTATGCTTTTGTCTGAGGAGTGCTTCATTTTGGACAATGGTGCTGCCAGGAAGATCTTCGTGTGGAAAGGTAAGAGGTCACTCGTATTGCAAATGCAGAAGCTACACAGAGATACCTGAGGAGTTGACACAACACCCTTGGGACACTAGCAAGAGTTTAATACTGGCTGGACACAGAGCCCTGCACACAGCTCTTGCCTGGTGCAGTCTGTGAACAAGGGTTGCTCACTCGTATAAGGGCCTCAACACTGAGTCTTGTCTAAGGATCCTATTTTTGAGATATCTGTAAGCTTGGGAGATTAAATGCTCATCTAAGTGGCAAGTACAAAGCAAATATAAATAATTCTATGAGTTCTGTATATTGTCATCAAATCTCTATCTTGTGGGACAAAATCTGGACACTGAACATTCCATTTGGGTAGATCTCTCCAGAGAGGTGTGAAATTGAAAGGTGTATGTCCAGAGCATAAACTAAAAGCATAAGCTTGCAAATGCTTTAATGTCTTTTTTTCTTGTAAATATTTCTCTGAGGTATCGTCAGTCTGCAATTGCTTTGTCTGAATGCTTCCCTGAAGAAGAATACTACTACTGTGGAATGATGTCTTGGCACCTTATAGCTGGATTGTTGTAGTGCTGCCATTAAATCCAGTGCCGAGTATCTCCATTTTTTTTTTTTTTTTTTTTTGCGAGGCAGCTTATTAATTATTCTGTGGTATTTGTGTTTTGTTTTACTGCATGCAATACCAAATAATTACTTTATGCACTTGCCAAGCCTCTCAAGTCAGCCCAGGAAGCATTGTAAGCATTTTGCTTGAAAACTTTATTTGCAGTTAGGGAAACATCCTTTAAAGGAAAGCATTTGGGGAGCACTGTGCTCAGATGGTCTATGGTCTAGCTGACCCCCTGATTCCCAATTGTAACTGTATATGACAGCTCCAGAAGAACCAAGCCAACAGAGTCAGGTATAAAATAAATAAAATATGATTTAGGCTCTTTGACTGTGGCCCTGTGTGCTCCTATGTGCATCCTCACTTTGCTACTGCAGGTGAAAATAATGTGTGGAAAACCCCCATTGGACCGTGAGTCTCACCCTTGCATGGGAGACAGCAGTTATCATCTCTGCTGGCAATCCTCAGGCCACTAAGCTGAGAAGTGTGAATTACTTCGGCAACGGTCTCATTCAAAATGGGATACAATGAACGCCTTATCAGAGCACCTAATTAGACCAAGAGGTCTTTGGAATGTAGTCACTGCAGCCTGCTGGGACACAGACCCGGTACACAGTGTCATCCCACAGAGACTTCCAGAGGTGTCTAACACTGAGCAAGGCTGAACAGGGAGTAGTGGATAGGGAAATGGATAAATTGCAAAGCCCAGCCAGGCAAAACAGGAGTTTCTTTTACTCTTTTGCATTGCCTGAAGAAGGGGAGGCAGTTCAGCTTTGTTGACCATATTGCAGCCCAGCAAAGGAAGAGTCAGAGAAAACACTCAGGGTACCTTGAGCCAAGCAAGTATTATTAACCAGTTTTTATTTTTGTAGAAACACAAAGCAAAACAAAATGCCTTTTTTTTTTCCCCTTTAAATTAACTGTTTTCAAAGCTACTGAATTACAGTTTTGGCCATTCAGCTTCATGTGAATCTTCTGGCTCATGCTATGTCCAGCATTTGTGTTTGTTCAAGACTGAGAGAAGAGCAATGTCAGAGAGAACCTGGCTCCAGGACCTCTTGTTTTTGAAGGTTCTGTGAGCTTCTTGCCCTTTCCCATGTACTGTTATCCTTCTGTTTTAATCAGGCAAAGATGCTAGCCCTCAAGAGAGAAAAGCTGCCATGAAGAATGCTGAACAATTCATACAGCAGATGAATTATCCTGCCAACACACAGGTGCGATCTATTTATGGGGGTGATACCAGGAGAGTATGAGCTCTGTTAAAGACATTGTTTTTAAGTCAGCAGAAAAAATATTTTTAAGGGCTTATAAGACATAAGGGCAATATTTCACTAACATATAATCCAGAAAATTTCTGAGTAACTGTGTCAGTTTTGTTTTCCTTCTGTTTGATGTGTCTTCCTTCATTTCAGATTCAAGTCCTTCCCGAAGGAGGTGAAACGCCAATTTTCAAACAGTTTTTCAAAGACTGGAAGGATAAAGATCAAAGCGATGGCTTTGGCAAAGTATATGTCACAGAGAGAGTGGCTAAAATTGAGCAGATTGAATTTGATGCTACCAAGTTACATGAGTCTCCACAAATGGCTGCCCAGCATAACATGGTAGATGACGGTTCAGGGAAAGTAGAGGTAATTTTTGTGTTGTAATAAATTGTATCTTATCTAACTAATGTGTTCTAGTGCTTGTAATGGGCTAAGCTGCTACTTTGTGTTTTAATTTTTATACTGTTTTTTACATTAATGCTACATTAGTGGAAGTGTTACTTCTAGCATCAGAAAAGATACTTAGAAATAGAAGGTGAATATCAGCTGTATGATGGGTTGTGTTCTTTTGCTGCCTGTGAAAGATGTACCAATCATCAAGAGAAATCAAACAGCAGAAATATTCCTCCTTCTACACAATACCTTGTAAATAGGTACTTTAAATATGATCCTTAGTCTAAAGAAGAAACTTCAAGCTCATATCGACTTGAAATCTGGAATGGGAAGACTTGTGCTTGGAGTCAGAAATCCGTTCTATGTTTTTATGTATGTATCCAATCTGCTTTCTAGAGGAACTTTCTGTGTCCCTAGTGTGTCTCTCAGGTAGCCTGGATTTGAAGAGGAAAGATTACTGTACAGTCTTTCTGGATCTTTCCATATCCCACTTCAGGACTATCTTTGGACTACACAGGGCTGGCATGGCATTGTATCAACATGGCCTGTTATGCAAATTGCATGTTGGGCTTCTGCAGGAAAAGAAGGGATGAATACCTACAGTCTCATTGGTGTATTTTCTAGTTTCTGACCTCACACTTGGGATGGTCCATAGGCTTGAGCAGCCAGTGTTGACTGAACTGGGCTGTAGTGAATGAAATAGGAAGAAATCTGCCTAACAGTGTGTTATCTTACTGCACTGTGCCTCTCCAAAATGATATGTTAGTTTTATGATGGCTCATAATGTTGTGCCACATCATATTGTCACCTTAAGGTGTCAAGAAAGTTCAGCATAACATTATGAAGTGATTGTGTGGCACTAAAGCATCAGTACAAAGAAAAGCATATTGCAGTCCCTTGTTGATGGCTGTCATTCATTCATTCAGTGGGCACAGGGTGTATCTACCTCCTTCATGAAGAATCCTCCCTGTTTCTATTCAATAACACTTGGGAACAGAAAGGACACTCAAGGGATAAGATAGTAAAGAGCTTTGTGAAGAGTCTCAGGATGAAATTCAGCAATCTCCAGTTATTTCCCTGTTTCCCCAGATCTGGCGTGTGGAAAGTAGTGGCCGAGTTCCTGTGGGACCTGAGACATATGGACAGTTCTATGGGGGTGACTGTTACATTATCCTCTACACTTACCCTAGAGGGCAGATCATCTATACATGGTATGCTTGGTTGCCTTTGCACAGGCCTGCAGTGTGTGGATATTATTTTATATTGTCTTTATGTCCTTTTGAGTAGAACACGTGTAAATGTAAGATTGTTCACTGTGAGTTTGTCATACAGCATAAGCTCTGGGTTATTCTGAAGCTGAATTTAACCATTGTCTTTCTCCTTGTCTTCCTCAGGCAAGGAGCCCATGCTACAAAAGATGAACTGACTGCATCTGCGTTTCTGACTGTTCAGCTGGATCGGTCATTAAATGATCAGGCTGTGCAGGTTGGTGTCTTTTCGATAAAATCAAGCAGAGCATGTGATATATGCAAATTTCAATGAGAACTGAAAGGAGGAGCTAGCATTTAAAGACTGGAAATGCCAATTGCTCAGGTCTGTATCAAGCCAAGTGCTATGGGATCCTGTTAAAGGTGCCAGAGATTGCCCACTTGAATCATCCTTTCTGTATGCAGTTGTCCAAAAGAACACAGATATGCCAGAACTTAAAACTGCCTTTTCTTTCCTTTGATTTCCACTCTTTTAAAATTAGGTTTCAGTCCTGACAAGACCTACAGACCCTGTGCATGGCCAGTGGAGACTGAATGATAAGACTGTCCCAGGGCAGCTCATTCCAAAGCAGGAGTCTGACAAGTCAATAGCCCTGTGGGAGCTCCCCTGTCTCCTTTTGATTTTGGAGGAAGTTGTTATCTTTAGCCCAGACAAGACACCTGACTTTTAGAGGGCCAAAACTGGGAGATATGAAAGCCACATGACAGACAGAAGAGGAAAGCCTGCTGGAATTGTGCAACAGGGTCTGACTTTTCCTTGCCTCAGTGAGGAGCGTAACGTGGGTTTTCCCATCCCATAGTGCTTGCAGCTCCATGAAAGCAGGATACACATCCTAAAGTGTAGGAATGGGGTGTGCAAGGCAAGGTACAGGACACTGGCAAATAAAAGGTGTGAGTAGATAAGCTAGTCCTTACCTTGACTGGATGTGCTCTCCTTACCTCACTACTGAGAAGTGGTGGGTAGGCGAAGACCTGAGAGGTCTCTTCTCACAGAAAAACTCGAGCTGTAAGATGACAAGGGACAAGCAGAGATTTTCTAGGCAGCAGGAGATAATTCTGTGATTCCCGTTTCTTAATTACAAAAGCAAAAGGCTTCCCCCACCCACCAAGGTACAGTTAATTCAGATGGCAGCCCATACTTTTAGCCACTAATGAGTTATGATTTCTGATTGAAATTATTTTACGGAAGGATTAGAACACTTTTAGATAATTAATGCTTGAAATATTCCTAACATGTGTTCTATATTTGGACAGTGTCCAGCACAATGTGGTCCTGTCTCATACCCAAGGCCAATGTTAATCTGAAAGTAATAACAATATTACTACTAACAACTGCAATAGTAAAGTGCTTAAAAAGTGTTTTTATCAAAGCTGAAGAAGATCCATTTCACTGCAGTAGACGTGATACCTAAAAGTACTTTAGCCTGCAATGATCTTAGGAATATATATGTACATATATACATACATATGTATGTATGTGTGTATTTTTATGCAAATAAATAGAATATATTACCTGTGCCTAACATCTCTATCAGCATTATTCGAAAGCTTTAAGTGTGCTATTCTGTGTGGTCACTAGATGGCACGACAGTACAAATGACTATTAAAAGTTGGGCTTGCCGGAATATGTTTCACTGCAATTTGGGGGATTTGGGTTTTTTTGAGTTTATTTGGGTTTTCATTTTTTGGGGCTTTTTTTGCGGTTTGAGGGGTTTTTTCTCATTTGTAAAATCCTGCTGGAGTTTGTCCCTTACAAGTATATGTATCCTAGGTTATCCTTATCAGAGAACTGTAGCAGTCTATATAGATACCTATATATTTCTATACCTGTGAAATAAGTAAAAGCACCTGCTCCTGCCCAGCTGCAGCTGCCCCTCTGGGCACCTCAGCTCTCAGCTGCCCCAGGCCTCACTGAGGGCTCTCCACTTCTCCTACTCTGCTGGCTACACAGCATGTCTCATTCCCTTTTTTTCCCTTTCTTTCTGGGAATGAAAGGCAGGGATTTGCAGCCCTCTACCTTGGCCAGTGGTACTGTTATAAAGGAAGATTAAATGGTTGCATACAAATAACTTTTATCGTGCATTAACCTAAAAATAGTCATTCTTCATATTCTTCATGGCACTAGCATCTTTTACATCTGTAATGGAAGTTCATTTTCATCATCCATGTTATCCTCTGTATGAGAAATTTATGCTGCTCTTTTTCATCATCTTGCAGGTAAAATACATACAGAAGTAATGAATAAAATGAACAAACCTTCTCTTCTGCTTAAATACAGGGCACCTAAACTTCCAAGATAGTTTTTCAGTAGAATTAAGTAATTCTATAAAACACTATGAAATGACAGTTCTTTTGAAAATGAGTGATGTTCTTATTACAGTAGATAGCAGCCATTTTAATCAGCTAAATATTATGTTAGAAGTTTGAATCTCGTCTTTGTGTCAGCGTGATTGACAAAAAAAATCTCACAAATGCTCTAACTCTATATGTCTGGAACTATATTTTTAGATCTCTTCAGCTTGCTATTTCTCATTTTTGCTAACATACTTAGCACTGTTGGCTAAGATCCCCTAAACTATTCAGCAAAGACCAAAAATAACCACTTGTGTCCTTTTATTTCTTTTACTGCATTTCTCTACATACGTACAGATCCGAGTCAGTCAAGGCAAAGAGCCTGCACATTTACTGAGCTTGTTCAAAAACAAGCCACTTATTGTCTACAAGGATGGGACATCCAAGAAGGAAGGTCAGAAACCTGCTCCACCAACACGACTCTTCCAAATCCGCAGGAACCTAGCAGCCATTACTAGGATTGCAGAGGTAAGGTCACCTGCTAAGTAAACCAGCCATTCCCGGTGGGAAATGATACACCTGCCACGAGCTCCTCTGACTAATCTTTTTGGGTAGTCACATCTGGTAGGAACACAGAACTCCAAATCCAATCTACTGCTCTATTTGACAAACCCACCCAATAAACCAAAGAGACTATGCTGTAGCTGGCTGGAACCAGTCTACATCACTCAGAGGAACTGCAAGAATGCACACAGTGAACAGTGAGTTGACAAAGAATAACAAGAAGTCAGCAATCTCTATGAGATGGTCTTTCCTACTGCAAACGGTCCCAAGTTTTGCCCTGCAAGTCAGTTCCCTGTCTTAAGTTCTTCTCTAATTTGTATCAGTATAAAACTAGGGAAGAACTGAAGACCAAAAGCATAGCAGATTAACACGTCTACACATTTTATATAAACAAGCAAAACAGTAATTACAYTATTTGAAAATTTGAAGAATAAAACAATTTCTTTTTTAATCTAGGTTGATGTTGACGCAATGTCACTAAACTCTAATGATGTCTTTGTTCTGAAACTGCCAAACAACTCTGGCTACACCTGGGTAGGAAAAGGAGCAAGCAAAGAAGAGGAACAAGGAGCTCAATACATTGCCAATGTTCTCAAATGCCAAACTGCTAAGATTAATGAAGGCGAGGAACCAGGTTCGTATGAGGCCACGTGGCTGCTAATAGAYAGCTGAGAATACACAGCACTGCATGGAGACAGTAGGTTTAGATTAGATGTTAGGAAGAAATTCTTTACAGTGAGGGTGGTGAGGCACTGGAACAGGTTGCCCAGAGAAGTGGTGGATGTCTCATCCCTGGAAGTGTTTAATGCTGGGTTGGATGGAGCTCTGAGCAACCTGGTGTACCGAAAGGTGTCCCTGCCCATGGCAGGGGCATTGGAACTAGATGATCTTTAAGGTCCCTTCCAACCCAAGCCATTCTATAAATCTGTGATCTTTCTAGGTATGCAATTGGTATCAATATTTTGACAAACTGCAGGAAGTASTGTAAGAAAATGCATTCATCTTTGAGATTGTTTGGGGATTTCTGAAACACCATCTAACAAGCTAAAACATCAAATGTTAAATCAGCTGGTGAATAAATTATATATTATGTATTTTAGAGGAATTCTGGAAAGCACTTGGAGGTAAAAAAAAATACCAGACTTCATCACAACTCTTGACAAAGGCTGAAGATCATCCCCCTCGCTTGTATGGTTGTTCTAATAAGACAGGCAGATTTATTGTGAGTATATGATGGGTACTTTCCTCTCTGTTTAATTATATAGTTTCTGGTATGTTTTGCCTTGGAAATAAGTGGTCATTAAATGAATTTGGGGATCTGGCTTAGTTAGCCAGACTTGGCAAGAGGTAGAGAGTGGACATTTGGTGCTTTAAACTATCCAAATGCAATGGATGAACAGAATAATTAATACTGCAGAAGTTTGCATGCAGAGCCTGCTCCAGACTGGAAATAGAGGCTTGCAGATGCAAAAGGATAAGGTATTTTCCCAGTCAAAAGCAATTTAATTCTTGCAGAGCATCACCAGATTGCTATCAATTTGCTGAGGAAGTGCAGGTCAGTGCCTTGCCCCTTATGTGTTTGACAGTGGTGGCGAGGAAAATAAATGCTGCTTGCCAAAAACCCCAAAAAGCAGTCTGAAATTTTCCATGGAGATTTAAGATGTGTAATTATGCCTTTAAGGTATTGGCCTGTGCTCAAGGAGGTAGGAAGACCTACTTCCGTGGCAGAAATACCCAGAGCTATGCACTGGGTATTAAGTCTGTGATTCAGGCTTAATTACTTACCGTATTCTGGGAGGACAATGCTGTGTCACCTTTTGGCAAGGACACACTCAATTTTAGGTAGGGGACATAGCTGGCAGTCTCCTTAAGGCACAGCCCAGTCACTTGGAGAGGGATAAAACAAATAGGATCCTTTAATCAGGACTTTAAAATCTTATGAGAGTAGCAAAGTGTATTCTTCTAACAAGCTTCTAAAATACTCCTGGGAAATACAGTAATAGGAAGCAACCCCTCTGTAGTAGTCTGCTGGGAGCTATGGACTTACTTTTTATTTTAAATTCCCTCCAAATTCTGTGAAATCCCCTCTTTCCTGTAGCATTTCTCTAGTAACTGAATCACCACCATGAGAGGTCCCAGAAGAGGCAGGTCAGATCACTCTGACCTTCTGGCCACCATAACACAGGGTGGGGAAAAGGAATGTCTTTTTCGCCATCTGTTTATCGTGCCTTTAGCACTCCTACATGACCACACATAGCCAAACCCTTTACAATCTTTTAAAAGCAGGAACCATTAGCTACATTATTATCTCTCCTTCTCATACAGAATAATAATAAACTGCCTTTCTATCTGCATGTACATCCTTGGAAGAAGCAAGCAGTCTGCCTTTTCTTTGGGGACTAATCCTCAATGGCTTAGTCAACTGTAATGTCCCACTGTCAAGTGACTGGGAAGCTTGGTTGGGTGTGAGTTTCATCACTGAGCTTACCCACTGCAAATCAAAGCAGTTTCTTTTCCTAATTAATGAATGTAAGCTGCATGCATGTATCAGCTGATATCACCTTGATTGGTTCAAGGTGCTCTATGGAAATTTCCCTGTCTCCTTCTTCTGGCAGACCTCAGTCCCAATTAACAGTAGTCAACAATTATAATGTAAATCTTTGCCTCTCCTGAGGATATCTTACCAATTCTGAAAAACTGAGAACTGATTTTATAGGACGTGACATTATGTGATTTGTTTTCTTTCAGAGAAACCTTAACACATTCATCAAATCAGTTTAGGGCTTGATCTTGTAGGAGCGAAAAGAATGGTTCATCAGCCTCTGCACTTATCATTATAAAAATAGCTTAGGTCTTTGCAAAATTGTATATCTTGATAAATCATTGAAAACAAAACAAAAAGACCCTCTAAACATATTATCCTTTCTAGATTGAAGAGGTCCCAGGAGAATTCACTCAGGACGATTTGGCTGAAGATGATGTCATGTTGCTGGATGCTTGGGAGCAGGTAAGCTGTGTACTTGACCACTGCTTTTTGTGATAACAAGAATAGTTTATTCTTAATCACTTAGTTCRTAAGATGGGAGAAACAATCATCTTGGCAGAATGGAAACAGTTTTGTTCTCTTTAAATTATACCAAAAGGAGCTATACATTTTGAGCTATATGATGTGTTAGTGTGCACACATGCGATTGAATTTCCAAGCATAATGTGAGGCCATGGCAGGCACTTCTTATTTAACCAATGGAGGCTGCAAGAGTATATAAGACCCAGCAGTGTTCTGCGTTCTTAATAGCTTTCTTGACTTTATCACAAAAAATTATTAATTTTTTAAAGAAGTTATTGTATTAAAGATATTTAGAATCCACTAAATCCATGTAGCAGGAGCACCTGCAAAAAGTCCTAGTAGAGAAAGGGGAACCTACTAGACCCTTACAAAAATTACTTCCTGCTAGAAACTGAGTGGACGGTGACAGAAATAATCTCCATCATTTCCCAGTTCACTGAAAACTGAAAATGTAGAGAGCTTTTTGAATGACAGGCAAACTCACTGCAGATTTAGGGAACACATCTGTTTTCACAGTATATTCTCTACCCTTCCTCTCCTCTTGGAGGGAGAGGGGAGAAGGCCCATGCCCTATTTGTCTTCTTCAGCCTAACCCTTAAGGAACAAAAGGCTGAGGTTTTTGGAAATAAGAAGGAATGTCCATGGTCCATGTGGAAAGGAGTGATGGAGGATGGTGGGGGAAGAGCTGGATGGGTACTTGGGACATACCGACTCAGGTAAGAAGTCTTCGGACATGTAGCTGGTTTCCAACAGAATCCTTCAGAGGGAAAAAAAGGGGCGTGGGGGATTGCAGATCAAGGCTCTGGTTGTGGGGTTTTTCAGTGGGCTATCTGGCAGTCACCCAGAGTAGCACAGATCACAGAGCAAAAATGTTGATGTGCACACAGAGCTCAAACCAGAGACAGTATTACTACCTGCACCCAAAGAGCAATTTCCTTGGCAAAGTATAAAAGATATCTATGGAAAAGGTAACTGGAGTTCCTTTCATCAGAATGAATAAAGGTCTGGCCTTCCAGTGTTATAGAGGGCATAACTACACTTTCTCACAAGGAAGAAAAAAACCATCAGTTGTAGTTTGTGAGAGCTCTGTATCTCTGCAGTCTTTTCATAGTGTATATTCTTTCTCCTAGAGGAATCAACTATTTTGTGCTTTACCAGCTGTACACAACATCTTTATAACACCAGGGGAGTTATATCTTTCCTCTGTTTGCAGGTTTTCATCTGGATTGGGAAGGATGCTAATGAAACTGAGCGACAGGAATCCTTTAAATCAGGTAAATCAAATCAATTTGGCAGATTTCTGAGTGAAGTAGCATCAATATTACTTAATGAAGAGGAAAATATGATGTAGAAGAAATCTAGTTATGTTTACTATGTTTAAAAGTGTTACTGAGCTTACTAGGATTTAATACAGGAGAAGATTATTTTCACCTTTAAATGCACTTTAAAACCCTGTAAGTTTATGAAGGATAAAATTAATCAAGATAGCATTATTGGGCTGCAGAGATTTTTAAATAATATGTAGGAGAGCCCTATGAAAAGTAACTGCACTGAAAAGAGAAGGAATTTAAAAGGAGGTCCCTACTAACCTCCACCCTCAATAATGTATATTGAGAAAGGATTGCCAGCAAGTCCTTATAGTGCCACCCTTCACTAAGTTAAATTTGCAGGAGGAAATTCCAATTACAGAACAAATAGGACAAATCAAGACAACTTATGTGGCATTTACCTCCTTGAAAAATCATGTGTCATCCTTGGTGTGACTTCACATAGCTGAGCTATTGTGACAAAGTTTGTGCTGAAAACCCTGGCATGTATTTCCCTRGAGCAGCGAGGGTTACCTGGCTGTGTTTCTGTATGTATTGATGTCATGTTGAGATGCCAAGGGAAACTACACGGCTTTTACATGGATGAAATGGGAAAGAAGYTTGTGCATCCTCACAGCACCAGTGAATGCTTTCTCCTGTTTAAGAGCCAAAACCCRGCTGTATGGCAATGAACTGATCAGAAGAGCAATCCCTCTGTTTTAACTTCATGGAAAATTCCTTCACTGCCAGCTGGGAAAAATCAGCAATTACCTGACCATCTCATTGCCTTTGAAATAATTATTTGAATACTGTATTATAGCAGCCCAGTGTTCTTTCACTATGGCTTTTAATGTATTTTTTATATCAAAGAAATGAACTAATATTCTCCATGTTTTATTTCCTCTCTGTTTTTAGCCAAACGCTATATCGAAACAGATCCTTCTGGCAGAGATAAAGGAACGCCCATTGTAATTGTGAAGCAAGGGCATGAACCCCCCACATTCACAGGCTGGTTCCTGGCTTGGGACTCCAACAAATGGAAGAACTGATCTCTCCAAGGAGACTCCAGTTTCAAGCCAAAGAATGATCAGAGCCCAGCTACTTTCTAGTATTTTTAAGCATAAGCTTATGCAAAAATATGATGCATGTGTTGTTACATTTTYCTGAGCTTTGATGCATTTCTGTGAATAATCTAGAAATTCTTAGCACTGGAAAGGATAAATGATAATTGTAAACTTGCCAAATAGGGTGAGCGGGGCTTTTCTAGTAGTAAATACAGAAAGTGCTACCAATCTTTAATCTTAAAAGAAAGAAATACACTTTCTTTAATCTACTGATTCTTCAAAGAGAAGCTGTGGATCAGTTTATTTTAATGTGCTAAACTGGACCAAATTCTGTCTTCACTTAAAAATCCAAACTAATGCCACAGAAATTCCTTTGGATTAAGGCCAACATAATATTGTGCAGAATTTGGACTGATAGAGGACAAACTATCTGCTGCAAAGAAAGCACCTGATTTAATTACGAGGCCCACATATTGCTACGCTCACTGAAAATTTCAGATAGTGTCTGATCCACAGTAGGAGTTGTGGCTCACAGGGGGCAAATAATGGATGGATATTTCAAGAAAGCTGGGCTCAACATTTTGTTTACCTTGTTAATACAYATATGTATGGAGCTTTAGACTGAATAGTGTTAGAATATGAAATCGACAAAGGTTTTTTTGAGGAACTGTCTAGCGTATTGTAATGAACTCCTTTAGATCTATCTCTGAACCAGCTCCAGCTCCACCAGGTCTTTTTAACTAAAGCTCTTAAACACGTTATAGTGCACCAGTGCTTTGAAGTGGAAGCAAAAGTAACAGCTTCAAAAACACATACTCTGCCTTAACCAGACTGCTCTTAARCCATACCTCACCTCAGTTGCCTTACTCAGCAGTACTCAGTTCTTCTTCAGCATGCAGACTGTTCACCTTGTCAGGTGCAGGATGTCTTTCTAATATTCTGTGCAGGTCTTAGACAAATATCAAGCACATCAAAAGCAAGGAAACCCCTGGTTTCGGTAGCATTTCTGGGAATTTGGAGTGTGAATATGCACCATAGAATATGGCCTTCTCTTTTCTCTCGGGCACAGTTGGGCTTTTTTTCATTCTGGTGAATTTAAGAGTACATTTTCAAAGTGGTTTTTATTTGTAACTTAGCCAGAAAAGTCTACTTTAAGGGCAGTGGGAAAACTTCTTCAAATCTTTAGCACTGCTTTGATCACTTATCGAGTAACGCTTGTTTTGAACAACAATTTGTACAGCTGTAAATCATATCAATGTGGCTTTTTAATGACAGCATTTCAGCAGTTTTATTATTCTTATAAGTTAGGTTTGAAAGTGAATTTTTAGACATTTTTGTATTTTTTTAACATGCTTGGGATTTTGAATCAGGGCAATGCAAAAGAGTGAATTTAGTCTGAGCTTGTAATATCAATGACAAAAGAATTGTGAAGCTAAGAGATTAATCATAGGAGTTAGCTTTAAACATTTGTTTAAATGTCTGCTAATATAGCTGGGCTGTATCTGAATGTAATTTCACTTAAAATAAAGTTACAAAAACCAGTATTCTATATGCCAAGCTGATCTTCCTCTCTATGACATATTGCAGGGCAGTGGTGTCTAGTAAGACTTCCTGAAAACCCAAGTAGGTACYTTCCTTTTTAGATGGACAATGCAGTGAGAAGTTACTTGTTTTTACTTTGGTGCCATTTTACCCAATGGAAGCTTAACTCTTCTCATCAACTTAACAGTTACAAACCTAAGTGAAAATCAGAGAACTGGGTGCATATTAGGTTGTTATTTTCATCTTGAAGAAAAAATACCATTGTTGTTATCCAACTCTTTGGTTTCATAACTTTTTGCTTGCAAAAATAATTGACTGCAGAAATAACTGCTTTATAAAATAGGAGGAAATAGATTTATGTTTGTTTTTAAAGGATACGTCTTGCTTTTTATTTGTGAGAGTAGATAAGATGTCCTTCTCCTGCTGGAAGGAGCACAAAGACCTTTTCAATGTCTCAGCCACTGAGCAGCCTGTGACAATTATCTGATTGTCGTCTTCAACACATACATATGATTCTTCTCATTTTTAAAAAATAACAGTTATAGTAGCTTCTGAACCAAGGATTAGACAAGATTTGCCCTTCTTGTACATAAACATCTTCCGGAACACTGAGGGCTCTGAACTGGCACAGTCTGCCAGCATATTCTCCAGCACGATGAAAGCCTCTTTTCAGTTCCCTCACACAAGACAGAGGATCTTTTGTGGTCTCCTGGCCTGGGCTTTTGAGTTTGTAATACATTGTTCTGGCATGTTGATTACTGATGTTGAGAAGAGCATTGAGAGCTCATAAGGGAACAGTGTTCTCCACTAGGCTTTAAGCACAACAGCTGCTAGCAACATTGTTCTTGGGTTTACTTGCCAGTGAGGAAGTTTATTTTTCATACATATATGCCCAGTACACACAAAGATGTATTTCTTTCTCTCAAGAAGAAAAGAAGGAGGGGGGACAGACAGACTATGAGTGCTTGGAAAAGTTAAAGATTAAGCTGTTTTCAAGAAAATATTTAAGCATATAACTTTATGAATACACATAGCAAACCTACCTGCCTTGTTTTCATAATAGAAAAAAAATGTGCAGATCTATATATAGTCAAGTTCCTTCAAGAATAAGATGTCTTGCAGTATTATCACATAGCAATAGTATGTTCACTCTACTTGTAATGGCAAAATTAGACCCTGATTTAAGAGTTTCATTATGCTACTACCAAACAGAAAGCATTCATGTTCTACTGGTTGTAAATATAGCATCATTTTCATCTTTATTTCATTGCAACAGAAAGGTATTAGGAATCCTTAGAACTAACAGGACATCATAGTACTAGGTAGTATTTATATTACACAAAATACCATGTTAGAGCACAACTACAGATTATGCACAGGACAGGAGCCAGCTTTTGGAACCACTGCTCTAAATACCCGTTTTGACCAGAGCACATAGTGCTATAAAGAATTAGATCTGCTGTAAATGATTATGTTAAATGCAGCTGAATTCAATTGAACGGTTTGATTTCTTGCCAGTGCAGACTCACACAGGCTTCAACTGCAGGAAGAAAATACTGGAGATGGAAGATGGTAGACAGTGGGATTATGGTACTATCTCTCACAGGAGAACTGAGGAATCATATAGAAAATATTTTGCTCGCTACACTATAGCAGGAGATGCTCTCAGACATCTTTAGGCATCTTTACAGGCTACACGAACACTTCTTGTTATGAACTTTGTAATCTTCTTGTCTTCATTTTTACTGAATGTAAAAGAATTAAAAAGAAAAAAATGGCCCAAACAAGCCTATTCTTTTCCATGGACTGAAATTCTTCTTCAGAGACGACTTCTCTATAGGAAAGCTTTGGAAAAAACTTTAAAACTTTGCTTTAGGATATAACTGCTTCATCAGCATCTCACTGAAGTTCTGCCTTTATGGCTTAATTGAGCCAAATGCAGGAATATAAGCCAAAAAATTATTATCTAATAAAACCAGAGCTACATAATACTTTGCTGTGCTGACTTGACAAATCCTTGCATTTTCTTTTTTAAAGACAATAATTTTGTCTTTAGATAAAGAAATAGTGCACTTTTCCCTTCTTATGGCTAGGAGTTTTGATGCTAAAATCAAAGGAGCTTCTGAAAACACAATCAGATCTTTAATCTACATGTCCTTAATGTCTAATTACATCCTCTCCTGACTGGCCTAAAGTTACTTTGACCTTCTCTGCCTATTAGCCCATTACCTTATGCTAAAAATGAATATACTACACTCACTTCAATTAAAGCTATCAAGATGCAAGGAGGAGAAGGGCTGACCAATGGGAACTGGGATGCCCACCATGGCATAAAATTAGTGGATGATTGTTTTGGCCCTTCTCCCTCTGCATGTCCTCTTGACATTAAAGCATATTTGCATTGCAGGGAAAAAAAATGCCCCTACAGAACAGAATATGTAAGCTGATTTTTATTGTTTTCTTTTAAGTAATAGTAGACAGAGTTGTTCCAGGGGCATAAGCAGAAGGTGAAACAGTCTGTATCAGGCTTCTTCCTAAACACAT
Source organism: Parotia lawesii (assembly GCA_003713295.1). NCBI lineage: Eukaryota > Metazoa > Chordata > Aves > Passeriformes > Paradisaeidae > Parotia > Parotia lawesii. The sequence goes on from RAHM01000069.1 coordinate 2,319,309, forward strand.
CCACACTTCCACCCTGTGAGTGTTCTCTCCTCAAAGGGTTGCTATGAGTGTACTGAGAACCACAACACTGTACATTTTACTGTCACATTTAATCAGTCAGCAGTGAAATTTGGGCCTCTGTGCACATGAAATGAAAGCATCAAGTGAAAGCATTGATTTGTATTGTTTGTTAGACTGTAGATCATTGCCTCAAAAATTAGCTGCACAGAGGCAAGCAGGGGAGACTAAAACAATCTGAACAGTATCCCACTGAAAGGCCCAGAGACAGATGTTTGCTTTTGCAGCAACAATGCTTTGATCATTAAAATAAAAAAGCCTCTTGACCAGTGCTGGAAGGGCACAGCTCTCCTTGCTCTCTCTTCAACAGATATGAGGTGACTCAGAGTGATTTACCAGCATTTGGCAATATTAACATCAAGGCTGGATGCAATCAGGTGATTTTAGTATCCTTTGCCCAACAGATGACCATGCTTTGTGTTGTCTGATGCTCTTGCTACAGAAGAAGCAGCAGCGACAAAAACAATTGTGATTAAAACAGATCACTGATTGGAAGATTACAACCTTCCCTCAGGGCTTAGATTTTCACAGAGGTGTCTCAGAAAGGTCACAGGTTTCCTGTAATGGGCCTTGCAGCACATCAGAGTCCCCATTTAACCAGCTGAGTGGGCTGCAGATATCTCTAATGGCACCAAAAATTGCTGTCCTTCCCAACACTAACCAGCTACTCTCCTACTGTACTTGGGTAAGAAGTGGCAGTGATGTCCTACCAGCAAGAACAGGCAAGAAGCCCACTCTAACAATCCCCTACTCTCTTTCTAGATAGGCCCAGGCAGCCTTGTGCTGCCAGTCTGTACCATCCTAGCATTTGCAGATGTGCTTCAGCATCCAAATAATCTCATGTGTGAATTCCCGAAGCTCAAAGTGATCTTTTTTTAAGATTGTGTGAGGAAAGGTGATGAAAACTTGTCTGATGTTCAAAGCAGCAAACAGGGATTCTGGTACCTGTATTTCCTGTTGTCTGTGTGAAATAAATCACTGAATTTCAGTGCTTCTATTCTCTACCTATTAAGTGAGGATTTCCTCAATCTTTTCCCTGTTTATTTAAGCTGCTCTGTCTCTTACCGTGTGTTTGTACAACGCTTGACCTAGTGAAGTCACTTCTCAACACTGTCATCTTGTAGGTACTGCTCATAATCCAGACAGCTGCCCGGGTTATTGGTGCCGGGCTGCACAGACACGCTCAGGGCAGGATTAGACAAGATGAGTGCAATGCCTCAGAGACCTGCTGAAGAATGGGTGCAGTTCCACCAGCAGTGACATTAGGGCAGCAGAGGAAGGGGAGAGGCCAGTTCAACTGAGAAGTAAAGCTTTTATATTGTAACACAATATAAGCTAAAATAGATCCCTTGCCCCCACAGCAGTGCTGTTCAGCCTTGACACTCCATTAAAGCTGTAGCAATGGGTATGTCTGCATCAGGTCCATAAAAACTCCTCTCCAGGTTGGGAGCAACTGCTCTGGGGATTATAAGTATGAAGCGAAGACAAGGCTCTGCTGTGCTTAAAAAGAAATAGCAAAATCCTCAGGTGCTTCTTTACCTCAGCTTGGAGAGTGAGAACATTTGCTTTTAAAAGGGATGGCATCTTGTCTGATCTCCCATGTCCCGAAATTTTTCTGCTGCTGTTGTTAAAGACAGGAGGCCTCTCTGCAGTACAGCTCATTTTGTTTCTGCCAAGTGTTGTTTTGTGGTTGACTTAAGGACTGTGGCTGTTGATAATGTATTGGATCTTTCTTTCGTTATTACTGAATTAATCTGGGTAACAGACATCCACTGACATGGCTTCAATCCAGAGACTGAGCATGAGGGGCCCTGTCCACAGTCATGGGTATGAACTGAGAGAAATAAAAAGTACCCACTGACTACAGATAGAGGGATGAAGATTACCAAATTTCTTGTTCATTTTGAGGCTTTGGTTTTGCATTTAAATGCTGTCTCCATTCTTCAACAAATGTCTGCTGGCTGCTGCTGTTGGTTTCACACAATTTCATCACTCTGTCCCAGTGAAAGCTTGGAGTTAGGGCCTCTGTGGTGACTGCTAATGGCTATTGTTTTATCTCAACTCTGACTTATCACAGGTCTGAAAAATACAGAAATACATATATGCTTCATGTGCCAGACTGCTGTGCCTTCAGTCAATCCTCAGCAAGGACTCAAAGATGAATGATTTACAGGGAGTACAGCGGTGCTAACCTAAAAATCCCTGTATCTGCAGTTGTGCTGAGATGAAAGACTGTACAGATGCTAGTGTCTCTAAGCAGAAGGGCAGGGCTCCTTAAGTGACCCTCAGCAGGCAGAATCTCTCAGATTTAGTAACAGGCTTTCACAGAATAACCTATGGCTTCAGAGGCATTCCATTGGTAAACCAGGAGGAAGGGATATAACCATTTGTCATCTTAAAAGCTTTCTCATGCTTCCTTTGAAGATTCAGTATGGGGTTGCACCTACTCATGTGTTGAATATATCATATATTTATCTTCAAAGCATGAAGACTTCCTTAAATAGATTCTTTCTCTTTATGGTATGTCCATGCTTATTTGTTTCCTTACAAAAGGAGGTATTATTTATTTTATTTTTCTTTTCCAGCAGTAGAGAGGCTTTGAATAGAATAATTCAATTAGAAAAAAAAATTGATTATGTTCATAGTATCCTACTGCTGCTTCCGCTCCCTAGAGTCCTGCCTGGACTCTTCCCTAATCTTCTATGATCAGTCCTGGTAGAGGTGAAGAGGAAGGCCTTCAAAGAGGAGATGAAAGTCACAGTGTTTAACCTTGCAGCACTTCAACTACTGGCTCTTGTAGTATTGCCTCCATTCACTGGAGTTCAGTAACAACTAAAATCTCAGCAAAACAATCTGTTCCTCCACGAGTTTGTTTATTTGCCTTCCTTACTTTGTTTAAAACCTGCTAAGTAGTGTGGTGTGGCCATGAGAGCCAGAGAAGGGCAAACCTATATTCTGATAAAATGCTGTGATGTCAACAAAAGGCTTAAAAAAGTATGCATTTAAAAATTAATATTTTGGCAGAGTTTTATGTGAGTTTACAATTCTAGTGGCAGAAGCTGTGCCAAATTCTCTGAATGGCTTCTCTTTTTCAATTTTATGGAATTGGAATGTATGATGTGGTTTGTTTGAATCATATTCCCTGGGAGAGGAAAGCAAAAACAATTGTGCAGGGACAGGTTTTATAAGGCCTTCAAAGTGAGTTTACTGCTGTTTCCCTCCAAAAATTGAAATCTAGGAGTGTGAAAGAAAGCTTTCTGCCTGGCGCCCCCATGATTAGCTTTCAAATCAATTTTCAAGTGACTTAGCTTTTAACATTTAGCAAACAGTAGGCCTAATCTTGCATTCATTGAAGTAATTTTGAGATTTACTGTTAACTTAAAAAGAAGATATGGTGAGCTGATAAGATTTAAAAAATCTAGACTACAGCTGAGCAAGGAGATGAAATTACTCCTCCCCACCCACACAGTGTTTGTCTTCCCCGAAACCTTATTCTTTCATCCTCCTCTCTTTGGTTTGTTTCTTCCCTTTTACATCTAATCATAAATACAAACCTGCAACCTCCCTAGGATAAGGGCTGGTTTTCCTTCTGCCGCAGATTTGCAACAGGCTCAGATTTCACACTGAAACTCATAAGTATTGGAACTGAGAAGGATTACTATTTTTTTTTTTTTTGGCTTAAGTTTTAGAAACTGCAATAAATATCCAGTACTTAAGTATAAGATGTCCATCATTTCTTAATGGAAGAGACTGAAACCTTCATGCCACAGTTCAGGCTAGCTGGTAAAACTGTCCATGGCCCTGGAGTGAAAGTACTCCTTTGAAGGCACTGAAACTCTGTAGTTCTTATCACTGGCAGCCAAACAACTCTGTTTGGGCTTGAGAAAAATCCAATCTAGAATGCTTAGCTCTCATTCATATTCTGCTGACTGAAGTTTACTTTTCATACCAGAAATCAAAGCAAAGGAGAATTTTCTCTTTCCATTCCCTCCTGTAAAACTGATTTTTAACACTCTCTTGCTTCAAAACAGAATTTAATGTATTGGTCAAAATCCAAAAGGGACTGGATGCAGCTGCCACACAGCTGGTAAAGCTGTAGGACCTCCTGTATCAGGGCTTGTATGCACTACACTTGGGAGTGCTGATGTGTTGGAATAGGGGCAAACGCAGGTAAGTCAGCTCAAAACTCCTAGTGCCTTGGAAGGCTCCAATTGAAAAGCCACTCAGAACTATGACCTTCTTTGCAAGCAAAGAATTGGGTCACATATAATTCTGAGTGCAAATTTATGTTTTATTTTGCTGGACCACATTAAGTATTTCACTGTGCACTTCAGATGCCTGTTGACTAAAAAGACAGGTTGAAGATCCATCCAGTGACACAGTTTTTGAAAACTCACAAACACCTCACAACTACAGAGCTAAAATGAAGTGCCTGGGAAAGACTTCTGGTAGGAAGTGAAGCAAGCACTGCAGAGAATGAGACCAGTGGAGTGCACAGATGCTCAGTGGGCTTTACCAGACTTCTGTGGTTTAAAAAGACCAAGTTAATTTATCTGTTAAAGCTTGTATTTGTTGCTTTTCTTCAGGAACATTGTTAATCTATTAATTACCTCATTAAAGATACTACATTTGAGCTCAGTTATCTGACTAAATTAATAATAAATTGTTTCTTTCTTTAAAAAATAAAAATAAAACCCTCCTCTCTATCTAGGGAGCCAGCAAGTCTCTCTTTTCACTCATCTATGAAACAGATGCTTTTAGAAAGCCAGAGAGGAGTTATATTGTTTAGTGTTTGTTCTGTATGTGACCAGGAGTTATAAGGAGCACTCGCAAGCTCCTTTTATTAGGAACACTGATAAATTACCAAACAGTGGTTGGAGAACATCAAACAAATTGTTTGTGGTCTATTTCATTGTCTCAGTGGGGACTTCTCTTAGCTGTTGCCTCTGAGCACCAGGCTCAAGGAGCTGTGACATTATCACTGTATTACCTACACTATTACACACTGAAGCAGAGACTTAAGATTTTTAACAGCTCTCCTGGGAACTTAGGCATATCTCCCATAAAATTTTATTTCCATACAGTGCAATCTCTGTGAAATCTGTTTCTATTGCTGCTGTGCTTTTTTAGAAGAGATGAGCAACTGATTTTCCTCTTCAAGGTGTGCACTTAACTTGATTTACACAAAGTTATTACAGATCAACAGCCTGCTCGTTCTCGCAGTGAACCCTGTATATTGGGTGGGCATCACCTCTCGGTGCCAAAATGGTGGGAACACATCAAAGAGCCAGCTCTGCACACCACACAGGCACAGGCTCCCTGCTCCAGCCAGCCACAGGGACAGGCCAGTCCCTGCAAATCAGTGAAGCTTCAGTGCTTTGTCTTTTGTGACTGTCTTTGAAATTCTCTCATGGCAGGTTTCAGTGCACTATACTTGTCATTTAAGCATTTCATTAACCGTATGCTAACTCCCACTCTGAGAACTGAGTGCTATGTGCTTCTTCCTGCCCTGGCACTTCCTTTTGGATATATGCAGCACCTGAAGAACAAAGCATAGCTTTTAAATAAGTAACTGTTGCAACCAGATGGATTGTTAGGAAATAACTGGCTTAAATGAATGTTTCATCTCATAAACACTTAGTCAGAAGCTTCAGTCAGAACTTGTATCTTTTTTTCCACTACAGTAAATCAACTGAGATACAAATTTATCAAAGAAAAACCTTCTTCATTCTGATGTCCAAGGTCTGTTTGTTTTTTCCTATCTATTACAATTCCAGCAAATGTCAGCACCCTTATACATGTTAAATAGTTACACAATATTTATAAATTTCTTCAGAAAAGAAAAATATTTAATTGCAGTTTTTTCTTTCCTTCATTGTTACTCTGTGCTAGCAATATCTCAAACAGCAGTAGTTATACTACTAACATTTCCATTATTATTCTGTAGCTGGGAAAATACCTTCACATATTAAATCTGTCTATGCAGGGGCAAAATAAAACATGCTGCTCTTATATTTGTAATTTTGTAGTACTTTTAATCTGCTTGCAAACTGCTCCCATTGTAAGAAAGTGATATATTTAAAAGCTCTGCAACCCTTTTCAAAGGAAGCAATGTGAGAAGACGGCAGCTGATACTGAAACCTCAGCTTGATAGAATTTTAAACTGTTTAGAATTACTCTGGCATACAAAAAAAACCCCACCTCTAAAGTGCCCATGGCTTTTCTGGGGGAAAAATACTGGGGGAAAATAAAGATCTTGGAAGCCATTTTCTAACTGGCAAGATTTTCAAACAGTAGCATTGAGTAGCACTGCATTCTCAGCAAGAGTGTGATTGACTCAAGTCAGTAGTTCCAGTGGAAAAAAAAAAAAAACAATAAAAAGAGAAGTGCTGTCACAAACCTGGGGCAGGAGGTGGGGAACTTGTTGCTGAGGTGAATATAAGTCTTTGATCAGTACACAACCATTGAAGAAAACATGCAAGCCAAGGCTTGCTTGTATGTAGTATCACACATTGAACACTGGAATTGCTCACGGTGGAGAAGTCTTACCTCACATACTGAAGGATTAAAGTAGAAGGTATTTGGTCCATTTATTAAATAAACATATTTGCTGGGGTTCTTTTAGCACCAGCTGCTTAGTGAAGTGGAGGTGGAAACCAGGGGTTCCTGTAGCAAAAATGCTTTTTTCTACTCTTTAAAACCACCCCATAACAAGTCCTATGACCAGGTTTGGATTTTGTGACTATAAACTTTGTATCATATGAAAAGGGGATCTATGCTTAACCTTTATTAATTACACTCTGCTATCAAACGAACAATCAGTGCGGCTGAGAGTTTCGTGATACAAGTCCTTAACACAAAGATGCTGTTGGGGACAACCCTTCTGCTGTCCCACCCTATTACAGGAAGAAGCTGCATTACTTGTACAACCACATGTACACAAAGTGGTCAGACTGTTCCCCGTGTTCTGCAAACATGGAGTGACCACCATTACAGCCATCCCATCAGAGGATGAAACAATCGAAATTCACAGAGCTTGTAAGGTGGAGGTTACAATTTCAGCTACCCTGAGCCAGCACTTGCACAGAGTGACTAAGAACGTTTATGAGCTACTACAGTTTTCCTTTCAGCTAACACACCTGAACAGAATTGAAGATGCAACAAAGTCTGACTGTCAGTATCAAAGAAGAGGCTTTTTGTTTGTTAGCCTGCTATGTGGCATTATGTTTATTTATGAAAATGAAAGCAGCAAAACATAGATGATAGACTTCATGTGAAGGTATGTATGAAATGAGAGTAAGTTTAATTAACTGGTCTAATCAGAGTGGTAACTTAAATCGTAACACACAGTGACTCCATCTCCTACTGCTCTAAGCTTTGTTATTAATTGTGAGGAAATAAATTAGATTTTCTACCACCAACTACTTTTTAATAATCAAAGCAAAGTAATTCATGCAGCACGTAAGTTATCATAAAAGAATTCAGCAGATGTAGCAAAGATGATAAAAGGCTTCTTTGTGCAAAACATTTTGTACATCAATTTAAGAGATAGTCTTAAGAACAAAACCTCATGTGTTGCAATTTGTCAGCTGTTTCATTCTTACTGTTCATATTCAAGGGGGTTCTCAAAATTCATGGTGAAACTGCTGTAATATTTTATATACCGCATAACAACTCAAAGCATTTCAGAAGCATATAACAATTCAAAGCAGTACTTTTTTAGCTCTAATTTGAGATCTAGGGTATACTTGAAGAGAAGTAACTTCAATTTTTGAATGTACAACCGAGCTACAGTTGGTTACTGTAATAATAAACATTATTGCTATTACACAAACATTAACACATATTACCCCAGCCTAGGTCTGCCATGTCATTGTACTGAAATACAACTGATTTTCTCTTTCATATACATTGAGAAACCTGCTCGATTTCCACATGGAGCAGCACTAATTGGTGGTGTGAGGTTGCTAACACATCTCTCTCCTGAAGATGAGGGGTTAGGATCCCATCGCTATATGTCAGCTACCTGTAGCTGGCAGTGCACAGTCCTTGCAATAATTCAATTTTTCTTATGACTTCATTCCTTTGCGTCTGACAACTAATCCAGCTCTCTGATGCAGCAGGTTCCTTCCTATCCCTCCTTCAGCATTTGCTCATATTTGCTTCTTTTACTGTTCTATAGTTCTGGCCATATCTCTCTGCATCTGCGCTATGTGGCCTCAGGATCATTTGTCTGAGGTTTCATTTTTCATTTGATTTGCATCAAATTTGCTACACACAACACATGGTGCTATCATAAAATAACTCTAAGGTGATTAGCTATTGCCCTGGATAATAAATGTTATTAGCCTGTTCTTCAGAATGATGATATTTAATGAAAACAAAAGGAATATTGTGCTTATCCAGCCATGGAAATTCAAGCCCACTATCTTTGCTTTGGAAGGAATTTCTCATCTGCTGCATCACTAGATGTGGCTGTATAACAACAGTCATATCTACTTGAGTGGAATTTAACTTTAAAATGACCAGCACTAATGAAGGCTGTGATTTAATGTCCTGCTACAGTGAACCTCTCATGAACTGCTAGCTTTTAATTTCCATGAATTGTTATTTCCATATGAAAGACAATTTCTTGTGAAGAATACACGCAGCCTTGCAAGTAGAAGTTTGATGATCCTTTGCATTTTTTGTTATCTGGGCACTGTGAGACAGCTCCTGCAGTGAAGGAAGTGATATGCATTAAAAGGTAACCTAAGTCTCTGCTGAGTAATAATATTAAAATTTCCAAGAATCTTATCTTTCCACTGTATGCCAATTCTTTCTTGGCAACACTTCAACCAATTTCATGGTCTATATCCCTAATAAGGACTATCTAAATTTCACAACGGCAGTTAATAACTGCAGCATTGGAAGCCTGGCCCTCTCAAACCTGCCCTGAACCAAAATTATCCCTGGACCATTAAGGAATTTAAAAAAAACAAAACAAAACAAAAACCAAACTACTTTACCATAGTGAAAAAGCTGCATGTTATGCAGGTACTACTTCTTTTTCTTGAAACACAAACATTTGTCCCAGGCCCTCTTCTGTGCGGAAAATATTTACAGCACATATGTATGAAACCTGTGTAGAAAATAATATATTACTATTTACACTGGTAAACTGGTATCCAGGAAAGAGGAGAAGGTTTTCAGCCCAGAGAAGCTGAAGTTGCAGTTGTTTTCATGAGCTAAGGAATGCTGAGCCAGAAAGAACTCAGATCTATAGACATTAGATAGGAAATGAGAAAAGTATCAGAATGTGAAATTACCCCAACACAGAAATTAGGCACCTCCTTATTTTGCATTAAAAATTCTGCACATGGCTCGAGCCATTTTCCATTGTTTCCTCTTACATGCATCTTGCAGTTATTTTCAGCTGTCATCTAAGAACAGCCCACTCCCTCCATTTAGCTACACACTTGAAAAGAAAGTAAGGACACTTCTTTCTGTACACCTCCTTCATTCAAGGCTTCTACAGGATAATCAAAGCCTTGCTTTACCCTTACCTTCAATTATCAGAGGTTGAATGTGTCAACTCTTCTACACTCCCACTAATTTAGATACCATTACTCCATAACACCTGCCCAGTCTGCACGTTTGAATTCTAAAGTAGCATGGAAGTGTATGGGAGGAGTTGATCCACTTGGATTGTTATTTAATAGCTGTTTTGCAGAAGTGCCTACAGGCATTAATTAAGATCAAGGTGCAAAGAAGACTTGCAGTAAAAAATAGTCTCAGCCCCAGAGAGATCATAATTCACTTCATAGCAAGTTACAACAGGTAAATGTGATAAATTAACTGTAGGGAGTGTCCAAGCATTTTCTGGAGAGCATGGATTATTTTCATGTTTATATTTACAAATACAGGTATGCTCATGTAGTTGAAGATGTTAATTTCTGTCTAATCTTAAAATGACCTCCCTGATGTCATAAAACTCTTTTTCCAAAGAAACGCATAATCTATGAGATTCCTTCTCCACCTACTGTGTTGGATATGCTATACCTAAAAAACCCATCAGTTCTGTACCCCTCCCTTTTCAACACAGTATTATGTACTGACTGCTTTTCAGCAGAACAAGAGATTAAAAACAAGCCTTATGCATTTTATGTTTAAAATCAAAATACGTTCAATGAAGGTAGGAGCTAGCCAATATCCATCCTCATGGAATTAATTGTAAAATGTTATTATTAGGAAGCTGTGTTAAAGTTTGAACGGATCTTGGTAACAATCAGACATGAAGGTTTAGAAGACTGTAATATCTAATAGGCTTATTTTTCCATTAAAAATAGGGGATAGTTAATTTTGCAGGTGGAGATAAAGGTCAATTTGATTTATTTCAGCTTGTCAAGCTTTATGAATAAATCTATTATCTGCAGTAATATTCCTTAACAAGGTATATATTTAACAAGGTAGCTGGTTTCCTCCAATTTTAAATTACTGAAAACCATCCATGAAATAATTAAGGCCCACTTTTACTGTCACTATAAATGCTTTTCTATTACATTGTACGCTGTGCAGTTCTTCATGTTATGCAAAAGTAGTGTAAAATACTGCCAAATCAGAAAGCTTACCAGTTGGCCTTAGGGGTAGCAACTTACCCCTCCTTTCAACAGATGTAAAGTCACCTTCCTATACAAACAGGCCACTTCCTCCAAAGAGAATCAGCTGCAAGATCAGGATGTAAATAACTAACAAAGATAAAAGCAGTGAAATATTAATCTCAGATGTAAGCAAATTAGAATTTTGCTATTTTTAGTAGGACCAGAATGGGTATCTTCAATAACATGAAACATTGCCTACAGCACACGCTAGAATTTTTGTTGCTATTATATGTCCCTGTACTATTAAATTACATCTCCTTTATATAAAATTATCTGTATTTAAAATACGGAGTACAATACTTTAAAAGGGGAAAAAAGGAAATATGATTGTCTGAAGATTCTTACAATTTAACACTTTTCAGCAGCCACATCAAGAAATCTTAAAGTCCTCTAGAAAAAAAGGCAGGGCTAATATTGAAAACGCTGCTTCATGACTTTTAGCGAAACCCAGCTGGTCGAAGATTTGGGTGGTTGCCAAGAGAAGCTGTGGATGCCCCATCCCTGGAAGAGTTCAAGGCCAGGTTGGACAGAGCTTTGAGCCACCTGGTCTAACGAAATGTGTCCCTACCCTCAGCAGTGGGGTTGGAACTAAATGATCTTTAAAGTCTCTTCCAGCACAAACCATTCTATGACCGGTAGACTAGAGCAGCACAATAGCTTTAGCTAACAGTTAAACATATGCTTTTATCATAAAGATTGGTTTATTTAATTTTTATCTAAGGGTTACAGATGAAGTGTGCCTTTGTAGTATGCCCTGCTCTGATCCTTCTGTGTGCTATTTTACACTGAGCCAGGGTACATCCGACACACGCAGAAGCAACCATCTGCATTCCCACAGCTGTGCAAACTGCAGCGGCAAAAGTGGGAGGGGAAAAGGGCAGTGGGAAGAAACAGAACCACGGTGAGACAGCAAGAAGAGCAGAGATAAAATACTCCTCCAGGCCTCCTCTAACACCTGTATGCTCTGGAAACAGTAAAGGTAGTAAATGTGTTATCAGACACTCGTAATTAGTTCTGGGAAACACTTTACTGCTCAAATCAGTTTGAGATATGAAAATGCAGAATTACTTAACATATTCCCTGTGCTGTGGGAAACCTTTCTTGCAGCTAAGCCAGGTATCACTGCGTGTTCACTGAGACCCGAGCACTGCTGCCGTCCCTGAGCGCCAGGCGTCCACCGCGACGGTGTCATCCACTACGTTACACCTGGCCCCTCCCGGTCTGTGTCTCCGGTTTCGCGGGGACAGGCCAAAGGCACATACAACACGTACGATGACAGCACAGAGCGGAGCCTGGGGTTTTATTTAAGCAGGACCTGCGAGACCGCCCGTGCTGAGGGCTCTGCCGGGGCCCTCAGCAGCGCGGGCCGGCGCGCGCACGGCGCCGCTCCCCCCGCCGGCCGGGCCGCGCGCCCCCAGCAGCGGCGCAGGTGCGCGGGAAGGCACCGCCCGGCGGCCGCCCGGGCCGGCAGGGGGCGCTCTAGAGTGACAGCACCCGCGCCCAATGAGCGCACGCTCTCCCGGAGAAGGGGCGGGGCACCGCAGAGCCAACGCCCGGCGGCCGCGGGCGAGATGGAGTGACAGCACCCGCACCCAATGAGCGCACGCTCTCCCGGAGAAGGGGCGGGGCGCCGCAGAGCCAGCCCCACCCAGGGCGGCCGCGGGCGAGGTGGAGTGACAGCACCCGCACCCAATGAACGCGCGCTCTCCCGGAGAAGGGGCGGGGCGCCGCGGAGCCAACGCCAGGGCGGCCGGGGGCGAGATGGAGTGACAGCACCCGCACCCAATGAACGCGCGCTCTCCCGGAGAAGGGGCGAGGCGCTGGGCCGCCGGAGGGGCGCTGCCGCCCGCCGCGGGGCGGGACGGGCTGCCGTGGGCGGAGGGCGCGGCCCTGCTGGCTTCCCCCGAGCACCCCTCGTGAGGCAGCGGCTCCGCCTCACGGGGGGCGGAGGAGGAGCGGGGGCCGTTCAAGGCAGGGCGTGGGCGGGGAGCGGCCGCTTCCCCCGGCCGCGCTCGGCCCGAAGCGTTCGGCTGCAGGCGGTACGACTCGGACTCGGGCCAATGGGCGAGGCGGAGAGCGCCGCGCTCCCCGCCCCCCGCCCGCGGCGGGGCCAATGGGAGGCCGCGGGGAGGGGCGCGCGGGGCTAGGCGCGCGCTGGGAGGCGCCCTCACGAGCAGAGGCAGGGGAGAGTCGTGCGGGTGGCGGCGCCAGCGGCGGGAGCGGCAGCGGGATCGCGGGCAGCAGCGGCAGTGGCGGCGGCAGTAGCGGCGGGATCGCGAGCAGGAGCAGCAGCGGCATCAGCGGCAGTAGCGGCGGGATCGGGAGCAGCAGCAGCAGCGGGAGCAGCGGCGGCGCGTGGGCATGGGGTCGCGGGCAGCGCGCACCTCCCCGCGCTGAGGGACCAGCGGTAGGCGCGGGGCGCGGCGAGGGGCGGCGGGGGCGCAGGTGCCGGGCGAGCCGCAGTGCCGGGAGCGGCCGCAGCCGGCGGGCCGGGCGGGGCGGGGGACGTGTGGCGTTCCGCGTCGCGCTGCCCGCGGCCGCCCCCGCAGTCGGGGCGGCGGCGCCGTGGCCGGCGCGTTGCGGCCGCGCAGCCCCGGTGCTGGCGGAGCGGGATCTAACGCCGCTTGTGTCGTTGGCAGGAGCCGAGCGCAGCCGCGGGAGCCGCCTCTGCTCGTGGCAGCCTGCTGTCACCTTCCCTTCTGGCAATGGGGAATGGACTCTCGGACCAGACGCCGATCCTTTCCAGCCTGCCTTCCTTCCAGAGCTTTCACATCGTCATCCTAGGGCTGGACTGCGCTGGGAAGACGACGGTGCTCTACAGACTGCAGTTCAATGAGTTCGTCAACACTGTCCCCACTAAAGGATTTAATACGGAGAAAATCAAAGTGACGCTGGGCAACTCGAAGACGGTCACTTTCCACTTCTGGGATGTGGGCGGCCAGGAGAAGCTGAGGCCGCTGTGGAAGTCGTACACAAGGTGCACCGATGGCATCGTGTTTGTGGTGGACTCCGTCGACGTTGAGAGGATGGAGGAGGCCAAAACAGAACTTCATAAGATTACTAGGATATCTGAGAATCAAGGAGTGCCTGTCCTTATCATTGCTAACAAGCAGGACCTGAGGAACTCTCTCTCCCTTTCTGAAATCGAGAAAATGTTAGCAATGAGTGAGCTGAGTTCTTCAACACCCTGGCATTTGCAGCCTACCTGTGCAATCATTGGAGACGGACTTAAAGAGGGACTGGAGAAACTACATGATATGATAATTAAGCGAAGGAAAATGTTGAGGCAGCAGAAAAAGAAGAGATGAGTTCTTTTTTGACCCTTCTATTTTAGAGTAGTTATATGGTCAAAATTTGACGCAAGACAGCTTCCAAACCCAGGCCTGCCTGTTTGGATGCCGTTAGGCTTAATTACGTTAAACAATCAGTTGCACAACCTTGCTGTGTGGAGGAAGGCTGTGCAGTTGTGGAACTTTTTTTTTTTTTTTTTAACTAGTCTCTTCTGAGTTTTTTTGGCTCTGTATTATTTCAGAAGCCCTAATAGATGATGTAATGCTATCAGGAAATGGATGGGTGGGTATATGTGACATGGATGTCTAAATAGCCAAATAAAACGAGGGTTTTCTGCTTGGTGTTGTACTCATATGTTTGAGGGTGCCCTCTGCAAGCAATTTGCGTTGAAGGTGTTCTGTGTTTTTAAACTTCTACTGCTCGTAAGTGGAGTGCTTAGGTGAACATTATACAGCTTTAAAAACATGGATGAAGCTAGTAACCCATAATTTCGTTGAGGCTAGTTTTTTACCTTGTTTGAGGATTTCTATGAAAGCTTGGTTACATGTGTAGGTTTTTTTTAATTTGGCACTTTTTGAAGTTGAATCATGTTCAGTTCAAATACTTGAAATTTTAAGTGCTGTGGATTCTTCAACTGGTAAAAGAAAGACTTTGACAAGTAAAAACTGTAAACAACACGATGCAGCATGAAAAAGTGGTTTCCCAACATATAGCATGTTTTTTGGTATGTAAGGTTTTTATTTTTTAGAAGTAGCCATTCATCATTATACAGTGCTAATCAGGTTTAAACTGTTACTCAAAATTAGTAATTAATTTCTGAATGGTGAGTATTATGTCCTCCTAGTATCAAAAGTCAATGAATTGCAGTAAAGGAGCTATAAAGAACAACTATGGCTGCTGTGGTTCTAACCCGTGCAGCATTCTTTGCCCTATTGGTGACTTTCCTGGCAATATAACATACTTATAATGAAGTAAAGATGGAGTTAAAATTAGCAGAGCACATTTTGTATCTCCCCAAAATACCCCATTTTATTAAAGTGGTATTGCTATGTCACTTTCAACGTATGCTTTTTTTGTTGTGACTCTTACAGTATTTTGTGGTTAGGAATGTAATAATGCTTTATACACTCAAACATTAGACACTACCGGGGGCGGGGGTGGGGGGGAGGGAAAGGGGGAAGAAGATTTTCAAGATGGGCCTGTGTTCTGCTTTAATTATGCTTTAAGCTGTTCTTGTTTACAGAGTGTGCAAACAGTGTTAACTGGGCAGGATAGTGCTTGACAGAAAAGGGAGGGTAGTTTTTCTTACTGGTACAGAGCTTCAAGTGACTCTCTAGATACTTGGTTAGCAAGTAAAAGGGCTAAAGCAGAGCCTGGATTTTTAAGACTAACTTTAGTGGTGCTGTAGAAATTAATCAGAATGTTAGATTATCTTTAAACTTTTGTTGGAAATACCAGATTAAAAAAAAGTAAAAAATAGAAAAATCAATTTCCTCCTTTCAACCAGCAAAGTAATACATTTTTCTTACCTGCTGCCATGTATCAGGAGGATGACAGCTACAAACCTGAATGTCAATCGATGTAATTTAGCTATGTTTAAAAAAAAAAAATCAAACTTTTTAACCAGCAGCTGTTTGACCAGGAGGTAACCAAAAATGCACTTTAGTGTCTTCGATAACTGAAAGTGACAGCTGTTTGTTTTTTTTATGACATCTTGGTCCTTTTTGAATAAACTGAAGTAGCTTCCAGTGGAGCTTTTGTATGTTGGTTATATATGTACCTGCACTGGTGACATTGTAAGTCACTTACTCAAGTAATGTCTATATTTATAGAAATGTGGATGACAAACCTCAATAAACAATTCAAAACAAGCCTGCAGAGAGGTGTCTGACTTCTTGTACTGCAGTGGTACATTCTTACCAACCTCTGTGCACATAGTTCTGCTGTTATTCGAATCAGTATTTCTGTTGAATCACCAAAGTCTTAAAATGTGGTGAGGCTTATAAATGTCACAGTGTTAGAAATTGGAGGTGTCTCATTGAAAACTTTAGATCAATGGTATGTCTCTATATTCATGGAAGAAATACCAGCTGCAGTGACTCTTTTCCTAAACGATGGCTCTTGCATAATTTGAAAAATCTGGTATATAGCTGAACCTATTTTGTGTTATGTGCAACACTTAATAGGCAATGCTGGGCATATATCACATGTACTCTCAGGTGGTACCTGATTTAGTGTCTTTAGGCTCGTGTATCTGAAGCTGTCTGAGGGATTCATCTGCAGTTAAGCCTTGCATGGATTTTCTTCTGGGATGTTACAGTAATGAGTAGAATGTGTCAATACGGGAGGCTTCTAATTAGTTTCAGGACTCAAGCATAGACAAGAAAAACTTTGTTTAGCCTGCAAATGAAAATGGCTGAGTTTGAACAAGAATACCCAATCCTCTCTCTCAAAACCCTGACATTTTCGTTTCTGTTTATGTAACTGATGGCACATCAAAATGTAGGTTACTCTTAGTCCTGAGGAAAAAACTATGTATGTTAGTGATGCTGAGTCCTGTGAATTTGGTGTATAACTGGTATAATCTGGCTAGTATTTTCCTTCTTATTGGATGCACTGTGCTCCTAGGCTAAGGAAGGTGAGATGGCAGGCTGGGCCTTTGTACCCAGTAAACAAACTGATACCAAAAAGTAATTGCTTCATTTTCAGTACTCATTAGGCTTCTATTGGGAATAGTTGAAAAGGCATACTGCTTGAAAAAAAAAAACAACTGTGTTTTGTTCTGCATATTAAACATGCTTGTGTTTTATCTGGTGACAGTCTCTCTAAACTCTTCTGTGCATAAAAACAACAGTGAATGATTTTAATTACAAAGACTTGACAGATCTGTACTCTAGCACTCTGGAGGAAAAAGTGAGAGAAGGTAGGGAGTACTGTTTCTAAAATGTCAGGGTTCTTACTGTATTAATACCGACTTGGAAGCAGAAGACTAAGGGATGAGTTTTACTTTCAAGCTGTGCCTTTATCTCTACTAGAACTGTTTTGCTGGAATTTTACAGTGACAGTTCTGAGAGTACAGTATACAAATGTAGCTGTACCTCTGAAACTGTGTTTTGTATTACTATGACAAAGACTTCCAGCTATGAACAAAACAACGATTGCAGGAAAGCACTCGGTATCTGAACTGATTGAATTTCTGCTGGCACAGTCCTGCCAGCCTGGGATCACTTTCTTCCATATGATGAATTGTCAGTTCAGGCCTAAATACCGGTATGTGTAAGAAGATCTTTAGAGTCGCTGAATAAGCAGGTGTCATTTTGTTACAATGCTGGAGTTACAAATCTTACAATTGAAAATACTTTTTGCTAAAAGGGCTACATGTGAACACTGTTCTTCAGGATTTCAGGTGACTGTCTTAAGCTGCTTCTTTAAGGAGGTAAGGAACTGCATCTGAATTGGAGCTATTGAACAAACTACAAGGTCTTGTCACCTTATCACTTGTTTTAGCTTACAAAAGTTGGCATGGCATTGCCTCAGCTGTTTATGCACATGCAATTGTTTACAGTTAACCATCCTTGGGATCTGGTCTCTGTTTTCTAGCTGCGAGTGTGTTAGCTTAGGACTGTCAACCAGGAAAAATACTGCGAGATGATGAGACTTCAGGTTCTAACATCACTTTTAAGTTGCATTGCACTAAATGTGCATTTATATTTGAAAAAAAAAAAAGTGAAACATCCCACTTTTCAAATTTTCATGTTTTAGTGAGACACAATTGATCATTTGTGTGAAACGCAATACCCACAGCCAGCCCATGCTTCCCAGCCTGACTTGGGTGCTTCTGTACCCTTTGATGCAGCAGTCTGGTCCTGCAGGAATTCATTACCCAGGACTTTGTGGTCAGAGACCAGCAAGGAGCTGGAAGCAGTCAGATGGGAGCTAGCTAAGCCCTTCTGGACCTTGGCAGGTCTGAGTGAAGGCAGTTTTGTCTTCTTGGTGGGGGGCATTATCTGTATCTTGGATCATTTGTTTACTAATAGCAGAGTGTTAATTAGTGTCTGGCTGAAACTTGTTGAAAGGTGAGTGTCATTCTCGACATGGAGGGAGGATTTAGATACTACAAATTGATGCTACAAAGGACTTGGTAATGCAGAGTGTGGAAAACACGGGCAATCCGCATCCACTGTATATAGGGCACTAGTCCTAACGTGCAGTCGTGAGTCAGCTGTCAGATTGCAGTGCATGAAGGCTGGCAAATGTGTGCTCATAATGCTGCCTAACTTCTGAGAGAGAAATCTAGGCATGAATCAGTGCTTTTAGGATCAGTGTTTTCACTTTACTGGTGGGTGACTCATCTTTTGAGAGGGTCACAGTTTACAGCCCGCTCTGATAGATTTGTGTCCCCAAGCCACATTTGTTGCTGCTGCGAAGGATGTGTAGGGAGCTGTTTGTTTAGTCTGGGGGATGAGGAAAGCTTTTTTTTCTTTCTTTTTTTTTAAATCCTGACTGACATAGGTATGTGAAGGCCTGCCCCTCATGCTGCTCTGCAGGCTGTGATTATTTTTAGGAGCAGTATGAGACTGCAGAGCTGTGTGAATAAACTGGAGGGAAATACACAGCCTGGCTTCACAGCAGGGTGATGCTGGGGGTTGTCATGTGGGCTCCCACAGCCATTCTGCCTATCTGAGAGCAAAATAAAGCGCCAATACATAGCTGGTACCTTGCCCTTCTTTAAAGCATTAGTCAGTCTTCTTAAACCAGCTGTAAAGAAGCAAAATTGCAGTTTTGTAGACCTAGCTGACAAAAGACCTGCACAGCAAATGAAGGACTTAAGTTTTCTCCCTGCCAGTGTCCTGTTCTATTGGTGCTGGCTGGGAGTGAGAAAGGGACCTCTGGGTGAGTGGATGATACTGTCTGCCTGCTCACCGCAGGGCCGAGTAGTCACACACATTTTATTCAAAGGCAAACCCAAAATCTAAGGAGAAAAAATAGGCAGGGAGGCTAGACAGTACTTGCAGGCTAAATACCTGCTTGCAAACAGCTCAGAGAAGTAAGAGAGAATAATCCCTGAGCTTTGAAGATTATGGTTTCTTAGTTCCAGCTATATTTACACAGCTGCTCCACTGAATTAAGAGCTAAAGATGACAGAATAGTTAGAAAGGAGAAGGTCAAGTACAGTTGTTGGCTGTGGGGTGTGTGGAGGGAGAGAGGATTTGAAACTGTTGGGTTTTCCTAGCTTTTCAAGACACATTGAGCCCTAGGGAGATAGATATGATTTTAGACTGCTTAATTGGTTCAAAATCTTTATTATTTTATACACTGTAGTTTTCCTATTGCTGAAATGAAACAATACCTCATTGAAGAAAGTCCCCTAATCACTGCATTAATCTCAATTGACAAAAGAGAAAGTTAGCAGAGTTGTTGAGCCTTGTTAAATGTGCTGAGGGCTCCTGGCTGGCTTGCAAGCTGCTGTATTTCAAGACTCTTTCTAAAAATACCAGAATGGTAGAATTTAGGTCAGACAAAGTAAAGGTGTGAAGCCTGATACCTCAGACCCTACACATAGTCCAGAGGTACCACCAACCCTGTAACGGCTTATCCGCTGTTACCGGTTTAGGAATGAAAATTTAGGATGATTTCCCTTGGAGCATAACATTTTCATCCTTTTTCTGTTTCAGTGTCATTTGCCTTGAAATTTTTAACGGTTGTTTTGATATTAAAGCATCAATGAATTGGGTGTCAAAAGGATGAGTTTGTGAATGGAGAGGATCAGGAAAGAGTGTTCGCCTGTGCTTCAATGACTGGGTTACGTAAAACCAGTCTTTTTGTAAAGCAGGCTTAACGGGATGAAGATGACCTTAAAGACATAAATTTTCTAAAAATATCTTCTTGTTTCTAACATTAGCTGAACTACACTGGTCTTACAATTATTGTATGCTGTTGAAGCCATGGGCTGCTGTTTTTCTCTTGACACCAGTTGCATGATGACTTCTAGGATGCCTTCAACAGTTTGCAGACGAGTGTAAAGTCTCCACAGTGTTTCTGAATATATATATATCTATGATATATGTTTTTAGCTGTCTTGAGGTATTCCTGTGGGTCAATTTAGTTTCTAGTAGAACCTTGATTCTTTGGGAAACACAATATATCAATATCTCTGCAAACACAGTTTATTCCTATTTGGTTCCTCTTATAAGGGATACAGTGAAATGGCAATCTATAGATTATTTATAGTACTGTTTCTCTTGAACTCCAGCCAATGAGTTTCTATTTGAATCAGATAAGTATATATATTCCATTGTTCTTGATTATACTGTATTTTGTATAGGAGCTGAATTTTGCTAACCTTAGAACTACTAGTCTCCCTGATTCTAATTAGCTTAGAAAATTGACTTGTACATTTAAAGTCACTGTAATTTAGCTGTAATCAGTCATGTTACACTGGAGACAAATGGGATTCATGGACTGCGCCCACACTGATGCTTTCTGACAGCTCTCCTATTGCCACATCAATACACATCCCTCACTGTGTGCTATGGTAGCACTGGTACCAGCAAACTCTGTTTCTACATGGTTCAGCAATTGTGTTTCTGCCACTCTGTCATAGAACTGGCTTATGTACAGAGTTTGCTTATGTCCTGCTGTTGCTGTAATCATGAGAGGAGACAGAAAAAATTCTATACAAACATTCAGCTGTACATTGCAACTTTAAAACAAATACGTCAAAGAATGTAATTTAAAGTCTCAGAGTTAATGCGGGAAACTGGAAGTTTCAGACTGAAGATTGGTACATCCAGCCCAGCCGCTGATCATTGGTCATTTTATCCCTGAAGTTTCTTCATCTACGTGTAAAACAAGAATCTCATAGTTGCTCTTACATTTAAATTCATGGTTAAAACTGCTGTGAGATATTAGTATATTTAGAAATACAGTGAAGTGGAAAGTAATAGACCGCGACATTAATTCAGATTTTTCAATTGACTTGCAACATGTTTGTGTTCAGTAGTTATGCATCAGGAAATCATACCATTTCAAAAGTAACGCATTTTAGAGTTTAAAAATACAAGTTCAACGTACTGTATTATCTCTGACTGCATACACTTCAGCTTCACAGAAAACAAAAATATTACCATAGTTGAAAATAATAATGTACTTCATATATATCAATGAATAAATATTCATAAACTGTATCAGTTTATGATTACCTGATTTTTGTTTGCGTTTGACCATAGCTATTAAGCAAAAGTGGTCAAAATTATTTGGTTTTATGTCTAAATTAAATTGGGATGAACATATGGTCTTCCAAATCAGGCATATGAGTATTTTCAAGTAACGGTGATTTGCAAAGATCTTGACTTAAAATAACATTGTCTTAAAATAAGCTTTTATTTGGAATAATTACAAAAATGACTGGAAATGCCTTTGGAAAAGTAGCTTTATTTTATATAGTACACTGAGATATGTTAGTGTGACTTCAGACCTCAGGATTCAGAGGGTCTCCTGTTCTCGCAGCCTTTCTTGGCTGTAATGAATCAGTCTGCACAGGATGTGGCTGCTAACAGATGATAATGCAAAGTGAAGGGCTGGGCCATGAAAAGCCCCAGGGTGGCTCAGCGTGGTGCTGAGTTCTCACGAAGAGCTGATTGCTTTCCAAAAATAAGAACAGGAACTAGGGCAGATAATCCATGTAAAATGCACTTTCCACCCTTACCCCTTCCCAACAATTTATTATTTTCAGTATTATAGAGCTTTACATATTGATTACATATGTAATCCATCCACGCACCCACATCTACCTACACACACAGTTCTGTTGTGTTCTTGCAAACCCTGTTTGTGAGAATTTCTCTGGGATCCTGTTTCGTGGGTGTAACTGGAGAATATATAAATAGATTCACGTTTTCCCATCTTTTAAACCCAAATGTGACTGCAAACATGACAGCACGAGAAATATGATAGTTTGAAATTATTTCCTCTGTTTTAAATCTTTCATTTTATTAGGCTAAAGTAATCCGGGCTGTTTGAATTGCATGTGAACCATGCTCCTGTGGTGGCATTACCACTGCTCAGAGTTCAGGTTGTGTCAGCACTTCTTTTATAAATATAAATCCGTATTTCAGGAGCTTAATAACGTAAGAAGCCTTGAAATTTCATACTTGTCTAAAACTTGGCACAGAGTATTAATTTTGCTTTTTACCACATTAAATTAAAAAAAAATATATATATTAGATGGGAATGTAAATAAAAAATAAGTTTGTGTTTTGTTGCCTCTTCTATCTCAAAGAAGTTTTTAGTTTTGTTTACGAAATGAAATGGTTTGAACTTGCAGCTCCAAATGGAAACCTTTGAAATTTTTTTCTTAAGTTAAAAGTCGCAATAGTTAGCATTTGCAAATCAGGCCTACACACATCACACGAATTTGCAGAGCTCACTCACAGTGAGTGAAATTCTCTCATCAGTGTCAGTAGAGCTGTTTCTGTGCAGTAACAGTTGTAAAATTGAACATGTACAGAGAACAGAAACACGAACCTGCTTTTCCTTTGTTTTTTTGATTAATAATTTCAAGTCCTCTCCCTAACAAAGTACATTTTCTTAACAGTGGTGATGGTGAAGTAAATCAAATGCAGGTTTTTCTCCATCTTGTGGAAAAAAGCCCCCCACACTTGTAAAATTTCCAGGCTGTTTTCTAAACCATAAAAAAAAAAAAAAAGGAGCAGCCTCTAGTGTCAATCTAGAAGTGTTGAATCTTTTGATGTTTGCTCACCCCATCTAGATAACCCTGAAATTATCCTGAGGGTTACTAAGGGCATAGCTTGCCTGGGTACAATATCTTCTTGCATAGATGTACATTTTTTCTTGAAGGCAGAACTAATACAGAGTTCCTGTCTTAGTGATAGCTTTAGTCTGACCTAAATGACTCCTGGCTTTTTCCTTATGGATTCACTCTGCACAGAGGGTATAGAATCTGGCTGTTTGAATCTGCAATACTTCATTCTTCCTTTGCATTCATTTCATCTGCACGTACATGCCTGCACGAAGCACTCTTACTCACCAAGGAGCACTGATCTGCTCAGAAGACTAGACATACTCTTCACTCTTTGCCCAGCCAATTTTATGAAGGGTACAAAAGCTCTATAGTTGAAAAAAAAAACCCCACTTTTCTTTTTCTCCTTCCTTTCAGTTCCTCCTTTCAGTGGGATGGCCATAATCATCTACTTTGTGTCGGAAAAGCCTTACTCACTTCAAGCACTTAGGGTCAAGTTCAGAGTACTCTTCCAATCAACCTGATTTCTTTTTTTTATTTACCTATGGGAATCTCACCACATCTATAATATCCTTGCAGAAGTAATGCTGTGTGGTTTTAGTATAATACAGGCACAGCAGTCAGGATTCAACTTACTTAATATTAGAGCTGTAAAAATTAGGCATTCTTTTTCAATTTAGGTATCTCTAGGTCTTTTCATGGAAAGAAACATGTTTGTCTAGGGTGTGATTGATATTAGTTCAGGAGTGGTATCTAAGAGAGGTGAGATAAATCACCCGGTGCTGTGGATTGTTTCTCTCTCTGCTCTACAGAAAGCATAGGCTGATTAACTCAAATATAGACACCTGCCTTTTACACCAACTGTCTATATTTATATCTGAAATGATAGCTCCAGATCTGTGCCAGCTCCTCTGCTGGAAAATGCAGGTGTCTGCCATTTGAAATCTGTGTCAATCTATAGCAGCTGAGAGCCTCATGCAGTGCTTTGCCGTATCAAACCCATCCCAGTGCTTTTGGGTGTTAGTCAATGGCAGCACTCTTTGTAGAAGGAAAACACAAAGACCAGTATATTAAACAATATATATTTTACAAAGTGCAGTGAAATGTTTTATTTACCATGAAGACCACATTTCGCAATCCAGGTATCCTCGTTAGAGAAACTGTAAACCAAATTACTTCCTCTTAGAGTGTTTTATGTCTCAGTAAATCTACTCATGCATGCAAAGGTAGATTTTCCATCAAATTCAGTGGGTGGGAGATAAGGCTGTAGAATTGTGCAACAAAACTGTCCTCTAGAAAATAATCTAGAAAAGCTTTTAAGTATTAAAATTTGTTTCTTTTGTTTTGAAAATGCAAGTAGATCCCCACCTACTCATTGACACTGTAATTGAGTCTAGCAGCATCTGCACCCGCTTCTGCTTGTGTTGGGAGATGCAATTGCTCTGGTGTGACCACAATAAGGCTACTGGCAATCAGCCTGAAATTGTTAGAGGGTGAGAGGGATTTGCTGAAAGAAAGTTTGCTAGCTGGTCTTTAGGTCTGACCTGAGCACAGAAACAAGATGTGTGTACAGAGCTCCATAAACAGAGGAGGTTATAACCTGCTATGCTGGCTCCAGCTTTCCTTCTGTCTGATAGGGTATGAGTAACTGAAAACCTTTCTGATGAGAAACCCCTAACTTTGGGGGGGGGGGGGGGGGAAGGGTATGAAAAAGGGGCTTCCTTGTTCCTGTGTTGTGAAAGTTGTAGTAGTTTAATATTTTCTTAAGTATCTATAATAGTCAAACTTCTTGTTGCCTAAAAGGTTCAAAATCCACTACAGATAATACTCTGGAATTACATATAACTTATTGCTTTAGGAAACCCAACTGAAATGCTGAAAGCTGGGGTAGAGGGAGGAAGATACCTTGAAAGTACAGATTTTAGGGTATGGTGTTATGAGCTTTGGGTTTCAGCAAATGACTAAACAGCATATTGTGTGTTCCTGTAGGCTTGGGGAAGGTGTGAGACTTAGTTTTGTTGAAGTAATTGTTTGATCTTAAAAGAAAGCTGTTGTGCAGGCTTATGGGGAGATCTACATCCCCTAAATCATCCTATCGTCATGTGAAAGCACAGTGAGGGTGTAAGTCCCGGGGGCTTATCTCTGATGTGAGACCAGGTGCTATGACATCCTATCAGTTATCTCTAGTGAGAAAATAACTGTACAGAGTCTCCAAAGCAGATATTATCTGCTTCCCTAAACATCCTGTTCACTCTGTGTATTGTGTGGATTAAACTGGGCTGTGAACACATCGAAACTGGAACTGAGACTCCTGCTGGAAACATGCATTGTTCCTGTTAGCTCGCCTTCTCTCTTCCACTGCAGATGTGCTTAGAAAGCCTCTACCTATTGCTTCTCAGGCCTGGGGCAGTGAATTAATAATGCATAACGTGGCAAATACAGCACTAGTAAATGGTTGCACTGGTATTCAAAGGGCTTTCTGTTCTGAAAAAGAGAAGAGGGGTGCTGGGCATACTCCTGCAGAGGACTAGAGGACCAACAAGGTTGCACTTGGATGTTTTGGGTAGAGTGGGTTAGGAGTTTTCCTGTTCTTAGGATTGGAACCCAGCAAGCATTCATCTCATTTCTAATATGGTGATTGTTGGGTCATTGATTTTTTTTTTTTTTTAGCATGTTGTAATGAAAAGTAGAGATGCGGGAGCCAAGACTTAAACCAGTCAAAAAAAATACAGTCTGCAAAAAGGTGTGAGAATGCTTGGGAGCTCTTGTTAAAACAAAACAACAACCTCCCTGCCCCCCTCAAAAAAAAGAAACCCAATCCAAAAAAACAACATTAAAAAAAAAAACCCACAAAACCCAAAAAGCCCAAAGAAACCTTCAGCTAACAAGTGACCCTAAGTTTTGTTTGGTAATAGTAGTACTTCATAGAGTGAGGGGTGTGCATTTCGCTGGGGCATTTTTGGTGAGGTTTATTTTGGTTTTGCTTTTTGTTTTTTTTTTTGTAGGGGTTTGTTTGTTTTTTGTTCAAAGTGAACTACAGTTGTACTGTTTCTATCAAATCATTCCGTTCAGTGGCCTTCAGCAGTAAAGCTCCATGGATGCCATCTGGAACAGGGCTGGCTGGTGGTGAGCTTGGTGGCAAGCACAGGAGAGCTGGTTCTTTTCGCCGTGCTGAGCTGATGGAGGTGTCAGGTTACTTTTGTTGCAAAGCCAGAGCTTGTTGCTGGCAGCCAGAAACACTCCTTTTAACAAACTCTAGCGTGGCTTGAGTTCTGTGAGGCTGCCTTACCCAGCCCCGTGGTGGGACTCCCCCCAAACAGTGTGTTCTGCACAGTTTAAAGCTCTTTCAGTGCCAACAGAAGGTCACCCGTGAGTGAGAATACAATTTTGTATTCCCCCTTACATCTCATGCTCCTGTCTCCTGCAGCGATGGTGTTGGACTCTAATGCATTTCCACCCATGTACTGTACTGTGACTCTGAAAAGCTCGATTTAAATCCTGATGCAGATCAAATAATCCCATATCCAAGCAGACTGCTAAATTTTATGCCTCTTTCTTGACTTTCAAAAGAGCTCAAAGAGAACACTGAGAGTATTGCGGTGACCTTGGTACTCCGGTAAGGAATGGAAAACCAGGGTAGGATCTCTTGAGAAATATTTTGATATGGAGAGTAGTGATTAATTTGTTGTTACTGTGTTTAAAGAGCCTTTTGCTCCACAGCTTTGGTCAGCTGTCAGGGTGTCTAGAGCTAGAGACTGTCAGTGTGGGTGTCTCTGGCCTGCAGAGCAATGCTACCCTCTGACTGACCAGCCAGAGGCTTCATCTGGCCTCTGTGAGCTCCGAAATGTGCCATGATGCTCACAAATCTCTCCTGGGGAGAGGGATTAGAGCCACCCTGGCGTGAGCTGTTGGTGGGGTGGCTATCACTGCTGGTGATTGGGGCTGATTGTAACTTTTCTGTGCACCCTGGTGCTCTCTTTCAGTTTGTGCTGGTTTGGTTAAATGATCTATTTCTTGCCGAAGTGAATATGGAAAAAAAGCAGTGACTATTTCTTGTGATTCTCATTTGGATACTTTCACTGGTGATTCTTTGGCTGAGAGGCGTTTGGACTGGCTTTGGTTACAAATGGATGTATGTGTTCCTCCAGGGAAAAGGAGAACAAAATGGGGGGTGTAGGGACCCTCAATAAGTCCCTGCCTCTGGGTGACTGGGCTGGAGGTGCTGCCCTTTCCCAGGGCATATCCAGGTAAGACCAGCATCACCAGGCTGTCCTGCCTTTCCTCAGCACGGCCCCGGGTCTCCTGGCAGTCCTTGCCAGCGCACCCGGAGCGTGGCCTTGCTGCGCTGCCACGTGCAGCTGCAGCTTGTGCTGGAGGCCCTGCGGTCCAAAGTCCTCTGCTCCCATGGAGCAGCCGTGCCTCGGGAGGGGTGGGAGAGCCCAGCCTGTGGACTCAGGAGTCTGGGGTGTGCGAGGTGCTACAAAAAGTTGGGGATGAGGCGGCTGGTTTGATGCTTCTGCCCAGCTCCTCGGTAGGCAGGGCTGGAGACCAGCTCCACGCAGATCTTACTCTGTTGTGTGGGGGATATTTGCAAATGACCATAAATTGTTCTCACCTTGGAAGGTGTTCAGACAGAGATACCGGGCAGCAGCCAGCCAGCCTTCCCCYCCCCCTTTCCCCCTTCCCCCCCCCCCCCTTGCCCTTCTGATAATCAATGGGGAGCAAGGCAGTTCCTTCGGAAATGCAAAGTTGAGCCTCGCCCTGAACAGTGTGTCCTATTGCAGCTTGTGACTCTGAAACATTTACAGATCTTATCTGCAAGCTCTGAATTCTCTGTAAGATAGCGGGAGATGGATCTGTTCTTACTCACTGCGTGTCCAAGGCACGTGGACAGATCCTAGACATGTGGAGAGGTCCGGTCTGGGCAGCGTGTACTTGACAACTTTTGCTAGTGCTTCAGTGAAACACAGTGCCATTTCTGTGGTTTGTCGTGTGTGCGTGGTCTTTTTGTGCAAGCTGCTTCAGCATCTCCTCTTACAAACTTCTCTGTGGCTTCCAAGTATTAACAAACTCTAAATTTCTTCACTATGATGAAGCAAAAGGGATATAATCCTATGGAGTGCTGTGTCTTCCAGGGGAATATTGTCTGGATAAAGGCCTTCCTGTAACCAAAGCTTGCTGTCTTTTAAGAATGTTATTTTCAGTATTAGCATTTCCTTATCAGTGGTTTTAATGATCTCTAAAAGTAACTTGGAAGGTTTATTCGATCTTTGGATTGTGGTGTATTTATTTCTTAAGCTCAGTATTAAGGCTAGATTTCATTTGATTTTATAAATGGAATCTCTGACTTGTGTATATGCATAGGATGAGGCAGAAGAGTTTGAAGGTTTTTCAAAAATGTAAACTACTAGATTCTTTGGCTGTATCTTTGGTATGAAGTATTCAATAAAAATGTTTATTTGCATCCCGTAGCTGTGCTGGCACACTTACCTGTGCAGCTGTATTGTGGCCCTCACAGTGAGCTGCTCTGGCTTCAGTAAAATTCCTGGGTTATCTTCCAGCTTATCAATTCAGACTGCAGCTGGCTGGACTCCATGCCAGCACAACTGGAGGGGGTCGTGCAGAGAAGATAGTGCTGAATGGTGGGAGTACCTTAAGCTAGTGCTGCTGCTGCTGAAGAATTCTGGATCATGAAATCATGGCATTGATGTTTGCAAAGCAGTAACAGTGTGCACAAAACATAATCCAGTAAAATGGTACTTTGTTTGTTTGGAAAAGCTGAAAAAAAGTGCTACAGGCTTGAAAGCATTCCTAGACAGGCATCATTGGTCTCGCTGGCTGCCATCACCGAAATAATGAGCTGGAATTGTTTTAAGCAAAATTAAGAGGTGAAACTTCGTTCTTAACAGTATCTGCCTTTATCTAAGAAAGTTTCTTATGAATATTGTTTTGATATTTTCTTCTGTCACTGCACAGTGTACTGATGGCACTTTTTTCAGTCTCAAAGCAATGATTCTAAGTTTCTGAAAACTACAAGGGTACAATCGCTATGCTTACTTATGGTGATTTTCTCTCTGATTCATTGATCAGAATACGAGCTTGTTTCTGCAAAACAGGAGGAATTTTGTAGGCTAGTATGTTATAAGCCACTTTTAAGCTTCTAAACAACTGTCTGGAAAGTAAACAGGGTTAAATCAGAGGTTGAAAGCTCTTATTACACTTTAAAATTTCTGAGGTACCAGGAAGTTTGTGAGGTCAATTACAAGCTGTGATGACTGTCAAAGAGTTGGAAAATATTTTTTGTTGTACTTGAAGTTTTTGGGTTTTGGTGTGGAGGTTTAGTTGTGGGATTTTTTTTGTTTTTTAGGTTGGTTGCTTTTGGGTTGTTTTTTTTTCCCTAACCTTCACGGACAGAAGGACTGAGAACCTGATCCTCTTCTGAAGGCTGGAAAGTAAAGCCTGGAGGCATCATGGTGGTTCAGGACAAGGAACTGTCCATTCTGAGGGTCAAATTGTGGTACCTCGGCCTGATTGACTATTTCTTGGTGCACATAAGGAAGGCAGGCCTTGATCTTAATTGTACCTATGCTTGTTCATTTCCCTCTTCTTGTTCCCTTCCCTCCTCTTTTTCCCCCACCAACTCTGCTAGGAAAAAACATGATACCTTAGAAATGTCATGCTTTCTTAACTTATTGCTGGGTACCTTCTCTTAAAGCTTTTTGTCTTCAATTAATGTGGGGCTGCTCAACATGCATAATACCTGACTTCTGCATCAAGTAATATTGCAGCTTAAATTCTGATGTGAAAATATTTTTCTTCAAACTCCATATTCAATTTCTGAAGTGATATTTGTAGAATCTAGTAGATATTGTCTACTGACAGCTTCAACTCAGTTCTTGGCTAGAGAATTTTAGACATGTATGAAAGCTTATGGTGATAACAAAGCAAAATGTCATTTTTACTTCTAGTTTCATTAAATTTTTGAATCAAATGTTTGAAGTGAGATATTATGTGTTTGGCTCAGATGGTGTTTATTTTCCTCTCAGATGGAGGTGAGCTGTAGCTGCTTTTGAGGTGGATATAAATAACTCTTTAAAAGATGCAGTAATGACAGTGTTGGCTACTGTTACTCTGTGGAATTCTTTGATTAGTAGTTGGATTACATAGTAATCCAGGAGAGGAAGGTGCAATTGATCTCCCCTGGCATCAGAGCCTTGCCATTCTCTTCCTTCCCCAGCTGGAGGGGCAGCCCATGAGGCAAGAGGCAGCAGGGGCTGGAAAAAGCCACGTACCAGAAGGCTGCTGCATCTGGGCTTCTGGACAGGTTGAATAGCTGCCTGTGAGGTGCCCCTTCCAGGTGGTTTGAGCAGTTTGGGTGCTCTCACTCCAGCATGAGGAGGTGCTCTGGCAGAGAGAGAGCATCTGTCTGTCTTGCTGGTCACATCTGACCCACGGGAACTGATGACTCACTCTTGAGGCCACTCTATCTCTGGTGACTGCGTAAACTGGAACTTACGCAGAGGAGCTCCCTCTTTCGCGGTAAACCGTCGTCTCACTTCCTGTGTGTGGATTTATTAGGGCTTAAAGATGTGTGGGTGTGTACCTAAGGAAGTTTCAGCTTCTTCATTCTCTTCTAAATTAACAACTTGTTGTGACAGTACTAGGAGCTTGGGCTATCCCCATTGGATGCTGCATGTTCCTTAGCCTGCCTGGCAGTGCTGCCAGCTGGGGGAATTTTCTGCCACCCACAGCATCCCTCTACTCCCTGCCCAGTCAGCTTGGGGCTCGCCCACTAGCCTTGTGTGGTGCTGCCTATACCAGGCCAGACACCTGGGCTAATAAAAGAAAATACTAGTAATCTATTCGTTGTTTTATAAATACAAAAAATCACAACTCATATTGGTCCCTCATAGACTTTCACCCAGTCTTGCCTTTTCTATATTTATTTAGACAAAAAAAATATATAGTGATGTTCTGCTGCATTATCTAAAGTGAAAACAGTTTTAGCTGAGGGATGTGGTTTGCCTTTAAATGTGACTGACTTCATTGTGATTTCTGTGTCTGTTTGGGTAGTGGAATGAAAACAGATCTTGAAATTTCTGAAAACAAGCCTGCTGAGATATAAAATATAATAAAAAAGAGCTGGTATGATTCTCCTTACCTTAATTGTGTGCCTTGTGATGTACAGGTAAATATCTGTTATGTTCTGCTTTGTCTGTTTTGTATGAGGTAATTGTTTTTTCTGTCACACTTCAGAAACCAGGAATTTATCATCAATGGAATTGACTAATTGATGCCATAATCTGGTTACATGAGTAGCATAGCAAGCACATCAATAGGAGGCTTCACCATTTTTACCTATAAGCCATCTCTATTAAGAATTGAACTTGTTACAGTATAACACCATCTGTTAATTATGTGGTAGCTCCTAAGTATAAGTAGATGTTCATATATACTTTGCAAGACAAGATCATTTCTTTAACACACTCAGCCTCCTAAAGCAGAATTTATTAATGGTAAACCATATATATATATATATATATATATATATATGAGTTTCTAGGGACATTCTATTTGCCAACAATTGAATTCAGGTTTATTATGATTAGCTAGCTACCCTTGGTGCCTACTCAGAACACAGCTGGACATTAAAGAGATATAGTACCTGCTTTAACCTTTACAGACTACTTTGCTAGACTTGAAATTAGTGGGAGGGCATTGAAAAAAAACAGGGATAGCTGGAGGAAAGAACAAAGGCTATGCTTGCGTGGTTGTGTGGCTTACGTCACTTCGTTAAGCAAACAGGGTGGTTCTGCTAAGCCCTCTGACTTTGTAGTTGTAAGGATACGTGCCTCTAGTACGATGCCAAAACATCCCACTGATAGAGAAGTTAAATTGTTCTCCATCTACCTGTCATCTTGCCAAAAAACAATGCGTAGATTGTGATGTGGGGGATAAGATCAAATGTAAGGCATCAGTAGTGCCTTTGGGAATATCTCCCTCACTCCTTCTCGTGGGAGACTTGCCTGCTTGCTGTCCCCAGCTGTTAGTCTTATCACTGCACCACTGGTAGTATTTCATACACCTGTTCTTTTTGTAATCTTTTCTGCAGCAATCATTCTCTGGTAGGGGGTAGTGGGCATTAAAAAGGCAGATCCGACAAGGATGTAGTTGTATCTCTTACGTGCTGGACTTTGTGCTTCCGGCTTTGAAACTTCAGCTGGCAAAGCATTGATGCAGAATGACACTTTGGCATTGTTGTTACGTGTACTGGTGGTGTGGATGTGATTGCAACAGAAAAAATGCTTGTGCTGGTGTAATTTTGCTGGGGAGGTAAGTGAAGTTAAAGCATTATACCACAATAAAAAACCTTTACTCATAACATGAAGTTGCAGATAAGGAAGGATCTTCCAGTTTTACTAGTCTATCTTGGGTATGTCTGTGATCTTAGCGGGTCTTTCTCATCCTACCTAATCTGAATCTGATCATATAAACTAATGGGGATAACCAGTTATAAAAGATTAATTTCAAAGGGAAGATTGTCACTTTTGCTTGAAACAAGATGCTTATCTGGAAGTGTCTTTCCTTCCAAGGCTTGTGAAGGCGTTTGGGACCAATGCTGGTGCGTTTGTTAGCACTGCTATAGCCACTAGCACTGCTATAGCCACTAGCACTTTCCATGGCTATGGAAAAGTCTTTGCCCGTGCCTAAAAAGTTTTCTCTTTCCTTTCCAACATCCTTAGCCTCTCATCTGCCATGGTGACTACAAAGACTTGCTCCTTCAATGTATTACTGTCGTGGTGTTACTGCTCTACTACGACCACGTGCCTCCCTGCCTGTGTACAGTGGACTTGGGGCTTGTCTCCAAGACTCATTTGTTGACCAAGTGTGTTATCGCCCTCTGGAATGTGCTTGGGTTGGCTCTGGCACACCTGGGAGGAAATGATGGCCACTTTGCCCCCATACCATATATGTTATGGCGCATGCCAGGGTACAGCAGAGGCAAAGTCCTTTCATCAGTATCACAGGACTAGGTCAGGCAGGTGTAATGGCCCAGGTCTGCTCTACATAGGCAAGCACTGCATGTTTCAAAGGCAAATGGGGCCTGTAAGGAGCCTGAACAGAACTAAATAATAAAGCTGGATACTTAGGAAAACTGTGGGCTTTGCACTCTTCCTCAGTCAGTGCACTTAAAATAGTCAATTATGATTAGTTCGCTTCAGATGGACAGGTAATAGTATATAGTCTTTGTTGCTGAAATTAAACTGAATTCTGACATAATCTGTTTTTTCTTTATATCTGAAAGTGCTGTAGACTGTGGACTCCTTGTAGCAGGAGCCTTGGACTCCTACTTGCTCTGTCTGATGCAAATGACTACTAATGGTGTCCAGCATTGTGTGCAGGGGCAGCTCTAGGTTGAGGAAATGATTCTGGAGCAGCTTAGCTTGCTAAACCTGGCAGCCAAATTATGTTAATCAGCATTCCTTGCTTAATGAAAACCAGAGTGAGTTATTGAAATATCAGTCGCACTTCTTGATGCCACCTCAGCTGATATGACCACTTTTTGGATGTGATCCGAGATCTTTGCTTCAGTTCTTGCCTGACAGTCATCCATCTCTTATTTTTCCTTAGCTGTGAGGAGGTGCAAGTATGTATGACTGTTACTACAGTAACGCTGTGATTGAATATTCTAGTAGGAATGTGTTTATCTTAAAACCTATATTTATCTTTTTGTGAACAGTCTCAATTTAGCTAAGACCCTTTCAAAGTGAAAGTTTAAATTTATTCCACTGGAAGATGCTTTCTTGTGACAAACTTAGAAATATATTATGAACAAATTGTGTGTGCAGAGGGTGTGTTGTTTGAAGAATGTTCTTTTTAAAAATGAGCTAGATGCCTGCAATATCTACCTAGAGCCAACAGTAAAAACTATTAAACTGATTTTCCCAACCAGAGCAATACGACAACAGAATGAACTAAACTGAAGAAGCCAAAACTGAACTTCTGGGTCTGATTTAATGTATGAGGCCAAAAATATGTATTTTACTTGCATACGCTTGCATCAAGCCTTGAATTAGAATTGGGAACAAGGAGAAAAACAGTGGGCAGAAAAGGATGGGAACCTTTCCACAGATTTCAGCAGATGTTGGCTCAGGTTCTTATTCTATGCCTTCTTAGCAGAAAGACTATCTCACGTAAGCAAGCTAAGGAGAACCACATCCTATCTCCTTCCTTCCATCTGTATTAAGTCTGTGGGCCTGCTACAGCATGAGCAGAAATAAGCAATCCACTGAAGCCTATGGGCTATCTCCTTGTTAAGTAAATACTGCCTATCACAGATGGAGCTTTAGGCTATTAACCAAACTTGTTGAGCACTGGGAATACTGACGAGCAGCCATGGTTGGCAGTGATGGAGACAGGACTCAGGCTCATGAAGGCTAGGATTAGTTTTCCTTGGGAGGGGTTTTTGACTATGAAATCTCTTGTCCTTGGCTGGCCGCTGACTGTATTTTGTTTCACTTTTTGAACCCAGACTGTTTACCTTTTTTTGAGAGAGAAGTTCAGGTGCAGAGTGTGGGAATATGATTTTATTACAATTCATGTAATCACTGATGTCTTTGTTCTCAGAATTGAGACAGCAAGTACATTAGAACTTGTAACAGAACCAGTTAGTTGATGTAACTGGTCTAATTTGTATGAACATTGTACTTAAGACCTACTTATGGACCTGCACTTTATTGTGCAAAGGGCTATGCAAACACAGACCAAAATGTCAATACTCAGCCTTGAAATTTAAATAAGATGACTAGGAATTAGAGGAATACAGGCTGATGGAAAATGGGAAGAGCAGAAGAGAGCAGTGAGCAGATGCTGGTGTGCTATATGGACACATATAAGACAACCATCCTTCAGAACTGGGATCCAACTATCTCATACTGGTAATGAAACAAAATGTGGGGGCTACTCTGCCTTCTGAGGTTTCCTACTGCTGTCATCTAAATGAGAGCCATTCTAATAGGAATAAAGTGATTTGAATATTATACTGGTTTTTTGGGTTTGGTTGTTTTTTATCACAAACTTAAAATGCCTTAGACAACTATGCTGAAGCCTCTTTACTCATAGGTTTTGTCTTGGAGACTGGAGTGGGTAAGACAGTTCCAGAGGATGTGCAGGAAGAAAATGGGGGATTTTATTCACTTCCTTTAATGTTCGCTTTTTTGCTAATGCTTCTGGCTTTGGAAAGAGGTGTTAGTAGTCTGTGAGAATTCATGCAGGTGCAGTGGCTACAGTCACTCCCCTGGGAAATGATTTATCAGCAGCGTAAAGCAATAACTAAAACAGCCACCTGCCTTATGCCATTGCAGTTGGCAGTAATGTTATTGTGTGAAGGTTGCCATATGTGTAGAGAGGCTGTGGTCCCTTTCTGCCCTGCTCAGGAAAGAACTGTGCTGAAAGCAGAAAGTCTCTTCCGTGCTCCTTGAAACTTCAAGTTAATGATTTGTTTGACTGACTGCCTTGCCTGTAAGTGCATTGTTGGGTGATCTTATTGGAATGACAGGGCAGGAGAGCTCTTACCTCTCCTGCTATTACTGTTTGTTTAGACGTGTAGGTATTTCCTGCAAAGCCAGCCCAACAGAGCAACTAGAGCCTTGCCGTGCAATCATTTATAGTGCAGGAAAGCTAAAAGTTCAAGCTGTTCTGCAGTTTGCATAGTTTACTCTTTTGAACTTGGCAGTATAATCTCTTCTGCATGTTTGTGGATTCTGCTTAAAGCCTCCAACACACTGGAGTTTTTTTATCTCAAAAAGTAAATGGGAAGTAGGGAGAAGAGAGTGCCTCTGAAAATCTTACTTCAAGTTATTTCTTCCCTTCTTTAGGTAAAAGAAACTTCATGAGAGGTTGTGCTGGGGTATCTTCTTGATCTTTGGATGAGAAAAGCCTGGATCTTGTCATTCATGATCACTGAATCAAATTCTTGCAGGATGCATTGTCCAGCTCCCAAAAGCACAGCCAGCTCTGAAGTTGGGTACAGTTGCTCAGAGCCTTGCTCTGTCAAGTTGTGCGTAACTCTAAAATTCAAAACAACTAAAACACAATAAGTTCCACCTTAATATGAGAAATAACTACTTTACATTGAGGAAGGCAGAGCACTGGAAAAGGCTGCCCAGAGAGATTATGGAGTCTCCCTTTCTGGAGATATTCATAACTCACCTGGATGTGTTCCTTTGTAACCTGCTATAGGTGACTCTACCTTGGCAGGGGATTTGGACTAAATTATGTCCAGAGATCCCTTCTGATCTCAACTACTCTGTAATCTCAAACAATTGCGATACACAAAGGGCAACTTGGGCTAGCATTTGGTCATCCTTATTTTGACCCCTTGCCTCCATGAGACTCAAGGACTTCTGAAAACTGACTCTTTTAGCCCAATTAATGGTCCTGCAGTTCTCTACTTTCCTTATGTGCCAACCATCCATCCCATACCTCTGACTTGGCTGGTGTAGGTACTGAGGGAGACTGTTGGGAAGGTGTTGGGAGAGCCAAGGTCAAGGATATCCACTGCTCTTTGTTTAAAGTAACCCTTTTCTTCATCGAAGGAGATCATACCAGTTGAGCATTATTTCCTTTTGGTAAGTCCCTGTTGCCAGTTCTCCATGATCTTCTCATTTTTACTGTGCTTAAAAATGGCTTTGAAGACTGTGTTCCACAGTCTTTCTATAGGGACTGTGATTAAGTCTGTGCTTTCCCAAGATAATCCTTCTTGAAGAGGAATCTGACCTTTTTGCATTTCTGTAGTAATTGGGACCCTCCTGAAAGTGCCATGACCTTTTAAAGGCGATTGAGGATGGCATCTCAGTGGTGTTGGCCAGCAGTCTCACTGGCCTCATTTGTCACATGAGTCCCTAGGACCAGACAGATATTCGGTCTGTTCTCCCAGGCGCTTCCATTAGGCAGAGGAACCAGAAAAGCCTGAGATCAAAGCTCAGAGTAAAGGCCTTTTCTGCTTCTGTTACAACCGTGTTCCCCCAGCCAGTTCAGCAACAGAACCAGAATCGTGTTTCCTATAAAATTGCTGTTAATGTCTGTACCAGGAGAAGACCTTGTTGTTTACTCTTGCACTTTTTTACTAATTTTGGCTCTAAGGCAGCTTCAGCTTCTCTCTAGGATCCTCCCTGTACACTGCTGTTTCCCTAAACCTTCTGCCGTCTTTGTGCTTTTGTCACATCTCATCAACTCATTCAGGGATGAGTTTAGTTTTTTTTCAAAACTAACAAAGTAAAATACCTGCTTGAGACTTTGCTTGAGTGAAGGCAGTATTTTTAAGATTAAAACTCAGAAAGAGTACCCTGACAGCATGTATGAATACTCAGGCCTGAAGTAACTTGCAGTGCTTGAAACAGAAGTCTTGTGTGGGCTGATAAAGTATTTGCGGGTATGTAAAGGGACTGCTAAAGGTGATCTTATTTTTGATGAGAACTTATGAATATTCACTCCCTTCTTTTTCAGTTTTAGTAGCTATTTCCTATTGCAGCCTGTTGTGTATTGAATTGTTGGGGGTGTTTTCTACACCCGCTCTTCAGATGTTGCCAACTCTCACAAGCATTCTCTGATTAAAGGAATTGCCAGGCTATATTGTCTGAATTCTTTTGGCCTTACTCGTGTTAGCCTGAAGGGAGGAGGGAAGAAAAAGCACAATCTTAAGGG
Organism: Parotia lawesii; assembly: GCA_003713295.1. NCBI lineage: Eukaryota > Metazoa > Chordata > Aves > Passeriformes > Paradisaeidae > Parotia > Parotia lawesii. The sequence continues at coordinate 2,356,764 of RAHM01000069.1, forward strand.
CTTCCGAAGCCACAGCACAGGCAGCTCATACCGGTGTGGTACAGGGCAGGATCAAGGTCGGTGTTACAGGCAAGCTCCTGATGACTGATTACAAGTCAGGGAAGCAATTACTGCGCTGCTGGGGCTTCTCTCAGCACTCAGGAGGAGGGGTTTAGCCTGTGCATTCCTTGACCCACTGATTTGGTTTTGGTCTCTGTACAGCCTGCTGAAACACTTCTGGCTGCAGAATCTCCTGCAAGTAGAGCATGAAGGAAAAATATAAAATTTCTCTGAGCTAGAATGAAGATCAGACTGAGTTGTGTGTTACTTGTCAGATAGCTCTGTTGGAGATGAATGGCTGAATGAGAGCTTGGAGCTGTAATGTGCTCTTAGTGCTTGAGCACGTTTCACTGGCACTGAGTTTAGCTTTATTTAGCTTGGGAAAACAGACAATACTGTGATGTCCATTTTATAAATCTATTACTAGAACTGACTTTTTTACAGCTTCTGCTGCCTTCAAGGCTGCTAGAAATCCCCAGGATGAAGCCAGAAAGAACATAATCTGTTGAACTGTGATGCTGAAGCAGATTTGCAAACATCAATAGTGAATAAAATATTCTGCTTAAAAACATAAATCACTACAATCTCTGAAATAGCTGACTATGATAAAAAGGCAATGAATTTTTCATGAAGTACAGCAATAGCACCAGATGGCTACTGGGCTTGTGGGAGAATCTTTCCATTTCACATTAATTCTGAAAAACAGTGAACTAAAAACAGCATGCAATAATGAACTAGTTTGGACCTAAAATAAGTGGATGGAATCAGATTTGTTCTAAATTGGCATATTTTCCTGGACTTCTACTTGAGATCTGGCTCCATGAGTTCTTGTCTACACAGGTCTCTCTCAGTTTGTAGGTGGGTGGTGTTTGGTTTAAATTGCTTTATGCTCACACAGTTGTCTTCTGTCCTTTTTTTGTCTTGTCAAATCCTGCTATAATTAACCTGCTTTCAAAGAGATGTTACTTCAACACAGAATGGATGAAACCATTGTTAAAGTTCGTGTGAACTTTACCCATGTCATATGAGCTACAGTGGTAGTGTCTGCAGTGCACGGTTTTGTTATTTGAACATCATGTTAGTTTAGCTTTGTACTTCCCAATGTTGAAGCAACATTTTTATTAAACATTGGTGTGTGTCTGTTACTTAAATTTATGACAGGTTCTAGCCAGGAGTGTACTATGTCTAGCATGTGCTGCCCTTAGTCATGCCTGCTGACCTGTTTTGTCATCCCTAGTAGGACAACAAACTAGAGTAAGAGTACAAATTGCTGTTGATGTAATGCTTAGTAAAGGAGGAATTTGAAGCTCAACTCTGTGACCTGTCAAAAACAACAACAAAAAATGCTTGATTAAGCATTCTTCAAACAGAAAATTTATTGTCCAGAGCTTCTTCTCCTTTTTCTTTTTTAAGTTTGTTTTTTTTTTCTTCAAACCTTGGTTATATTCTGGACTTCCATTTGGAAACCTAAATTAGATTTTAGCCACCAACTGTCATTTTTGATTATTCTTTTTTCTACCTTTTTATTTTCATAGTGGCATCTCAGCCAGTTTAACAAAAGCAAAGCATGGTTTTATCTATCACACTTCTGACCACTGTACTTCTGAGTTGTGGGAAGTGGATTTGAATACGTGGTTGCGTTATGTCTGAGTAATGACTGCCTTAAACTGTTGCAGAGTAAGATTTAATGAACACAAATCTATATGAAGTTAAAGAATTTTTTTTTAGTCATGTGAGTTTATTTTACTTATTTTGTTAAGCTCCCTTCACAGTTTATCCCTCCGTAGAAGAGACTTTCTGTGGAGCATTTATCTGTGTGTACTTTGCCCTGCCAACACATGGGTGTGTCCAGTTTTGGAAGTGAAGCTTGGAGTTCTTATTTGGCTATGTGGTGGCCGATGTCCACATGGAACAGTACAGGTCATGTTAGCTTTGAGGAGAAACAGCACAGCTACATTAACCTTATGCTATTCCTCAACTAATCTGCCTCCTGCAAAGTTAACTAGCGAGGTTGGCTGACACAGCTTTCTAACTAGGGGTGCTCTGACTTACCAGGATATACTTTCCTGAGTATACGTTTTAAGAGCTACACACACTGATGAGTGAGTACACACATACCAAGGCAAGGTATAGCTTATGTTCCTGTGTATAAAATGGATTAAGGGAACTGAGTCTAAATATTAAATTATAACTTTTCTTTAGATTAGCACCCAAATTGTCTTAGTCAGATGCCACTGTACTTTGCTCGTGTAGGAGGATAGCGTGTGTGACTGGGTGGGTGGAGTGAGAGAGCACCTGATCTCCAAGGCTGGATCTGTAGCATGTGCCTAGGATTGGGCTGGGAAGCAGGAGGCTTGCACAGCCCCTCTGGGGCAGGTGAGGCACTGCACCAGAGAACAGATGCTGTCTCCCGATACCAGCACTTTAAGGGCAAACTATTGAACTGTATTTCATTACGGGCTGTTTCTGGCTACAGACTTCTGGTTTGGTTGGTGGTGTTTTTCTTGCCTTCTTTGGAGTATTGTACTGCAATATTATATAATCATTCTTTACAGGCCTTAGGCATGCTGCAGAGCTGGCCAGCTTGGATCTCAAAGCTGGGACTATGGCAAGAAGTGCTGGAGCTGCAGGGAGAGTACTGTGTGTCCCCTTCCTTTCAGGAAGCCGGCATAGTTCACGTGGTGAAGTGTGCTATTATCTGAGCTGCAACTCCTTGTTTCTGAGTTCATGAGTCTTACCTAAAAGCAACTGACCTGTAACTCCTGGGTTTTCTTTTGTTTAATCTAAACCACCTCAGATATGACCCTGAAACAAAATGAGCAGGAAGATTTAGGAGCAGACTTGACAAAGCCTATTAAAAAAAAAAGTGTGGTGGTGGGGGGGGAGAACTGAAACTGTGCCAAGCAGTTATGGAGGGGTGAATGGGCTAGAACAAGAGTGGTTTGGAGCAGAGGAAGCTGGGCATTGTGCAGGAGCAGACTTACAAAGTAGGTAACGTTACTCCAGTGTAAATATGTGCAACATGCCTCTCCAACCCAGCTCTGCAAGATTCTTGTATGGACACAAGGCTCAGAGCATTACCATGCAGTGGTGTGCCCCAGCAGAGCCAAGCAAATAAAAGAAGCACCCTGTCAGTGTTAGTCACTGTGGCTCTATCTACGTATGTATGTTGATGATTGCATACACAAGCTGTATTTCAGATGTATTTAAGTCTGTGTTGTAACTGTCTTGAAATGTACTCTGAAGATTTTATTGTCATATTTAACTGTATAAAATTAGTAACAATGCAACTGTTCACTGCCAAAGTCATTCCACCTTAAACAAAACAAACCATTATCTTTCTCTGTCTACATTCTCTGGGTATAAACACGGGACTGCTTTTGCTGGCTGGAGAACTGGCTATTTATAGCATTGCAAAAATCTTTCCAGATTCTCGTTACTTATTAACAGGCTGTTCTTTTTGATATGGGACAAAATAAAAAGTCACAAGGATCTAGAAGGGACAGACAGGAAAAGGCTAGAGAATCCTGACAGATGTAGCATTTCTGTTGTCCTTTTTGCTTTTTGGCAGTTGCTTCCAAGTCACGGTGCTGATCTACAAGATACTCATGAACAGTTCTCTTGTCTTGTGAAAATACTCCCTGAAAAGCTTCACGATTCAGAAAAGAGGAAGATAAACACCTCTAGGGCTCTCACTGCTCCCCGATATCTTGTTTTACTGATGAATGCTGATTAGCTGGACCGGAGAAGTGGTGTTCTCAGTAAAACAAATGCAGGCAGAAGGAAATGTGTTGTTATTTTGCTCTCATTTAATGTTTCCATTTTGTTTCAGATTTTTTTTATTGCTTTCAATGTCTCTGTGTCTGCTGGCACAACATATGTAAAAAATACTGTACTTTAGTGTAAAGAAAACATAGCTGAACATCTGAAAATCTGTCTAAAAGTGAAATGAAACTTTCTGAAACAACATAGGAGAATTTCATATTTCAACTCCATGTTCCCGACCTCTGGCAGCTGTTTAAAGCATACTGAAGGAACGAACTCGTGATGTTGGTGGCTCAGAGCTCTTCAAAAGTAATTTTCAAATAATGGTGTGAGTATATATGCATAAGCAAACATACACACGTGTATTTGGGGGAATGTGCGTGTTCTGTGGCTGTCCCTCACCTCTCCTCTCCTCGCATGCTACAGCTGCTAAAAGCACGGAGGCAGGGCGGTTCCCGGTGCCGGCCCGGGTGTCTGTGGCCCTGCCGAGGTCCCTGCTGGGGGAGGGAAGGTGTGCGGCTGCATTCTCTCCTCCAGAATTGTGCAAGACGAACGTCAGCATGAGGTCAAAGAAAGAGTCAAGTGCATTGATGCTATATAATGTTTTTTTCTTGCAAGTGGTTTTTTTTTCCTTCCTCCTCCCTGACCTTGTCTAATTTTCTTTTTTTCTTTTTTTTTTTTTAATCCTGGCAGCGCCCCTTTCCTCTTCTGCTATGACAGCATGAAACAGGGCAAGCGTGGCCTTGGTGGGGTTTTGAAATGGAGGCGCGTTTCCTTTCCCACTGCATTGCGCTGAGTCAGAGCGGCCGAGGGCTGTTCCTGGCAGCTGCCTCACGGCCGGGCTCCCGGGGCCGCGCCCGCTGCCACATAAACAGAACACTCCGTCTGCGTACGAGCTCTGTACTTCGGCCAGTTCGTGGCATTTTTTCAAAGCTCTCCTATTGTCGCTTTTCCTTTGATGTGCAAAGCTGAGCAGGAGCGTGGTTGCCTGTTTCTGCAGCGAAGAGCTCCGGAGACAGCAATGTTACCAGAGCGTGAGATGAATATCCATGTAATTCTGTTAATATTCAGGTAGCACCAGCTTTCAAGAGATAATGGAAGACTTTCAGACTTTCAGCCAGGCTCTTCTGCTTGTAACATGTAGGCTGGATTAACCTACTGAAAAAAAAGGGATGTATATGAAATTTCTGACCGTGACTTAGTGTAGTCCTTAAAACAACCAAAACCAACCCAAACTCAGCTGTATGTATGTTTCTGTATGTAACCAGGCAGGTAATTAGAGGAAGTTCCACATCAAACAGATGTGTATCACTGCCCACAGCTAAGCAAAGCAAGGAGCAGGACTACAGCTAGTGCTCTTCCTCATGAACAGGGAAGCTGAGGAAACTGTGGTGGGCTAGAAAAGCCTCGGAAGAGTAAACAGCAATACTGTTGATTTTCTTACAGGGGAGAGCTTATTTTCGAGCTTTTTTCATCAGTAGAATTGATTGGGGTGAGGTGTACAGGCACAATGCCAGGTTGGAGTAGGACCACTGCACTAAATTTTTAGGATAAAATTTTTAGGAGCATAGGCTTGTGCTCTTTGGGTGGATGAAGCCCTTGAGAAGGACATCTTTTAAGCCAGTGGGAGGTCAGTGGAAAGATCAGGGGACACGTTCACAGCTTGCTCTTCATGCAAAGAACATGAAGCTCCAGCACTGCCTGCTGTCTTTGCAAACCACTCATGACTCTGGTGGCAATCTTCAGACAGGATATCTTTGATTTTGATTTGTTTTGGGGTTTTTTTTGTACCTAGATAAGGTGGGGCCAATAGTCTTCCTTATTGTCTGTTACTTTTCAGTTACAATTTGAGAGATAGGCAAACATATTTTTCTAGATGTTGGATAGGTATATTGCCTAGATTTTTTTTGCTGCAACAGCAGGGCTAACTGAAGCAACAAACGCATCCAAGATCTGAGTGAGATGTACAGTAGACTACTGGTGCCTTTGTAGTTCCCTTGTCCTTTGGTTCATAGAGCAAGTGAGTGAACTGGGAACCTGAAGTACACTTTCCTGTGCAGACATCAGCTAGTGCTGAGACGCTTGAGTCTCTGAAAAACCTAATCTAGACCTGCAGGATATTATTGTGTTATGTGTGCACAACAGTTTGGTTAGATTTCTGAGAGGAAAACAAGGCTTTAGGATTATGCAGTCTCTAACAGCCATTATCATTAATAATGTATTAAAAAGAAGGTTTATAGCCCTGAGGCTATCATCTCAATGCGTAATCTCAGAAATGTCAAGGTGACTCAGGATGATGTGATGGACCATGGCATCTCTGAACTGCTCTGAAACGTGTCATTCCAAATAGCACACGTGGTGAAATGCACATGGCGCTCAGACAAAAAGGCTTTTTTTGCCCTCCCAATCACAAACACTCTTCTCCTTGGCAAGGATACATAGCAGCAACAGTGTGTATTGTCTTTGCCTTCTGAGAATGTGGGCTCGTTTTTATGGTCTGAAGCTAATTTGGGATATGAAAGATTCTGTGGGCAACTAATAATCTAAATCTCCCCTTTATTGGGATAGAAATACTTTTTGCTCATGTTCATAGTGGGGGAAGTTAAGTATGGCTCAAAAATATTGGGGCCAATAGGAACATATTTGCCGCATCGTTGCAGCCTAGCTTAAAGTTCATACAATTAACATTGTCTGTCTGTGTTAGTTTTTGGCTGTGTCACCATACCTCTCTCTCAGATAACATTATTCTTTTGAGGACAGCAGCCTCTGTTCACACAGTGGATTAACCAGCACCGTGTTCTTATTTGTAAATTGCATTAGAACAGCTTTGAGTTCTTTCCTGGGGTCAGTGCAAATCAAAGTTGAGCACTGATGCCAAAATCTCACATCTATTCTTTGACCAGTGGTGGTGTTTTGTTTTTTTTTTTTTCAATTGGATATTTTGGTGACACAATTCAATGTAACAAAAAAAAAAAAAAGAAGTTGGTGATATGAAGGGACTTGTAGGAAGAAATTAATTGGAATTATCCAGACTATGACAGAATGTTGTCTAAAAAGGGTAGTTCATCTGAATGTCTTCATTTCAAGTATATATTTGCAAATTCTTAGGAAATAGGATTCCTAGTAGGGACCAGGTGGTTGAGCTGCTCCTCCCACCCATGACTTGATGCTTTCATTTTATTTTTATACAGAGATTTTTAACAATAGCCTTTTATTATGTTTAGAGGACTTTTTTTTCTTTATAATGGGCTCAGCTTCCTGAGCAGCAGAACATCTACTTCCCTTGATAATTACCCAGTTTCTCTCAGAAAGCTCTTCTCTTAGAAAGCTTTTCCCTTCCAGCACATTATGTCATTATGTTTACTCAATAAATTTGATCTTCACTTTGCATTCTAAGTGGGTTGGTCCATTTTAGCACCAGTTGACTTTCTAAATTAAAATAGCCTTGCTGGTATAACTGTGCTGGTGCGTACTTGTTGAGTCTGGAACAAAACTGAGATGGACCCTTGCCACTTCCAATTTTTTATGCTAGAGGACTAACACCTAAGTTATTCTTGGGCTCTGGTGTGGGTGAGGCTGTACAATGGGAAATTTGTCTCTGCCCATTGCATGTTACAGAACAAAGTGACTTTGGGTAGTGTTAATGCAAGTCAGAGCTCTGTGGTAAACATCTGGCTTCTACCGAGTTAGTAGCCAAGCTCTCATTAATTTCTATAGAGTCAGGCTTGTAAATCTCTCCTTTTTTTTCCCCTTCCTCCTCCAGCATCTGACACAAAGGCACCTATGAGCACATACCTGCCTATACATTCTGTTTTAAAGCCAGGCAACCATGTTAGCTAAGGTAGTGCCATGCCTGAGGCTACAAAGTCATGGTGAAAGGCTTTCTCTGCTAGGTTGGGCTTGGTGCTGTCCTAACATGCTCATGCAGACACTTCTTTTCCAGCATGGCACATGAACTGAAAAAACTCTCATCTGCTTGGCAGAAGCCTGCAGTATGCAATGCAAACAGATCCCTGTCTGCCATCCAAGTGAGTTATACACCAAGTCTGCACCCCTCAGTTCTTCCCTGTAAAATGATGGTAATTCTTTCATCCTTTTGTAAGATGCTTTGGATGAAAGGTGTTTAATTGATGTAAAGTGTAACTGCTAGGAATGTACCTCATTGTTTCCAGCTGCTCATGCTGCTGACATACAACCCAATTCTTTTCCTCTCAGGCTTACTCCAGTGAGAAAGAATGAGTTTTGACTGCTCTTCAAGCAGTGATATCCCAAGTTCATGACACTGCTGCTGTTTTACCACCCTAATGACTGACCTTGATTTTACTGATGCTTTTCCTAATCTTGACAAGAAAAGTAACTTTTACTTCTGAGGGTTGACTCTAAATACGTTTGACTAACTACCAGTAAAACTGAGGTTTTGTGGTTAGTTAGGAGGCTTTCTTAGCAAGAAGCAGAGCTGTTTGTACCTGAAACAGTCAGGTTTCTTTTCTTTTCCTGCTGGCTTAGTCTCATCGATATTCTGCTCGCTGAGTGTGGGGATAGAAACTTGTTCTAGAGGCCATTGATGCATCAGTAGAGTCTCACTGTAACCAAACTGCCTCTACTGCTCCTTTTAAAAATTTCTTTGTTTTCTTTTTTGCCCAGGAAAGGTTGCTGCAAGTGCAATAAGTAACATCCCATCAGACAGCGTGTTTAGAGCAGTTCTAAGTGTCTATAAGTTTTAATTAGCTGGTTTAGGTCCATGGCACAGATAGCTCTAGGACTTTTTATTTCCTATGCATTCCTTTCTCAGAAAGGCATGGATGGTAAAGTCACAGGTCTTAGCAGTGGTGACGAGGAGAGATGTTACCTTTTTCTGAAAAAACCCCAAACCAATACCACCACCACCCCATCCCCCGACCAAAAAAAACCCCAAACCAAACACCCAGACAAAAGAACTTCATATATAGTCCTTTCTAGCTCTTTTTTCTTTTCTCCCCTGAGCCTGTGCTGCTGTTGTGAGAGACCTGTTTGTATTGCAAAGTAGCAGTTTGCTCTTGGCAGGTCTTACAAGAGCTTGATGAGAGGAGAGCTTGAGAGAAGAGTCATTATCTAGTATCTGCCAGCAGCTCTGGGAAGAGAGAAATGGAATTTGGGTCTCCCTGAAGGTGTCTGAATTAAGAGAAATGCAGCCTTCAGGTACTTATTATGTATAATCATATAACCAAGGGTTAATTAGGAAAGCCCCTGTGGTATTTCAAATGTTTGAGGGATCTCCCACGGCTGAGCAAACCAGGCTTTGAGATGGAGAGTGAAGTCTTAAGAGGTAGTCCCGTGGGACTTTTGCAACCCCACATGACTCTCACTTTCAGTGGCTGAGCTTGCTCTTTTCTAAGCTGTGACGCAGGTGTTAAAGCAAGAATAGGGAAGTATTAATGCCTGATAAGCAGCACTTTGCAAAGTCGCTAAGTAATTGAATTTGAAGCAGATTACCCTATTCACAGTCTGAATGCTAGCACGTATGCTAGCGCGTATTCAGTCTTGTGTTAACAGTCACGATATTAACTAATTTACTAGTGTTTGTCATAGGGTGTGTGCTGTTTTCTCACCAATGCCAAACTGCAGGCTATCTCTAGCAGCATAGGCTGTATTAAGAAAATGGCTGAGGCTATGAGAATCGGCGAGGTAAAACCTTTAGGTACCATTAATTCACCATGAGGAGCCCATATGTACTGTACTGTATCCTCCGCATCTGGTATGCATCAGGTTTTTGAGCATTAGCTTGATAAAACTAGAAATCCTGACTGCATCCTTGGAAGCAGCTGCATAGGAATAATCTGTATAAAAAGAAACAGTCCCTTTTGCAGGAATATACTTCAGACAGCTGTGGAAATACTACAGAAATAAGGCTCTGTTGCAGATTTTTTTGCCTCGTCAGATAATCTTGACAGAAAGGCTTCAATTCATTTGCCTAATGACATAAGATAATTCAAACACCATAAGGCACTCCAGTGATTTCTGCTTTGTCTCTAGCTGCTGTTCTAGGAGGGTACAGGTCCCTGTAATGTTTGGTTAAATACACAACCTTAGGCCTTGGATATGCCAACAAAAATATAAAGCATCTGGGAACTGATTTCTTCTATTAGTACAGTACTGTGAAAAACTGTAGAGTAAAAATTTTTTTTATTTTCTAAAATACATGCTTCTCTAGCATCTTACCTGCTTGAGCAGCTGAAAAGTCTCTTCACTAATGATATAGTGGCTTTGAAGGTGGAAAATGCTTTGTTTGTTTGTTTGTTTTCCCAATGCCAGATACTTTTCAGCATTTCTAACTGTCTAGGATGTGATATTAGGTTTTATGGGGTTTTATTTTTTAATAACTTACTTTGACGTCATAATTTGTTTCCTAAGTTTCAATCAGTAACTAGTTAGTTCTGTGTCACTCAATTCTCAGTTGAGATCTGTGTGTTAATAAAAATCAGCATCAAGTTGCAGCACGGATTCCCTTCCAGAAAGATGCTGAGCAAGACAGCAGCAGTGAGCTGTGCTCAGGAAAGCCTGTCTGAGAGCACATAGCTGGAAGCACGGGGCTGTGCTTTCTTCTGTGCTGCACTGCTGCACAGACCGTAGCAGGGCTCCAGCACCACAGAACTGCAAATCTAGGCAGATGTTCTTTAACAACGGTGTTTGATGTGTGGTGTTTATGACAAGTAAACTCGTTTAAGCTTGTGTTCAAGATCAGTTGAACTTAGATCCTACAATCGAACCCTCCCTCACTGTACTCTGCTTAGTCTCATTACTGTCTTCACAGTAGGAACTATTTCCAAAATTACTGACGTGAGCAGGGGACTTTCCCTGGCTTTAACAGAGATCGGACCAGATACCTACTCTTATTTTATGCTGGGTTTTTTTAACAGTTTTAGCCTGACAGAATTTGTGCAGTCAAGATTATCTTCAGAACTACATCAATTATGACCAACAAAGGATCTTACTGTTATCTCTTAATATTGAATAAAATAAGAATACACCCAACTTGCAGTGATAGCAAAATGTGTCCGTGGAAGGTGTAGGCACAGAAAATTAAGTATTTCTCTCTGTTCTGACTCTTTCGTCCAGTATATACTCTGCTCTTGAACTCAGCCCTGCCAGCTATTATTCAGGGAAATTGTAAAGACACATTCTCATACCTGTCACTGCTGGGAGGAGATGTGGGGGATGAAGGTGGGGAGGAAAGACTGTGAGTTCAAGCTTGGCAAAATCTTGTGTCTTTGAAAGCTGAAATTGTGAAGATTTACTCTATGGATTAGCAGCTGTCAATTTTTCATTAAAACCGGTATCAAGAGACAGCTATTTGCAGTCAATTTGCTATGAGCAGGATTTAGTTTGGGAAGGATGTTTCCTAGTCAGTGTAGCTCTGCTGTTCTGAAGCTGTTTCAATGTTTAATAGGTTACTTATCCTGACAAGGTTGAAGCTGCAGCTAATTATGCTGTTATAAATTCAGCATGAACTTGTATACTGCAGTAATCCTTGTCATACTATTCTATACTTAGAGTGAGCCAAGCAACAACAGGAGTGTGCTATCCATCTTTTCTATTTTTTTTTAATCATTCCGGAGAATGAAATAATAAGTGGATAAGAGGGATAGGTCAAACTCGTTATCTGTCAGTTGTGACAATGTACTCTTCAATAGCACTGCGTTATAGGTATTCAGTGATGGGACCTCTGGTTGAAAAGGAGGTTAGAGTATTGCAAATGAAGTTTTCTACAGAGTTATGGATATAATAAAAGCGACCTCAGTTTTATGGGAGTGAAGAGTAGAGGTAAGGATAGAACCCAAGAAAATTGTGGGTCTACCTCCATGGAGCAGTGGGTGTTTCTAAGGAAAGTGATCCGTGCTTTCCTCCCAAAGCACTCTATGGCCCAATGCCACAGGCTGGGGTGGCAATCAGGCAAAGCATTCCAGATGCAGGCTGTTGCCACAAAGCCTTTTTGTTTTGTTGATTGCTTGCAGGCAGGGAGGGGGCTCCAGGCTCCAACATCGGTGCACAAGCACCTGATCAGCTCTCATGTCTGTTGTCTTGGGGCAGCACCTCTCTCTTTGGGAGAGATGCCTTCAGAAGCTGCTGGCTGCTATTTAGTACTGCTGAATAACGATCAGGTATTTACTTCTTTCTTCCTATTTTCTTTTGAAATTATCTCCTCTGTGACCCTCAGCCTTTCCACCCCACACCCAGTCGGTTGTTATCTGTGTTTGAATCCTGTTCCCAAGGTCTCTTTCTGGTTTTGGTGAGGACTCGTTAGGATATATCTGCTTGCTTCTCTCCTACGTATTTTTGAGATAGACAGTAGCCAATGTCAGATACGACAGGGAAAATATGAAGATTCTTCTAATACTTCTTGTAGCTCTGGAGGGAAAAAAAAAATCATTGCTTTAATGTAAACCTCTGCTCATGAGTTCATTTTTCACTTTCCCCTGCTTTCCCCTGTTGCCCTATTTGTTTTCCTAAGGGCACTGCCTCCCACTACTGCAGGTGTGAGGCAGGTGTTCCTTATGACTGAAGATGGTCCATGTAGGGCAAGCATGTGTCAGCCAAAGTCCCCACCTGCTTTCAGAGTGTGTTCTTCAATGTCAAGTTCAAAGGATGGCTTGAAGGTCAGAGGGGATTTTGTGGCTGTTTGGTTTTGGTTACATGTCTGCATCCTTGTTATAGTAAATAGAAAAGTAAAATTGAGGGAAGTACAGATAGCTGAATTCTTGACAGCTGATTTTGAATGTGTTTATACATGTGTAGAGGGAGGCAGTTTCATGAAAAGTGTAAAAAAGAGTCTATGAGGTGAGATAGACTTAGCTGTTAATGCTGGATAGCTGGTGCTGGTTTTGGCTGGGGTAGAGTTAATTTTCCTCGTAGGGGTTGGTACGGAGCTGTTTGTATTTCGTAGGTTAGTATGGAGCAGTGCTGATTATTCAGGGATTCCTGCTGAGCAGTGCCTACACTGAGCCAAGGCTGCTTCTGCTTCCCATCCCAACACTGAGCAGGCGGGGGTGCACAAGGATTTGGGAGGTGGCACAGGCAGGACAGCAGACCCTAAATGGCCACAGGGGGATCCCATACCATCTGGCATCATGCTTCGCAATAAAACTGGGGGGAGGGTTGACTGAGGAGCTACTGCTGAGGGACTGGCTGGGTATTGGTGTGTTGGTAGTGAGTGATTGTTTTCATTTGCATCTCTTTTCTTTCTTGGGCTTTATTTGTCTCTTTTTGCTATTTTGCTTTTATTGTAATATGCTGTTATTATTTTATTTTATATCAGTTATTAGTCTGTTCTCATGCCAACCCATGAGTTTTCTCACTTTTACCCTTCTAGTTCTCTTTCCTCCATCCCATTGATGGTATTGAGTGAGCAACTCTGGAGTGCTTAGTTGACATCCGTGGTTAAACCATGGCGTAGCTATACCTGATGACTTTACTTTCTCTTATACTAGAAACCTTTTACTTAACTGCTCTTGATTTTCCTAGAGAAGGAGTTAGGGTTTCTTTTATTTTTTTTTTCCTTTCTAATTTTTTTTTATGGCATGGTGTCGCTGTTCTCACCGTGGACAAGTAGAGAAACGACGCAAGAATTCAGGCTCAGGGATAAATGGAAGCGATTTAATAATCTTTCCAAAGGCTTTTATATGTTAGTTCACAAAAGTGTGTTAAATGGCATAAGGCAATTGGTTTTTTGGCCATCCACCCCTTGAGGGGATTGGTCAAGTTCTAAGACACCCATTTCTAAATATTTATCTAGTTAGAACCATAACAATTCTGCAAAACAACTTGCAGGTGCAAGAAATTTACAAAACTGTAACATTGTTTTGAGTTACTTGCATGGGAAAGACAGAGCTCTCACAAAACACTGCAGAGAGCTGAAGAAATCCTCTGCTGAAGCTTTTTCAGCATCCATAGCATGGAGGCTGTTCCCTTAAGTTTATTTTTTTATGGGTATCGATGACAGTGCTTGCACCCTCTGAAAGATCAAATTTAGGGATATTTTGATGAGCAAAATGAACAAACACCAATTCAGTGGGTATATAAAATTGTATTGTAGCAAATTTTTTAGCCTTCATTCTAAGTCTGTCTCAAGCTGACTGTAACACAGAAACATGTCCGTTTCCAAACTCACTGATTTATTTTGCAGGATCTTGACATGCATTATTTCACATGTGCAAACATGCTACCAAGTGTCTGAATACATATTACATTTTGGTTAATTTTCTATGGAAAGTCAAGGTCTCTGAAGAGAATTTATTGTTAGAGCTGAATGGAATTAGAAACTGAAACATAGCAGTGCTACAACGAGGACAAATTTATACCATGGGCAGCTCCAAAATGATTTGCATAGCTTCAGTTGTTTTCCGCTACCTGGAAATCTCAAGAGGCTGAATATATTCTTGCATACTCGCAATTTATCAGGGCCATAGGTATCTCTAATCCACAGTTTTCTCTTCACAGAGCCATGTTTTCTATTTCTGAGTCTGGCCTCCTGCTATATTTGTGGAGATAAGTAAGGGTTTTTTTCTGCAATATCTTCGGGCGTGCCTGAGAAATGTTTTCTTTTGATAAAGAATTCGTGGGGTTTTTTTTCAGAGCAGCCCTCACCATAGAAACATGTTTTCAATTTAATACTAATAGGAAGATGTTTATTTTTCAAAAAGTTACAAAAAAATCCCCCTTTTTTTCTTTCTTAGGCACCTCAAGATGGTGATTTGCTAACTTGCCTGAGTAGGACCATAGGGTCAGGATGACAGTACTCCAAGTTTGGAGGTCAGCGTGCTCCCTTTATGAGGCCACTGCTGATAGTGCTGCTCCAGCAGGTTTTGCTGAAAGCGCTTCCCTGTGTTCCAGCCAAACATCCTGCTGGTGAAACTGTGGTGGTCAGAAGTGCTGGTGTGACCGGAGGGCTCTGTGTACGGCACTTTTGGACAGCGCAAATGTGTGAGCTTCCTGATGGAGCCCCAGTAGCTCATCCCCTTTCTGCCCTGTGCTGGAGCTGCCTGATGGCACACTACCTCTTGTAGCCATCCCTGCAGTAAGGAAAGAGCTCACTTGCATAATCCTCCTGTCCCTTTCTTACTCAGGAAAAGAAAAGAGAGTGGGAAGGGAGTACACAGATGAAAATCCTGGCAGGAGCACCTGAGCAGGACTGTGCTGCAGCACTGTGATTCAACTTCTGTGTCTCATCTCTCTCACCTGATCCTTAAAACTGCTCCAGTTGGTGGTCTGGCCCCAGACAACAGTAATCATTGTCATGAGAGTCCTTTCGGTGTCACTGGTTTTGATCTGCTTTTGGCTGCACAGAATGCAGGCTGCAAGCCTCAAAGTGTGGAGCTCCTTCTTAGGGATAGTTCCCTCAGCAGCTTTCCAGAGAAAAGATCATTTATTCCCAAAGGTATTTTCTCTGACTTTATAGAAAAAGCCTTGATCTGCTGCTGCTGCTTCCCTAAGAATGATTTGAAAACCTTTGATATTTGAAAACTGAGCTGTTATGGTCAGGCAGATAAATTGCATGGGTAGCTGGGCAAGAGTGTTCAGTGTTAGATAATACTCCAGAAAAACCCTTCACTTCCTCTCACTGTCCTTTTCAGCAGGGCTGTTCACGTAGTCTGTGACTCCAGTTTTGGATAAGGTAACTATGGGAAGTCCTATCTATATTGAGATAACTGCATCAAAGTTTGCTTTTTCTAAATGATCTTCAATGTTTGCTTTTAATTTACTTTGAATGTCCACCTTGGCAAACTTACTCTGCCAACTATTTATAAAATATGCCTGCAAACAAACAAACCCCTGAGGCTCAAACTGAAAAGTTTTTGCAGACTTCATTGAATTGTGTTTACTTTCTATTTGCCTTATGTTTGTTTATTCCCTTTTTTTATTAAGGTGCTGCTGTGGTAGCTTGGAGCATTTATATTTTATTTTTATTCTCCTTTCTGCTCTGCATCTCAGGAACACAGGGAAGAATATATGTGGCCAAAGACATTATTTTCCTTTGCTTTGTGTCCAGATAAACTGAGTTGTGAATTTCATAAAAATGTGAAGTCTGAGCTGACCTGTGCTTTCTCCCACTCAAAAATCTCCCATATCCCACATTGATATGGGATCCATGGACTCTGTACCTGGCCATACTCTCCAGAGTGCTACCATGAGATACTTGAGTAAGAATTAATGAATTAAGACCTCAGGAACTTTGTTTCATGGAAAGAAAATAAAGATAGGTGTAAGGAGAAGACAGGTGCAAACAAATAACCTCAATTCTTAGTCTTGAAGGTTGAAAAATTCTGTATGTATTAGCAAAATAAATTACAAAGCAGATGTGCGCAGGCACTGCATCCAGAGGGACTTCATTTTGCAGCTAATTTATTACTTGTTTTCATGTCAGTTGGCTTGTCAAAGATCTACTTATCTCCTCTATGAAGTGTTGTCATTCTTGCTAGATGCTGTTCTCTGCTAACAGGAATAATGTTTTCTAAGTCAAAGAATGAGATCCTGCAAAGCCCATGAATGAACGGCCTAGCACTGGGCAAACACCATTTCCCTGGCAAAGGAACATACCCTTTCATTTGTATGTGGTTGGCTTCGGTTAAACTTTTCCCTGATGGTTCATGAGCAGAACATTTCAGTGCTTAAGGTGAAGGGACAGGACCATTTAAAGCACAAGGTGCTAAGGAAGACTGGCTCTTGGGCACTGGGCAGGAGGCAGATGCTTGTCCTGCTGAGTCATTGGCTCTTTGGGTTTTGTCCTTAAAGCTTCCACTTCCCGAGTCAGGGAACATGTAATTAGCACAAGGTTTGTCTTTTGTCCTGTAATTGTACTGTTGGAAACCCAAGAGCTTTGCACTGTTTCAATGCACCTCCCTAACTTGAATGATGCAGTAAACCTGAAATACAAACCCTGAAAGGGATGGAGTTTTTTTCATCCCACCACGTGTAGTGGCTGGGGCTTAAAAGAAAATATGGTATGTTCCTCAACTTGCTGCAAAATTATCAGAACTGGCTTGCTTGGGTGAAAGCAACCCTGCACAACGTGCAGCAGCTTGTGCTGGATGGCCTCCTGCTCAGCCTCATGGCAGCACCCTGCTGGCACTGAAGCAGAAGCCCACAGCTTGTTGTACCCCATGCTGGAAATGCAACAGCTTCATTTCTGAAATGGGGTTTAAGTCTTGTTCTTGGCGGCAGCTCTGTTAAAACATTTTCTTTTAAATGATTAGGAGCAATAGTGTGGACATTATCAGCTTGTTCAGGCATCTGGGTCCCTGCTAGAAGAGTCAAGCATGAGGGGACGTGGACCTAAGGTCTCCCATAAGACCAGCATGTGAAATTGCCTTTAGTTTGCATAGCAAAACCCTTAAACTCTTCACAGGTGAAACTGATGATTAATTCAGAATGTAGTATCTGGCAGCAGTTCAGACTCAGAAGGCCATCCAACTTTTATTCTGTTTTGGGTATTTTTTTTTTTGTTTGCCTTCATTTGTATTCATTGCTGGCACAGTAAAGGAATGTGAATTCTTTCTTTTGTTTTTGCTGTGAAGCCTTGCAAGCTTCTTTGCCCAAAGAGGGTTTGCTGATTTCAAGTGAAGCAGTGCTCATTTAAGTGATAATCTCTTATTTGCTTCCAGAGAGGTGTAGATGTAAATAAATTAGTCCTGAATTACTGTTGGCAGCCCTCTGTTCAAGTTAAGGCATGCTCCTGGCACTCATGCCTGCATGCCAAAGAATTCTTGGCTAATACCTGTCAACAGAAACCCTCACTCAGTGCAGGCATCATGAGTTACCAGTTCCTAGACTGGCTCAGATGGAAAGGATAGTTTTCACCTCTTTTGCCTATTAATTACAGGGCTAGGTATTGAATTATCCAGAGCCCTGTTAGGAGAGGCCGCTCCCCTAGGAATGGAATGCTGTTTGCCCATCACTCTGAAAGCATCCCTTGTCACCTGAGGCTTATGGTTAAAAATAAAAACCTTATACATCCGGTGTATTGACAACAGATATGTGCTAGAGACAGGCTTGCAGAAACAAAATAATTCTTTCCTATTTCCAATTAATACATTTTAATACCTCTCCCTCTGTATTTTTTTGACCTACAAAATTTTTGAGGATACTCGTGAGAAATATGAATGCTTCATGCTAAAACTTTACTGAATTATTCTTTTGCAATTAAGGTGTTGCATGTCCCCCTTCACATGAGAACTGGATAATTTGAGTGTGGATATTTTGAACTGGATAACTTTTGTGGACAATTTAAACTGGATAATTCTTCACTACCGTGCTATAAATTTCTTGATCAATTAATTATTCATGACATTTGTTTTAGCATTACTTCTACCAGGTCACTGACCTTTCCACTTTTTAAGGCTGGAACAGATTGATGCCATTTGGATCAGAGTAGAGTTGTTCCTGTCAGACTAATGACTTCCCTGATGCTTAGTGAACTGAAAACAAACCACAGAGTGGATCTCCTGCCTAGCAGGGCCATGTTTACAGCAGTGTAGAAACCTAGTTTGGCACAAAAGGTGTTTTACCATATAAACTTATAAAACAAATGTTTCAGTATTATGATGAGTTTAGGTGATTTGACTCAAATATGAAAAATCTCCAATGTTAATAAATTTCTTAAAACACAAAGATTGGAAGTTAGGAATCTTGGAAGTAGGTGGGTTTTTTCATATGTGTAGTTTTCTTTCTCATTGCAGAGAAGATCCTAAAAAAATATTACTTACTCTAGAACTTTTAAAATTACTAGAAACCAAGAAAAACTAGTTAAATTATAAAAGTTTGCCTCTGTAATATATTTAAGCTTATATTTAATATGGAGATGTAGGTGCAAGCGGGTTGCTGTGATTTTTGTATTTGAACATGTTTGGTATGCTTTGTGCCAGTAGTGGGAAAGATGTGGGATTGAAATGAAGATGTAGTAGGACATGGAAGGCAGGAGAAGGAAGGATTTTTTGGAAGGCTGACTCCTAACATAGGGAAGGGAGCTGGCCCAGAGCTGAAACTCCAAAAGAAATGCACACCAGCTGTGAGTGACAGGGCAGGAGGTCAGTGCAAAGGGAAAACAGCAGGAAAAGGCATGAAATCAACAGGTAACACTTGTTATTCAGGAAGGTTCTGGGAACTCTGCTTGCAGCAACTGTGCAAAAAGGGAAAGCAAATGCTCTTGGTGATCTTGATATATGCAGCAAGGAATGTGCAGGTTTTGCTGAATAACTTTAGGAATGTTTGATCTTAAGTCCTGTTGGAAGAATAATTTGAAAGGTCTGGTTTGGATGAGACAGAAAATGAATTTTGTAGTGAAGTAGTGATTTGGAATGCTATGCACATACTAAGAGATCCACAGGATGCCTCTCTACACAGGCCAAAGGGTGTGTGTAACTTCAAAATGAAGTATATAAAAGAGACAGAAAGGGACTGACTTTGATTCCTTTTTAAGTTTACAAATAATGAGCTTAGAATAGAGCTGTTTATCTTCACTATGGGCCTGAACATTTCCCTCCCAAATACAGTTAGTCAAGATAGTATAAACTATTTCTGTTTCTCCTTCCTTGCTGCTTGCAGGACAGACAGTGTTATTGTTGTTGTTTTTTAATAAACTGTAAGTCTGTGATTAGTTTCTAGAAAGAAAGCTAAAATGACTTAATATTTTGTGTGCATGGTCCTCCCATCACCAAGTTTAACTTTCATATCTGTCTCAGAGAAGAAGCTTCCGTCCCTGGGGCAGCTGCAGTTTCTTTTGGGCCAATGCTAGTGTACAAAGGAGCAAGACTGAAATTTACTGATCCTTTTTTTATTATTTCTTTTGCTGAACTTGCAAATGAGACACACCTTATTTAAGACAAACTACTTGATGTTTTCACAAAGTTTCTCCACAAAGTTTTTGCAGAAAGGAGTTTTGCAATTTATGGTACGAGTGTGCACTGAAGCTCTTTGTTGATTAATGAGGAGGATCGTATGGTGGAAAATTACTTAAAACTATAGCAGAAATTTCCGTTCCCTCCTTCAGCAACAATGTTGAAAGTAGTCATAGTTTGCTGACTGCTTTAAAAGATATCCTGATAGCAGAGACAGGCATATTGTGTTCCCTTGAAGAAAAAGGAAGAGCAGAAACTTGCTTTGTTCTTTAGATAAGACAGTTTCTATTCTGTCTTTTCTACAAAGTCTGGAGCTGTGTTCTGGGGGGAATGCCAGGGACCAGTTAATTTGTGCCTCTGTGCTAGTGTGAAGTCAGGTGTACCCAGCCCTCCTTAAAACATGTTCTGCTAGTGTCTGCTCTTGAAAACCTCCAGGAATGATTTTCCAGTCTCCCTAGGTATTCTTAACTTTGTGTTTCATCCCTTTCTCTGTGCCTTCAGAATTCACTCTAGTATTTAATTTGAGTGCTAGTTAATGGAAATTAAGCTAATGTTCCTGTTTTCTTGTTCCTAGTGGCTATGAAAAATAATTGCTTTCTGTCTTGTTTTATTTTGAAAACTGATATTTTATCTGCCTCTGGCATGATTTTTTTTTTTCCAAATTAAATATGGCAGTTATTTGGTGGTTTTTACCGCTTCTGTTTGCCTCTCAATTTTCTATATGAAATTTTGTTGCAGAAGACGTGGGGTCTAACAGATCAGGTCAACTTTGCTGAGGTTTTATTAGAGCTGTATACTGAAGATATACACTTGTAGTTATAGTATACTTGCAGCTTCCAATTTTGGATTTCCACTCTAGATATCCAAATGCTATTTCATTTCACTCTGTCCTTTCCAGAGCCCTCTTGCATCCTCTCACTTGGTTTTCCAATACCCCTCTCAAGGGTGTGAGTTTTACTGTAGTGTTCCTCTGGTTTAACATGAACCACTGCTCAATCAAGAAGGTAGAGGGAGAGCCTGCTAAACGCTAAAGGGAAACTGAATTCCTTAGCAGCCTTTTGACTCCTGCATAAGGGTAAACAAAAAAAAGCACACTCGACTTTCCTGTGGGGTTCAGGAGGGGCTCAGAGGCGTGAATACCATCAGACCATTATGATCATCTTTAAAATTTCACCCTGCATTTCCTACACACATCTTGGTTCTCATGGCTGAGGTAGGGCAGGATTATTTTACTTAATCCCAGATGTCTCTTTCTAAAGGTTTTTTAAATTACTGATGATATCATATTACCTGTGTAGATTTCTTGATTAAATATGACTGTGGAAAAACAGTGTAAATGTTATTTCTAGTTTGGGATTCCCCATCAGTCCTTGCCTTTGTTCAGCTACTTTGAACTCCCTTTCAGTCCAATGTCCTGTGCTCCTTATTAGCATTTGGCAGCAAACATTTCCCTTTTCCCACCACAGGTATTTAATAAATCAGACAAAAAGCTAGGAAATCCCCTACCACATATGTGGTCAAAGTTTATAATAAAGGCTTAACGTTAGTAAAAGATACACCTCAAGACATTCCAAGGGATATCTGTTGTAAGGAAAGAAAATTGACTGAAATAATGCTCTTTTAAGTGACTCTCTCTTCAAAACAGGATCCCTTGCTTGTTTATCCCTGTAGCTACAGGGAACAGTGGCTGTAGGAAGAGCAGAAAAATTTAAAAATTTTGGTTGCACTCCTAAGTGTTGAACAGAAGAAAATATTTCACTTATGCTGTGTCAGTGGAACAGCCAGTTTCTCTCCCAAGGAGAATAAGCACAAAGCTGAACTGAAATTAGTCATTGTTTGTTGCATTTGCATTCAGCAGGAGTGCTGTGCATGGAGGGCCTGTGTTGCTGAATCACTGACTGTGGTTTGCTTTCCTACAATAGTGAGAGGTGATGGGTATGAATAATGCTAAGGTCTGAATGTGTATAATTCTTATGCTGTCTTTATTCTCATGGATATGTGGGACCTTGCCATGTCAACAGCAATTCCCCTCTTCCCTGCTTCATCCTCATCAGTCATTTCTCAGGCTATTTGCATGTGAATCCCTCTGGGCACCTCTGGCAACACTGGGGCTGACCTACTATAAGTGGGTCTCCTAGGCTTTCAATCATCTTGCCACACATAATAGCTACATAATCCTGCCTGCCTGCAAGAAAATGACCTGTACACTGAAGGAAAGGGCAGATGAAGGCTCTTCCTCTGAGTAACTGCTCAGATAATTCATGCTGGTGGTGAGCAACAGATCACACAAGCTATGAAGATCAACTTCCGGATGTGCTGATACCATTCACTAAATTGCTCAAGGTATTGAGTGCACTCATTAAATTAAGAAAGGGTCCATATTTCCCTATCTATTCCCCCGGAGACTCCTCTGCATTACCCTGCTTTTGAACTTGTATCTCTGCTGGCATTCACAACTGCTTAACAGAGTCCATTCTTCCCCCTAAGGTAGATGTGTTGTTAGGTCTTGGACATTAGACATCACCTGACAGCTAAGCCAAAGCTTGGCTGCAGAAACCTTGTCTGAGGGTCGGTTGGTAGCACAGCATATCACAGCATGGAAGGTGCAGGTTTCAGCAGGGTAACATCAGGAACTGTCATGCTAAACACTGTTGAGGATTTGGAGCTCTTATTTCTGCAGAAGTGGCGTTTCACCCACAGTCCTTTGTAACGATTTCACCACAGATAGCAATGAGAAAGCAGAATTGTGGCCTTTGTAAAGCTGTTTTCATATAGAGGAGGGTGCTGTGGGTGCAGCAGCTGCTGGCAACTAGAATGGCTTGGAATTAGGTTAGGCAAAGTGGAATTCACATAGGGAGTGTGTGTGGGGAAAGATTTGTGAAAAGCAAGTTGTAGGAAATTGTAGGAAATACTGTTTGGAAAGTGTCTCGAGATTCGTTAACATGGAACATAATTAATAGTCTGCTTGTGCTGAAGCACTTGTGGTTATATAACAAATATAGGCTTAAAGGGACAATATGTAGTGCTATCTCAGCAGGTTAACTCCACACCATGGAGCAAAGAAACTAAGTATGAGCTGATATTTTTGTATACTGCCCTTATCAAACTTCCTAGGCATTGCACAGTGCAACCCAGTGCATAGTTTGAGAAGTTAGGAGAGGTAGGAGTTGCGGTTTTTTGACTTTTAATTATAGGGTTAATGAGTTCTTGGAAGTTTTAGTGAATGGAATGTGCTCCTGGTCATTTTCCAGTTAAGCAGTGAAAGTCAACTAAGCCTATTTTTCAAGGTGTTCACTTGGTAATGTTTGAAATATCGTGAGAGGGTGCTCCAGAACATTGTTGTCTGAGTGCAAATGAAAATATGATGGATAGATAAAAATAAAGGGTAAAATGATCAATTTTACTTTTTCTAGAAGCATTTATTCTTGGTCTCCTCATGGAAGAGTCTTTACCATTACAGAACTGTGTGGAGAAAAAAGGTAAACACCTAAACTTTGAGGTTATGAAGTCTGCTACCACTGCACCTTCTGATACTAAGTTTTTCCAGGTCCTGGATGTTGACCACTTTCTTCTGACCCCCTCTTTTCTGATAGGGTTTCTAGAGACTTTCTTTTTTTTCATGACACAGCTTTAGTCAGATCTATCTATGGATATAATTGGGGATTTTATTTTCTCTTCTCCTAGCTCACCTATTTAAAAAATTTTTGAGGGAATTTTAACCTTATTAGGAACAAAACTGACTTTTCTAGAGTTCTTGTGCTGGTTGTACAGAAGCATTTTCCTTCTGTGACTTGGGAGATGTTTGATAAATTGCTTATTCATGTCAGCTTAAGCTCTGAAAGTAAGAGTTTAACTGATATCTTCGTTTTCAGCATGGAAAACCTTGTAATTTTCTTGTAAAAGAATATTCTTTTCCTGAAATAACTTCCTCAGTGGTTTTTGAGTGGGTTTCTTGTGATTCTTTTTTTCCATCATCACTGGAGTGTGAGGCTAGCTGTCCTACTCTTCTAAAAGTAGGACATCTAAAAAGTAAAGTAGAATAATTGGAATATATGAAATTAGTAATAAAGTTGCTGATTTTTTAATGTCTCTTTTTTTTTTGCTAAAATATATTGCAACACACGTGTAAGTAAATGGTAATGGTTTAGAGGTTTTTTCTATGGTTTAAATAAATAATTTGGGCTGCTGATTTTTTTGTTTTTTCTGCTCTGGGCATGGCTTGGGACAATAGAGATTATTGTCTTAACGATGCTTCAACTTTCGCGTACAAATATTCTCATTTACTTCAGAGATAGTAACAACCTGTGAAAGTCATAGTTCTGTTTATGTCTCTGCAGAAGCACGGTTATTGTTTCTGTTCTTTGAGTCCTTGGAGGATACAAGTTCCACATCCTCCTTGAACAAACTGTTCTAAAGCTGTTCTGTGCTTGCAGGTAGAAGTCAAAGTTTTGTTGTTTGCAGTGATCCAAGTCCCTCTCGCTACTCACGTCAGAAGTAACAGATTGCAGTAACCACTGTATTTTAAGAACGCCACAGTTTTTCAAGCTCACAATTCTCTTCCATGTTTCCTGCTCTCAGCCCCACAGTTTTTTTTGAAAATTAAGGAATTGAGTGCCTGTCAGGCTACATGTGCTGTATCCTATTTGGGAGAAGAAGGCATACTGGATGTTAGCTTGTGTCAGTTATCATCCCTTTCCCTGCGGTCAGAACAGCAAACTGCATGTCTCAAATTCACTTGTGCATTTTGTTTGTATGCTTAAAAGCTATTTTTTAGCCAACAGGGAAAAGTGAAGTTTATAATTGTTAATTCTAGAAGTAGCTGATAAAAATTAGAATGAATTTACAATGCATTCCAACAACCAAGACTCAGTCCTTGGAATATCTTATTGAGATTCTTCTCAGGACTTGTATTTATGGAGAAAAATAATGGGCGAGTAGATGAATTCTTTATAATTTTGCAAACAAGAAAACAATTCCTATATTGTAAATTTTGTAGTAAAAAGGGAAAAAAACTCCTCCAAACAACAAACCAGTCTGAGAGAGAGAATAAGCAATGCATGGTTAAACCTGATATTCTTTAACAGTCAGCAAATCATCTTCCTTCTGGTCATCTTTAAAGAAGACAATATTGTTCTAAAAATACTGGAAATGTACCTTACTATTGTTTGTCTTGTGAAAGGAGGATGTTGAAAAAGTACAAGGAAAAGAAGAGTTTTTCTGTTTTGTGCATATTCTACTACTTACCATGTAACGTCAATCTTGAAGACAATGCCTAGATAGTATAAAAAGACAATTGGAAAGCATGAAGGACTTTTATGCTTTCTGCTTCGAACATGTTCTTTCCTGAATTTTAATGAAGTAAGGTAAAAAATAATCGATTTTTCTTTTGTTCTTTTTACTTCCTGGTGGAAAAAAGGGTATTTATAGCATCAAAGACTACCACCAAAAAAAAAAAAAATCTGCTGGTTCTGTCGTACAATCCAAAGGATCTAAATTGAGTGCTGAGTATTTTGTGGGCTGTGATATTTCTCTGGAGGTAGTACCTGGCATCTTTTTTTACAAAGGATTTTAATTCCTCAGTTTGTATGGTAGAAGTGATGCATCCATTTTACAGTCCAAAGCCGAATGTATGCTTTTTCAAATGTGGTATAAATACGCAGGTGCTTTTTATAACCTAAGTTATCAAAACCTACCCAAATTACTGAAGAAAGTTAATTCTTTCAGGCTTTGTATTTCTCTGGTGAATAACTGGTTTTCTGTCTCTGGAAAAACCTGGTTTGCACAAGGATTCTCCTGGGAGTCTGTGCTGTCTCCTGGAAGAGATGGGTCTGACTGTTGTGAGAGACTCAGGAGACAGAGCAATGCAGGATTTCTTCTGTGAGAAAGCACAGTCTTCCCTTGTGATTGGATGAATCCTTCCTGTTTCCATGTTATTTTACGTGCTGTGACGACGAATAAATTAATTAATTTGTATACTTTATACCAGACTAAGGAGAGAGAATAGTGTTAACAACCAGGCTGTGCTTTCTGAAAGTTCAATTAAAAAAACTTCTAAACCTTTAAAACAAATAAAAAAATTAAAGGCTGTGTGTCAGAACTCTTGGAATACTTTTGTTCTTCTGGAAAATCTACCTTTGCCAGTAAATGTTTTAATTTATTAAGAATGATCTGACTATTTCTCTTTTACTCTGAGAACTAGTTGGTGTTTTTTCTCTTTGTTATTGAGTCTCTTAAGTTCTCCTTCATTTTTACTGAATATTCTGTCCTTTAAAGTGACAGTAATTTACAGAAATATTTAAATCATTAATCTCTTTCTTAATGAAATGTCATTTGCACAGACTGTCCTTGAACAAATGTCACAAAATATGTATTTTTTCTCTTTACCTATAAGTTTGAGCACTCTGATATTTTCAAATTTTTCTTCACAACCATAAAGTCATAAAGCTAGAACTAATTATTTTCAAATCAAAACTAAATGAAAGCTGCAGTGTTCTTGTAGATATTCTGAAAACTCTAGTTACAGCATTTGCAATAAAATGTTAGCGAGAAGACATTTAAGGATGATTTCAAGGACTCATCATGAGTTGGCATCCAAGCCATGAGTTACCCTAAAGAATTCCTCCAAATAGATTCCTGTAATAAATTCACTGCAATACAGTAGATAAACCTATTTAAGATAATGCTTGTTCTATCTATATGGACACACTATTAAACTGTTTTATGAAAGAAAAGTGGGGAGCAAATAAATGCAACACAATGAAATCTATTATCCTAAAGATGTAGTGTGTGGGTGCATTTCCCCTCTCCTGTTGTAGTGTAACGTGGAAGTATGCCTGGAAACCACAGTTACGGGACACAACAAAAAAACCCAAACAACTTGGGGTAATAGAAACTGGTTCTCCTCGGTCAAAGGAACAAAAGCAGGGGAAAGTCTGCTAAAGCAAACATCTTGGATTGTGGCAGCAGAACTTGAAAGACTGGACAGTCTGCAAGTCCTTGCTGAATGAATTTGTACAAAGCGCTAATGAAGACAAGCAGTCTATTTAGGCATGCTGGAAGGCTCCCATTCAGCCAGCAGCTGGCATGAATGTTGTCAGTCAGAAGACACAGGCAGATGACAAATAACTGAATATGTGGAAAAAATGAGATGACAATGAGCTGATTTCTCATTAACACTTCTTTTCTTCTTCTTTAGATATTATAAACACATTATTCAGGGTTGGTTGTAACGGCCTCCTAAATGCCAATAAGTCACGCTGAAGAAGTGTGCAGATGGGAAGCTGCTGCTGGATGGGAGGACAGTCCTCCTC
Source organism: Parotia lawesii (assembly GCA_003713295.1). Taxonomy (NCBI): domain Eukaryota; kingdom Metazoa; phylum Chordata; class Aves; order Passeriformes; family Paradisaeidae; genus Parotia; species Parotia lawesii. Next base: position 2,383,744 of record RAHM01000069.1, read on the forward strand.
TGCTGGAGCTGGGCACTTTGCATCCCAAGGTATTCATAACTCTCTGTTCTCCCAAAATAAATTCTGTGGAGTATAAGAAAAGAAAGCCTGATCTAAGCAGGGCTGGAAGCACTAACAGACTTTTCTTGCTCTGATTACAAAAAAAGCACCATTTTTAAGAAAACTAAGTGAAGGTTTACTATCAAGAGTAGAGCTGGCAGAATACTTTAAAGTGCATTACCAAAGTAGAACAGCTTACTATATTTTTTCTTCAGTCTTCACAGATTTTTGCGCGTTCTTTTTCTTAGAATAATGGAAACTATCAAATAACTGAGAATTAAAAGCAATTCAAAATGTTGAAGGCCTTCTGCTGTATACCAGCAGTATAAATGGCCCTGGACTGCAGTGCTTCGGATTCAGCCTCACATCCAGTGAGACAAACAGGACTGTTGGGCACAATGGTTAATTATTCATTCTAGAGACTGGAATCCAATATAAACAGAATGTTTGCAGTGAAATTATGATGTCTTCAAATGCCTGAAAGCTGTCTGAGATTTGACGTTTGGTTCCAGTATCTTGCCTTTCTTCGTCTCCTTGATCCTCATATCTGTCAGACTTGCCTTGCACAGTCACAGTTCCTTTTATAGTTTGGTCCTTGATATAAATTCAGAAGGTACAAAGCAGATAGGTCCCACACTGACATTGTGTTGAGCTGCTTGTGGGTTTCCTTACTTCTTCAGTTAAGGCAAGAGATTGTATTGGGCAACACTTGCCCATGATGTCCATATCTGATGTGTGACTTCATTCAAGTTTAAATCCTAAAGCAGAACACAGGAGTTTCTGCTTCCTAAACTAAAGTGGTCAGCTGAATGTTGTGCTGGAGCTCGCAGTCTTCTGAGTCTTGGATCATGATTTCTCAGAGCAGAGCTCCAGCAGCACACAGCAACCAGGAACAACCACCTCTCCCTTTGGCTCCTCCCAGGGCCTGATTTATAGGGCTTGTGCCTGCCCTGCAGCCACAGCTGTTTGTAGGAGATTGATGAGCACCTTAGGTTGAGGTAGTCTCAATTAATAATTGGATCCTGGTCTTGAGTGAGAGTTTGGCTAGTGCATACCATCAGGGTTTAAATGCATATTACTACAATTCCCCTTTTTTCTTTTTGTACTAACTGAACTATATTTAATATATTTTTTAATTTTCTTTTAATAAATAACAATTAAATTAATCTTTTTTTTCTGACTCCATTTCTTTTCAGGACTTTTAAGTTAGTTTTTTCGGTCCCCAGTTGCTCACCTCTTCGGGTGTTTTTTATTTAGTTCTTTTTTAAAGCTTTTGAGAGGATATGCTGGAGGGCTTTAAGTATAGCCTGTTCTTTGTTGACAGACTCTTTTCCCTCCAGCCCCTGGTCTTCACCTCTTCTGGTGATAGTTGGGAGCTCCTTTTCTGGGAGCCTTTTCTCGGCCTCCCGAGCTCCGAGGGAGCCGTCTCGCGACTTCCCCCCCACTGCGGTCTTGCTGTCGCAGTTCCCACCTCTTTGGGTAGGGACCGCCGAAGTCCCACTGCAGCAGTTCTCACCCAGATATAGACCTTGGAAGACCCCTCTGGGTGTTTTTGACCAGGGCCTCAAAGGGAGTCATCTTGCAACTCCCTCCTGCCATGGCAGTCCTCACCTCTTCGGGTATGTTGGACCACTGGAATTTTGCCACGGCAGTTCTCATGCTGCGTGTTGGTATCACATCAGGGTCACCACTTGTGCTGGAGCTCACAGTCTTCTGAGTCTTGGATTATGATTTCTCAGAGCAGAGCTCCAGCAGCACATAGCAACCAGGAACAACCACCTCTACTTTTGGCTCCTCCCAGGGCCTGATTTATAGGGCTTGTGCCCGCCCTGCAGCCACAGCTGTTTGTTGGAGATTGATGAGAACCTTAGGTTGAGGTAGTCTCAATTAATAATTGGATCCTGGTGTGGATCCTGGTCTTGAGTGAGAGTTTGGCTAGTGCATACCATCAGGGTTTAAATGCATATTACTACAGAATATGGCACTTTTTCAATATTTACAGATCAAGTGTTTATTTTGTATGTGGGACTTCTTTTTGTTGGGTTCTTTTGCTCCTTTGGTTCATTTGGACAACAGCTCTCGAAGTGGGTTTTTTTGTTATAATGTAGGCTCTCCAGGATGGAAAGGGGTGTGTGTGTGTCTGTTCATACACATAGATAGATACCCACATGGTCTATCTTGTTGCCTATGCTTCCCTGCGGAGAGGATTGCAGTGGTCAGCTGATAGATCCAGTCCTTCCACGTGCTTCAAATCCACCACAACTGATTCAAATTATTAGTTATCTAGCATTTATGGTACTATTTTCTCTCCTTTCTGTGTACTCATCAGTAGTCTGAAATGCCTACAGGCACTTGAAAATCCCACTTGGTGCTTATTTACTCTTATGAAATCGTATTGAAAATATAACCCTTAGCCATTTTACATCTATGAAGGAGGATGATACTTTCTTTAATGAAGGAATTTTTCATGGCTGGGGGAACATGGTCTGCCCCACTAAAACCCAGCATGAGGTTAAAAACCAACAAACCAACCAAAAGATTAATTTACTGGGCCTCCTTTCAGTGCACTCAGCTGTGCTTTAGTGTTGAGTCTCTTTCCCCATGTGGTGGGAGGCACCTGCGTTGGCTGCACAGTCATGCTGTGGAGGTGTTTATATTTTTCTGACTCTGGGAAGTTCAAATTTTACAGTGCACTAGAGATGATGTAACTTCAGACTGCTGCCAAAAGGCTCCTTTTGTGTGTCTCCTTCCCCCTCTCCATGTAGGTTTTCTGAGTTCTGAGCCAGCTGTGCTCCAGCCGGGGCTCAGGGGTTCGGGCTCCAAAAGGGGTGCATTTATTCTGCCCCTCTCTGCATTGCTGCTTACAATATGTCCACATGCCTGCACAGAGGCTATCAACAGGAGAGAGGAACTCAGGCACACTTGGTTGCAGTACCTCATCGGCAGGTTGCTCTGCCAGGCTCCGCTTCCCTTTGGGTGGGTGCTGGTGTGGCCAGACCTGGTCGTTGAAACTTCCCTTTCTCCTTTTCAAGTTGAGTTTTTGATGCATTGTGGCCTTATGAATACCCTGAATGACCAGTGATAAATAAAACAAAAAACCCAAATAAACAGAAAAAACCACTCACACCACCCCACCCCTTCCCCCCCTCCCCCCCCCAACTCCTTAGATGTAATGTGTTTTCCTCCTAAAAAGCCCAGTGTTCCTGAGAGATGCTAACTGGTGCTCTATTATGTGCTGGATTATGTGGGGATTTAGATCTCTGCATATTTTAGCAGTGTCTGTATCCATGAGCACACATTAAATCAGCCCCTTTTTCCTCTGTGTCAAAATACATGGTGACAGTTCGTGAAAATAACATCTGCCAACAACAAGCACACCCGGCAGTGAAACAAGGGCTACACTGCAGGCACTGAACTGGGCCTGGTTCAGCCTTTTGCAGGATGGCATACTTTTTCACACCATGAATGGTAACATATCCTCATATTAAGTAATGGCTGTTGCAGTGTTACCTTTTTAAAATGTTTTTAAAGTTGGTTCTGTGTAATTAGTAACAAAACAAACGCAGGCCTTTACTACCTGTGCTGTTAAAACACCTTCCTCTGCCTTCATGATTTTTTATCCGTCATAAAACCAGTTTAATTATTGTTCAATATTTTTGTACCTTGAAACCCAAGACATATTGGCACTGTAAAAAGTAAGCTTGAAGTAATATCCTATCCTCAGATAACTTGTACCTCATTCTACGAAAACTGTAGTTCATTTTGTTTCTATCTAAGTGATGTTTCTCATTGATTTTATTGTTGCACTCTGAATAGCAATTACATGGTTAAATAAGTGTATCGAAATTATATTAATCAAGAAAATAAGCAAACGACAGAAATAATGATCAAAGAGGGATGGAGATAGAGAAGGATGCATATAGGGTTAAATCCCTGCCTAGGATGAGCTTTCTTTGGTTCCTGTTTCTGCCATCAACTGCTTGTGTGCCCACCTTTTCAGCAAAAGAAATGTAAAATGGACTGTTTGGTTGGTGGTTTTTTTTATGGTTGGTTGGGTTTTTGTCTGATTTATCTGATTGCAAGTTCTTCAGCTAGAATGTCTTACTGTTGATGTGTATGCCAGGGAGTACATCCTGGGGTCCTAATTTGGCTACATACTCAAAATAGTACTGTAATCATGTTTAATGATGATCATGATGGGAAGATATAAGTTTAGCACTACACAGCAGATAAATTTTGGGAATGCTGTTGCTTTCGTGATATGGGTGATGTTGATGGCATGCCATCATTCTGGCTATCCATAGCCACTTTTGTTCTCATTTTGTTTAGAGGAATGTTTTTTGTATTCATTTTTCCCCAAAGGAAAAATGGTTGTGCAGTCCTGGAGAATTACACTAAGGGAAAATTAGCTGAAGCTGGTCTCATCTGAAACATGCCTACAGCGTCATGAATTCTATGGGCTGTGCCAGTGTGTGGTTGAGACTATCAGGAATTTCCCAGGTTAGACTTGTAATTTGCAAGCAATTTTTTGAGTGATGATCCTGTAGATTTAAATATCTCTAGGGTACAAGCACTGGAATAGGATAAAATTATTACTATGAGTGTGAGGACAAAAAGCATATATGAAACAAAGAAAAATTCTGTGAAGCGGCTGATTTTGGTGGTAAAAGAATAGTCAAACAGGCACATAAGCCTTTTGTTGGAAATAAAACAGAAGCAGCAAATTTGAAATTTTAAGATACAAACTCACTGTAGCCTGTCAACAGGAATAGTGCCATGAGGAATTAAAAAAAATAAACCTTTTCTATTGCAAGAACTCTGTCTGTCTGCAGTGCATGTGATGTGATAAAGGATTTTCTTTTCTGTGTGGTCCCATTTGATTACAACGCTAGGAGAGCCTGGCTGCATTCCATATATAATTAATTACAGCTTTGGTTTTAGTTTGCAGCGGGGCCAGGCTGCCTCTGCCCCTCGCGCTTGTTCACATCTTTAGATATCTTTCCACCATGCCAGCTGGTGAATGAATGGAGCCTTTCACGGCGAGCCTAATAGGCATGAATGGTTGAGTCATTGTCCTTGCTGGCTCTCTAGTTAATCTAGTGACAAACAAGGTTGGAGCTGCTGCAGTTGACATTCTCTTTATTGCCTGCGTTTTCAGGGTAAACACTGTGTGTAAAGGGATTTCATCTTTTTGCCAACTCGTTTCTGTTTCTTGCTGGTTTGGAAGGGTTGCATTCTTTATGAAGAGGTAGCAGTAAAAACTAGTATGTGTTAGGTTCATTTGTTTACTCCTAGTTTCCAGCAAAGCAGACAGTTGAGTGCCTCAGGTTGTGTGTTTAGGTTCCAAGTTTTACAATTTGTTTTTTATTCCTTCTGAGGTTCAATTCTTTCTGCATTTTATGTGAAGTTAAGGTACACCAAGCTATCACTTAAATTCTTGCCTGGTTGCAGGGTTGTGTTTCTGAACACTTATTTATTTTTGCAGTATACAAGCTTAAATAAAATTTAAAATGTAGGTTTATTTTCTTACAGATAAATGCTATAGATGCGAAAAAAGATTAATTTTTAATACCCTCCTGATATATGCAAAAAGCAGAAAATGTAATCTGGCTAGGAAATTCTATAACAATAGAAAATGTCCTTTCTATGAGTATTTTCAGTTAATTTGAAAAAAACATTTTTTTTCTGAAATACTTCTGATACTCGTCTTATTAAATACTAAAAGTTAAACTAACTTTAGATAGCATGTAGTAAAAAAAGGTGTCAGAAATGCAAATAAGTTCCACGTAGTGTTTGAAAACCAAGTGTATTTTCATAAATGCTTTTGCTTTATCATGATATCTAAAAAGTTGGGGGCTTTTTAAAGGCCTTTTCTGAGGTCGAGGAGGAAAGGGAATGTGTGTGAACTTCTCATTTCCCTATTTTCTAGTTCTGCCAAAATCATAGAAGGGAAAGTGGATCAAAAGGACAAAACCAACGTCCAGCAAAACTGTTCAATGAGGGTCTTGTCGTTTATGCAGCCAGGAGACAAAAATGCAGTTCTGGGGGGGTGCTTTTCTTCTATAATGAATTGTGTGTAGTACAAAACCAACCAACCAAAAAAAAAAAAAAAGACAACAAACCCCAAACAAACAAAGAAAACAACTCAATGACCTTTTCCTAGCTGTCCGACAGGAGAAGACTGTTTTGCAATGGGGAATGCTGTCACTGTAGTAATGTCCTTCCGCGTAACCCGGGTGTGATGCAAGCATGCAGGGAGTGGCCTTGGCACTGTCAGGGGCCTTTTATGTGCCTGGGCTGATCAGTGCCACCACCAGCATTGCTGGGGGCTCATTTCGTGCTCTGCTCACCTCTAACCTGGAGAAGCCTGGAGGGAGGGAAGTATCCTGAGCAGCAGCATGGGGGTGTCTGGGCTGCCAGGGAGAAGCAGGATGTGTTCCAGAGCCTCTTGGATAGAGGAGCCATCCTCTTTGTCTGTGCTTTACGAGATTATCTTCAATTGCAGTTCTTGTACACTTGCTTCCTTGTGTAACAACAATAAACTCCCAAATTTCTGGAAGCTCCCTGGGCCTCTACCTAACTCTGCAGTTATAAATGAGCAATATGTGTGTGTCATAGTCCTTAACAGGCCCCATCTTGATTCACACAAACGTACTGCAAGTTGAAGGGTTTGTCTGAAGCAGGTGCTGTCAGAACTGCACTGTAGAGGAACTGGGAGCAGAACTCTCATTAATGCTGAAGGAGAAGTTTGCCTAATTCCCTGCTAACCATGCTGAAAATCTTCCCCAAGAGACACAGTTTAATAGTCATAATTTAATTTCATTTGCATTAGCCCTCTTTGCCTAATTAAAAATGTATATAAAAAAGCGGAAGGCACAGAGAAAGGAACTGTTAAACTCTTCAGTATATGGGGCTTGCTATGACATTTCACCAGTGCAGTGAGAGCAGGAAGAAAACAGCCCATGTTCACTTTCCAGTCTATTAATCCAAACATTAATTTGAACATTAATCCCCCCTCCAAAAGTTATACTTGAAATGTAGTGTTCCAGAGTAAAATGGGAAGTGGGGTGCAAGGGGGCATGGAGAAGGGTTCATTCCTTGCTTCATTCTCTGTGGGATCTTCCTCAAGAGCAAGCTGCACACGTGGTGTAGCCTGTGTCCTTCAATCTTGCTGTGCACCACTGATATTAGCTGTCTGTTCCAGGAGTCTCTGTGACTAAAGGTCACAGGCTAAATATTATTTTGTTCTGTACTGAGGAAGTACAATTTGAAACCTGACTAAAAGAAAAATCTGACATCCAAAGTTGAATGATACTCATAGGGATTGCTAAAATCTCAATGTATGAAAGAAGCTTTTTTTTTTTTTTTAATTCTGCCTTTTCTGCAATAAATAGCTACTTGAGTAGGCATTATGTTCTGCACAGGAGTTTCCTGCAGAGGGTTCACTGCAGATTTGTTTGCATTAAGGAATACCTTGGACGGATTAGGATAAGACTCTTAGCAGGCTAAGTCTCTAGAGGACATTCTTGATAACATGTGACTGGCTTCTGACTTTTGACCTTACCCTTTAAAGTGTTGGCATCAGGATAATTATCACAAGACTCCATAGACTATCAAAAATTTAAAATATTCCCTCCAATTAAGATTTTGTTAACCAGGAAATGAAATATGACGTATGTAGAAGTCGTTATTGGTGGTGATACTTCATGAGGACATAAAAATAGTGCTTTTCAAACCTTGGATCTTGATCCGAAGAATAACCTTAACTAAAAGATTATTAATCAAAAAAGATTACTATGAAAGCAGAAATGAACAGAGTTCTGGATCTGACTACTCTCGGTCCTCTTCTGATTTTCCTGTCTTACCCGTCACCCTTTGATTCACACTAAGGAGGGGATCTAAAGGTGGTTTCCTTGCATTCATGCTGCAAGACATCCCTTTTTCTTCACTGTCAGCACTGATGCATCTCCACTAGTGCAAACACAGTTCACTCTGGGGCACGTTACTGTCGCCTTTGTGGAGATGAGCCAAAAATGTTTACATGAGGTTTAGAATTAAAGTCTAGCAGGCACCTGACATGCTCACACTTGTTTCACTCAGGGCTGTTCCTGAGGTAACAGCAGCTGCCATCTTTTTGGGAGAAAAAAAATACCGGTCACACCCAACTACCCTTAGAAATAGACCTTCAGAAGCAAATACAGAGCAATTCTGCATTTACTGTTCCTATGCTGTTTTAAACAGAACTTGTAAGTTTTTGTGGGACTTTAATATTTTTCTTTTTTTTTCTTTTTTTCCCACTGAAAACAAACACGTTTGTTCTGCCTAAAGAGAAGATTTTTGTTAAATCCCCTTGCAAATGGTCCCTGATCTCTGTTTATATTTCCAAATCTTTCTTCCTTCCCAGCAGAGTGAGTTTGAGGGAGGAGCAGAATCACTATGGCAGCATAGGCTGCTTCCCAGACGTGTCAGAGAAACCTGCCAAGTTTCTTGGGTTCATTGTGAGTGGTGCTGAGATTCGCTTTTGTGTTTGTCACGTAATCAGTTGAAAATAGCAGTGTTTGAATGAGGATTTCACACTCCCTTATTCTGTCCCTGGCAAGGCCTCTTGTGTTTCCTCGTCCATGTCAGTCTTGTGCTTGTTCCTGGGAGGATGGAAAGGAACAACTGGGGCAAAAGCCTTCTTAATTTGCTTCTGAAGACAAAGGTCTCATCATGCCTCTTGTACTGGAGCACTGGTACAAATCGAAGCAGCAGCCCCCTGAGAGTGTTCAAATGGGGTTTTCTGGAGCTGCGACTCATTTGTTTTCTCGTTGGAAGGTCAGAAGGGCTCAGGGAAATTGGTACCAGCAGATCAGTCCTGTCGACGCTGCAAGACCCAGCTGTTTTTTCAAATTGTGTCAATGGTCAGCACCCCCAGCAGAGCAGCTATTGCTGTTCAGCCAGCCAGTCCTCCTGGGAGCAGAGAAACTCTCAGCGATAGATGCTCTTCTTGTAGGCTGTGTTATTGCCATCAGGAAAACACTTCCACGGCTTAGGCAGGATGTGCTTACTTCAAAATGTCAGATTTATTTCCAAGCTCTGTTTTAGGGTCATTCTTTCAAATTTCAGCTGGGAGATGCTGGGAAGCCATTTCTGATCTTGTGTTATATACTCTTGCAGGCTGAGGGCTGTGGGAGGGTGATAATACTTTTGAAACACCTGCCCCTCAGTACTGTGCATCCATGAGGGATACCCTTGTGTCTGATTTTTGTGGCATCCTCACAAGTACTCAGTTCTGCAGTATGGACAAGTCCTTAGCCTCCAGCTGTGTCAGCTGTTTCTTGTGGTGATGACACCAAGTCAAGAGAATGACGTAGCACCTTTTCTCATAAATGTGATTTGTTTTTGGGATATCCACTGGAGAATATATGTGGTGCTCTATGCCTGTGCACCAGGTTTCGATGTGTGCCTGTGTTTTCAATTACTCTATGTACCTTCCAGGCTACTCTGTTGATTCCCTATGAAATGGCTGAGTTTGGAGCCAAAGCTGCCTCCGTTATATGCTTTAGAATTATTCTCCAGAGGTATCCATTTCTTTCTACTGACTGTAGGGGAAACTTAAATTCCTAGCATAAGTTCATTGAGTCACCCTGTGGGTCTGTATACCTTTGCGGTGCTGAAGTAAGTAATCTGAATTCCCCCCATAGTCTTTGAAGTGCCTAATTTAGAAGCTTTTGTTGTATTGCTCATTTGTTACATGCCATTTTTCTCCCTTTTGCAGCGACAGCAACAAAGAAACCCTTATTTCAGTGCAATTCCATCAGTCGTGTATAGAAATAGAACAAATACTTCGGAAATCAGAACAGATCCCAGAAGGGCCTTGTGGCAATTTCTATTCCAATGTCAAAAGGTGCCATTACATAATGCACTATCTCTACCCAAATGAATAAACTGTGATTTAATGCAAGACCTTTTGTCTTTTATATCTTACAATTAAAGAATAGATGCATAAAAGTAAAATAAAAATATTTAAAAGAATGATGTTTGGTTAATGAAGCTGTGAAATTGAGGCCAGTTTCTGATGCACAGCATCAGAAGTTTTCACTCTTGTTTTAGCAAACAGTAAGAGGCAGGTTCATATTAGCTGATCTGATCCAGTCCAACTTTATATTGTTGTAATCCCAGCTGCTCCTCCTGCTCAGTTTCAATTTATGCATTACTGGGCTCCCCCAGTCTCCTTTCCTCCTTCCCTCTGTCTAAGACTGTAGCCAGCTCAGGAAGGGTCACTATCTGCTAAGACAAGCATGGACATGAAAGCTAAGTATCTGTACTTTTCCTGCCTTAGACTCATACCGCCGCTTTGTAAGAACCTCCCTAGGACCTCTAGTTATTATAAGGAAAGAGTACTTTTTTTCCATTAAAAAGTGCTTTCCATATTGTTTTCTTTTTTTTTGCCATGATTAGATAATTCTCTGGAAGTGTGGAGGGGTCTCCCTTTGTTCTAACCAAAGGTTTTAACCACACTACAAAAGCTTCTCTGTGTAGGATTTTTACAGCCTGTAAGCTCCTATAGGCTTCTTTCTTTATACAGGTTTTCCAAGGAGTTATTCTGCTTTTACTCATGGCTGTGGGGTTGCTGGGGCTTTCCCCCTCCTAAGCTCTTGAGACAACTACCTGCATTAGCTTCCACCCCTGGCTCCTTCATTCTCAGTTCCCTCCTAATCCTTCCTCACTGGGAGAGTGTTTTCTTTATAAGCAAGGAGCAGCCCAGAAACGCAGCCCTGCAGCTTTTACACACTACAACTGTCACATGTACCCCCCTGAACAGCCAGATTAAAGGAAGCCAGTTTCCAAAATGTTAAATGTTAGCAAAGATCCCCCAGCACATGCTTGATGTGCCATCTGTTACAAACAGGAATGAGGCTTCAATGGAGGAAGAAAGAGAATAAATCCTGTTTCTTACTCTGTGCTCTGCATATCCTGCCATAACATGATTTTTCAAACTACTTCAGGTTTCCTTTGCAGATTTGACTTTCAGCCTTTTCCTAACACATGCAGCTGCTTCTGTGCCGCATCTCAGGCATTGGTCATCTCTACTGTCCTTCTAGCTGGAAGGGTGGTGCTAGGAAGTCCCAGCTGCTCTTAGAATGGATGAAGTTAAGACTTGTAGGAAGAAGCAAAAGTATCTCCTACCTTCCCAAGGCTCGTTGTATTCTGAGTTTCAGGTATATCTTTGCAATTCTGAGCTGGTCCTCTTGTTATTCTGTTTTGGTCTTATTTTTCCTAATCAGATGATGGAGGACAGACAGCACCCCCACTAATTCTATTTACAATGCCTTATATGCCCCAATTGCAATAATCTCAGACTACATTGTTCTTTGGCATCTAAGCATATTGTGTTGATGCTATGAAGAAGGCCAAAAATCCTGCAATGAATCTAAGTCTGTTCTTCACAGAAAGATATTTCTTTGGCCCTTGCAGTTGCTGTCAAGTGGGTATCTGTAGCCTGACTTCCTATTTTCAGCCCCTCTCTATCTCTACTTTCTTTTTTTACCGAGTGTGTTCTTAACAAAAGAGAACATCGCCAGCTTTCACATGGGAAGCAGAAGTTCAGATTCTGGGTGATGTTTTACAGTCCCCAGGACTAGTGATTTTGCTTTTTACCTGCCCATCCCACAGGTGTTGAGACGAGGATTTTCAACAGGTTCCCCCTTTCTCTTACAGATTATTTTATGTTCTTCTAAGGTAAGCATTCTTCTAGAGGGTGAGCATTTCACAAGAATTGCCCTTTCAGTAAAGGACTTTCTATCTTCCTGTGCCCCCCTGCTCTCTAAGCCTGAGGCATGGTGCCTAAAAGAACAGGGTTCTGTAAAATAGAAAGTGTGAAACCATGTGTAACTGCAGTGCATGTTTTTGACAAATCTGAGGAAAAATGCTTAAAAACATGGAAAGATCAACTGCTGTGTGCATGGAATCCTGATAGAACAGGACCTCTTCGGGCAGAGAGAGTGCTCTTTATATCAGCAGTAACTCAGGAACTTCTGCTAAGGGTTTTGAGAGAGGCTAGACAACCTTTTTCAAAGTTGTTATTTTGAAATCAAGTTTTTTTGTTTGGGGGTGTGTATTGTTGTTGGTTTGGTTTTCTTTTTTTTTTCAGGTCAGCTAGCTAGGATGTATGCCAGAAAGCAAGAGGCTACTGGAGCATGATAGCAGTGTTTATGACTGTTTTTTATGACCCTGATAGTAGCCAGCTTTCAGACTGCTTCTACTGTCAGGGATACCATGTACACGACTGGAATATAAGTATTTGTAAATAGAGCACAACTACTTGCTTTCCCTATATTAATATAAAAAGAGATTTTTCGTTCTTGATAGTGAAGCTGCCTTTCTTTGGATGCAGAATTTTACTTTGCTGCAGTTTGAGGGACCTTCAGACACGCTCTTACAAAAGCATTACCCTTGTTTTAGCAGGCTTGTCACAGTTAGTAGATGCATGAGATGTAGATGAGAGCAGAACCTAGGTTGTGCTAAGTACTGCACCTTACTGTCAGCGTAAGGGAAATTACAGTGCCTTCCTATCTGGTTACAGTAAGACTTGTACGTCATTAGGAGTTTTGCCAGGGGAAATCCGTGTGTCTGACACTTTTAAGAGATCAGAGCTACATTAGAAGCTCTTCAGCTGCAAAAAAGCTGTTGAATCTTGTTGATGCAGACGCAGGGAGAAAAGATTTTGGTAGCATAACTGAATGTACTCCTGAAGGTTAGAAATGTGCAGCACTGCAGTTCAACGCACCTGCAGAATTCCCAGAGTCTGCAACGCTTCAGAGGTTTCTGTAAGAAATAAATTATAGAGCAGCTCCAAATAAGGGGGGAACTGGAACATTCTTTTTCCTGTGTTTAGAATAGAGTCAAAGCAGACTGAAAAAGTGAAGAATTTTTCATACCACTTCTGAATTCACAGTTCTCTTGTTTCTTTCTAGTACATGACATAAACTGACAGATTAATTTGTTTTTAAGTGGTGTATTGTTTTTTAATATCTCTTTTAGATGTGGATTGTCTACCCTGGAAGGGATTACTGCAGAACTGGAGAATAAGTCCCACAGGATAAGAATTCAGCAAGGGAAAAGGATATTTCATCAGGATGCTACAATATTAGATTGAATTAATTGCTCATTTACACTGCTGGCAAAAGACTGTAGAATGTGAGAAGTGCTGGGTCAGCAAGAGGAAAAAAGAATGATGGGAAGGAAAATTTTATCAGTTTGATTCTTTTCTGTATGATTGCTGCTCCCAAGTGGATTAGAAGAGTCCTACTAGAGGAAGAGAGGGTGGGCAGGAGGGGAATTTCAATTAGAGATCTCCCCAATCTTGTTTATAAACAAAATTAATAACAAAGAAGTTCTGATCTGGCTGAACAAAAAACCCCACTTTGGCATTTCACCCTACTTATCTCCTTAGATGTTCTTCATAAAATCAAATAATTCACTTCAAAATGTAGAATAAAACTTATTTCATCATTTCCTTGAAACATCAAACTGCTACTGGGAAGGACTGGCGAAAATAAATTGCATTTGCTTCTCTCATAGGGATCACACATGGCAGCCAAAGTACTGTCACTGTTTCAATATTAAAAGACTACCAGTGTTTTGTCCCTGGTACTGCATGTTTACGTCCCTGGTGTTGATGTGGCTGGCTGTGTGATAATACAGAATAATGAAAATCCTGAAGAAGGTGTCACATTTTTACACAACACTTGAAACTGGTGTAGGGAGCAATTGTTGTTGTGTTAATATTTGGTTTTGATAAAAATGACAGCCATATCTAGACAGATGTGTTGAGTGAGTCACAAAATGGCAGGTTCTGATATAACACTTCTGACAGAGAGTGTTTTCTGAGTGCCCAAGGTGAATGTGCATGGTGTTGCTACTTTTACAAGAAGCTGAGCAACACACCAGTATCCAGTCCCTCCTAGAGCTGGAAAATCTATTCTATAAGGAGGGAAGAACACGCAACTATTGCTAAGTCAGATAGTTGCATGAGACAAAGGGTCTAGCTGTTTTATTGTGGCTTCTTAAGGTTTGTGTCTCTTAATGAATTTTGTGATTAAAGTGGTTTGAGTTAGAGGGAGTCTTTTTCTGGTTTTGACGTGTTTATCATCCTCCTATAAGAATTTCTGGATTATGATGAGATTTTGTTTTCTGTTCTCTGAAATGTATGGGACTTTTCACCTTCTAGTACGTTTGGTTGAAACTGGTCAACATGTCCTGGGATGTGAACACACATGAAAAATCAGACAGCTTGGAAAGATATAAATCTTCCAGGCCAGTGACAAGAACAGGAACATTTGCATTACATTTCCTTTTGCCAGGCTGGAAAAAAAGCCATTGTCAAGATTGGCTGGAAGCTTTAGCCCTCATTGAAACAGCTGAGCCTCTGCTCTGAACCAATTATGACGGTTTTAGTGGGATTGGGCAAAAAAGGCAGCTCAATTCAAACTGCTTTATTGGCATGACTAGTGTCACAAGCTTTGCCAAAAGGCATGGTGCCACTAGGGATTTGGGAGATTCAACATGTCAAAATGATTTTGGTCTTGAAATAAGTGTTATTTGATACTTGATTCTGCAATGATTAGAACTGGAGAAAGTTTAGATCTCTGCTTCTAAACTTAGGAGTTTGGATAAATGGTCTTAGTACTGGCCCTGTGACACTGTGTCAGTCTTTTCATCTAAAGGCTGACAAAGGCCAAACAATAAGGCACTTTCCAGTGTCTAGAGAGAGTCTAGAAAACAGAATAGGATTGAGGACACAAGGCACAAATCCCCTAACAGGGTCATTTCTAAAACTGAAAGAAAGGCCAAATCCTTACAAATGGTCTGTTAATTTGCAAGTAATTGCTGTAATAGTTAAATGCTCGGTTAGCTGTGATACTTGGGCACTGTTTAGAATGATAGTACAAAGAGTTAAATCCTAGTTTCTTTCAACCCAGTATTAAGGCAATATTAAACAATGCCCCAGAATAGTATGTCAATTGTAACCAGGCTGGTTCCTACTTCTGGGAGTCTAGTGTTGTGTAGTGGAAAATGTTAAGCTGATAAAGAGTAAAGAGCTGCACTATTTTAGGCTCTCTTATCCAGTTAGCTGACTAAAACTGTTTTATAGCTAGAACAGAGCATCTGGGCTGGTACACATAGCATTCATCAGAGACTCCAAATCTGTGAAAAAGAGCAGGGAAACAACAAGCTTGGAATAGATTCTGTCAAGCCCACAACATCTGAACAATTTGTAGTTAGAAAACCCCGCTGCTGCTCAGAAGTCACAAGTATCTGCCAGTCCTTTGGGATTTTTTTTTTTTCTCTGTGAGCATGTGCTGTTTTTCTGAAGTTCCTATGTGCTTTCTAAAAAAAAAAAAAGTGGAAGATAGAACATACTGTACTGAGCAGCAAGGAAATGAAGCCAGCATTCAAAGAAAAACAATTCAGACTGGGATGCTTTTGCTATCTCCCAATTTACCATAGTTTGCATATAAAAAGGACGATAATTTAGCTTGTTTTCTTTGTTCCCTTTAAAGTTTTAATGTGAATACTAGGTGACTGACCTGTTGGTTCCATCTAAAACCTCCAAAGAGGTCATGGAGTTTATAAAAGGTTGCCAGCCTGGGGCAGGTCATTTACTAACTGTAGTACTGATGTATGCCTTAATCTTGTCTGTGTCTTTTAACCCGAGCTGTCTTCCAGTCCCTGTGAAAGGCTCGGTAGTATGATAACCTGTGCATCGCTTTCCACATTCTCAATACAGCAAAAATGCAGAAATTTACCACTTCAATATCTTTTCCTTCAAAGAGCCCTTGTGAAGCACTTAAATTTCTGCTTTTGGTCTTATCAGAAGAGTTTTAGCTTCACTGATATTTACTAGAATGGAGGAATCCTGAAATTAACTCTGCATTTGCCAAGTTAAAATAGACCTAATTTTAACTAAAAATACTTCATTTATTAACCCCCAAAATACAATAAAACGACATCTTTTTTTTTCCTTTTCAACATCTAAATATGTTATAAACTGCTCAGTTACATTCATAAGAAAACTGTAAAGCAAGTAATATGAATTTCTGCTTTGGGATGGCTGTGTAATTTTGGGTCCCTGCTGACATGGGTTTTATTTTCACATTCCAAATACTTTTACAACTGAACTTGGATATAGCACTCTTGAGGCAGTAAAGCATAGATTTTCAGAGAAAGAGAAAAGTATTTTCAGGGAAAGAGAGTGGAAGATGTTGAAATAAAAAGGTGCTATAAGTGAGAATACAGTGGGCCGATGGCCCTGTGATGTATCTGCTTTTGGTCTTGAAAGAAGCAGAACTGTGTGGAAGGGAAACATGGTGTTGGATAGAAAGTGCAAAAGTCACCTTTGGGTGTTCTTTTAAACTTGTCTTCTTTATAGATTTTCACTGCAGACATTTGTTCTGACCTTTGCTTTCTGAGCACTCCAGTGCACCAAACTTGTGGTAAAGCCCTTGATTTAAGAAAATATCATTGTTCCACTCTTCAGCCTCTTCCCACTGCCTGGCTGCAGAGGTGAGATGAGGAGAGGCTGCAGAGCTTCAGTTTTGCCTGACCCCGAGGTCATGGGCAGCCTTGGTGGCCTTGACCAGACGGTAGCTATCAATTGGTTGAGTGTCTCCAGTAACTGCTGTAGGCTGTGGCTACATGTCATGGTTTAACCCCAGTCAGCCACCAAGCCCCACAGGGCTGCTCACTCACTCCCCCAAAAACAGAACTGGGGAGAGAACTGGAAGGGTAAAAAATTGGGAACTCATAGGTTGAGATAAAAATATTTTAATAGGGAAATCAGAAGACACACACACACAGGCAAAGCAAAACAAGGAGTTAACTCACTGCTTCCCATGGGCAGGCAAATGTTCAGCCGTCTCCAGGAGAGCAGGGCCCCATTACACGTAATGGTTACTTGGGAAGACAAGTGCCATCACTTCAAACATCCCCCTTGCTCCTTCTCCCCTCACTTTATATGCTGAGCACAATGTCATATGGTCTGGAATATTCCTTTGGTCAGTTTTGATTAGCTGTCTCGGCTATGTCTCCTCCCAACCTCTCATGCACCCCCAGTCCCCTCACCAGCAGGGCAGTTGGAAAAGCAAAAAAGGCCTTGACTCAGCAATAACAAAATCATCTCTATATTACCAACCCTGGATTCAGCACAAATCCAAAGCACAGCTCCATACTGGCCCCTGCAAAGGAAACCAACTCTGCCCCAGCCCAACCAGCACACTGGGGCTGACCCAGCTCCCCAGAGCAGCCTGGGGTCTGGGAGTTGCCTGAAACCCTGTCTCTCCAGGAAGACTTTCCAGCTGAGAACTGCTCCTCTGGAGGTTTGCCACCCCTGCTTCCTCATCTGTCTGTGGGTAGAGCTGGTCTCTGAGCAGTTCCTCACACATGTGTAAATAGAGACACGTTGGGTTTTCCCCACTCAGCTGTCCTGCATGGGCTGTGTAGATTAGACAGCAAAATTCTGGTAAAGAGTGACTGCTTTATTCCGAATAGACACCGTGTAGCACTGTGAGGTCATAGGTTGACCTTAGTTTATAAAAACACCACCAACAGTGGTCGTGGACGGTCGTTTTCCTCCCTGTGGAAAAGGGTGAAAAAAGTCTGTCACGTCAGATGCCGAGCCTGCCAGGGATGGCATAACGGTGGTAGTAAATGTTTTTCTTGGACATGGCAGTGGTGGTTCTACCTCAGCCTAATGAACTGGGTGTATCTGGGGATATCTCTGAGTTTGCTGTTTGTTCCTGGATCAGTTCAGCTCTGGCAGTTTTCCTGGTGTGGGCTGGTACCAAGTGACCCATCCAGGCTCTGCTTCCCCTCCAATTCCAGCACTGAGGTCGCTGTCTGATGGGTGCTCTGCTGCACTCCCACTTTTACCAGCTGTGGCGGGACAACACCTGGGACCGTGTCTGGCACATGAGAGCATGACCCGCAAGGCTGTAAGGATGAGTGCTTCCCTGAATGCCCCAGCAGCATCCCTGCACGGCATGGCAGCCCTGAATTGTCAGGCTGTCAGTGAGTGTAGGATGGCTTTTCAGCCTGGCGTGGAGGGGAAAGGCATTGCAACAAAACTTCTGTGAGTCTTGAGAGCTCAGCTGGAGCCAGGGGCTTTCCTTGCTCCTGTTGTCTGCATGTGTGCTCTGGGCCTGGCAAGATAATTAGCCCTTTCCTGGGCAATTTTTTTCTGATCTAAGTGCTATGATAAGGAGTTACAGTCAGTGCCCTTCATAACAATGTGATGGGGACTGCAAAGGAACGCAAGGTTGTTTTAGCCAGGTGTAGCTGGAAGGTATCCATCTGCACTGCCAGCACCTCACTGCCGGTGTGGGAGGGGAGGTTGGGCTGGCCATGGCACTGCAGGCAAATGGATCTGGTTGGGAGGAGCAGGCTGTCCCGGGATCAAAATCAGGGACTGTGCAAAACTGAAAGAGGCTCCTTGTCTGTATGCTTACCCTGAGGGGTTTGCTCTTAAAGCTGGCATGCAGTGAGCCATTCTATTTTCCCCACCCTATCGTAGTAGCTGCTGCCAACCTCATTTAACAAGTACCTCCTATCTTTGGCCTGCTGCAGAGTGAGAGGGAGGACTGGCTCCCACTGTGTCTGATCTGGTTAGTTATTAATCCTGGTTTTTGCCTGATCCGTGCTTGTTACAGAAATAGCATGGGCTTTGAGATCACTTATCAAAACTGCTTTTTATTAATTTTTTAATGCAGAACTAAGTGTTTCAAGTAAAGCAACCGCAGGTGCATGGGAGAGATAGAGGATGAAATTTTAGGGGAGAGGGAAACTATTTGTGGGATTGACTTATGCATTAAAGAGCTTGTTCTTATGGTAGAAACAGAGACAGGTGATGCCACCCCATTCTTAGGGACCTGTTCCTGCCAGCAGGGATTTTGCTATTTGCCTATGATCCTGTTCAGATTTTGTACCTGCCCTGTTGTGAACTTCTAAAAGGCCATTCTTTGCTCACCTTCTACAAACTGCCACTCTTGTTCAATGTTGGAGGTGGGAAGATTTTCTGTTTTCTGTAGCTCTCCAGGAGCTTTTCTTAAATAACAATCTCCAGCTACAGGTTGTTGTCTGAGATGAGATAGAAGGTTAAATTTGGGAACCGTGGTTGAAGGTAGACTTCAAACTGGACTGGAGAGGCTTGGAGGATCTCTTCCATTAAGGTTTCAAGCTGACACCATGGTATGGGTTTTATCATGATTATCAGATGTATGACACGTGGAAGTGTTACATTTGCCTTGTGTTGAATAGGAACTTGTTGACTGAGACAAAGGAAACAATTATAAGACTGAACTACCCAATAGTTACTTGGTCAAGGGATGTATTTAGATTTTGTGGTTGTTGTTTTCTGCTCTACTATCACATGCATTGCAGCATGCTGTCCAGAATAACTCACTGTGGGAGGAAATTAACTTGTCTTTGCTATATGGAAATCGAGATGTGATTTCTATTGCATTTGAGGAAAGGGGAATGAAGCTGCTTGTGACACAGCTATTAAGTTTTCTTTTTGCCGGTTGTGCCCTTCTGTTATGGTCTGATTGTACCTGGCATCAACACAGTGTAGTGAGGGCTGTAGAAAGCTGAATTTTGTTAATTGGAAATATCCAAAGCTATTTTATTAAAGCAGTCTTTGCCAGCCAAACTCCATGATGTACATGACTTTGTCTAGTTTTGCTCTTGAATAGTTGAGACCTTGGAGTCAATGTAATTCATTGTGCTCCATGTAAATGAGGCTGTACTAAATGGCTGAGGGGTGTTAACCATGCGGGTCTGAGATGAGGAGTCTGGGGGAAAATGATAGTGTCTGACTGATAACAGCTACCCACCAGGGAAGTCCCTGGCCTTCATTTCTGCAAAGATATGAGCATAAACGTATTATAACACTACTAAAAAGCCAGAGGAAGGAATTCTTCTCCCTGCCCTTTTTTGAGGGCACTTGGGTCTTTACCCTTCAGCCAAGAGCAATTTTTGAAACAATATATCTTCTTGAAGAATTAAGTCAGTGTCAAAGAGAGGGGAGGCAGAACTGTTAATTGCTGGCAAATCAGTTGGGGTAAAAATGCAATTAGGAGAGACACTGTGGGAATTGCAAATCCCAGGCACTGTTTCTTTATACCAAGATTTTCTATATTCTGATTCATGTGTTCAGACTTGCCAAACTACCCACTTGGCAAAGCCTGTCGCAAAAATGGGAATTTATCAGCAATTTATGGTGAAGACAAGGTAAACCTCTCAGGCATCCTATGTCAAATTTCACCTGCTGATGCACTTGAGTTATACAGACCTACCTATACCTTTATTTTTAAAGATATGCACTTTCAAGCAGTTGACAGGAACTATTC
Source organism: Parotia lawesii (assembly GCA_003713295.1). NCBI lineage: Eukaryota > Metazoa > Chordata > Aves > Passeriformes > Paradisaeidae > Parotia > Parotia lawesii. The sequence goes on from RAHM01000069.1 coordinate 2,404,173, forward strand.
TATGAAAATGTCTGTATAAAAACAAGCTTTCAGGTAAGAATACTTCATGGCTGAAAGATAGATCACTGAATGGAATTAATCACTTGTTCACCTAAAACAAAATGTGGTGCCTAAAAGGGTAGAATCTGTTACTAGAATAGATGTTTTGTAAGTACTATTCTTTTATGAAGAACTTGATTCAGAAAGGTTCCTGTGCAGCTCCATTCAAATCAGGTTTTGTGCAGATACAATTTCAACTCAGATCTGGACCTCTGCATCTCATCACCACAGCCATCTTCTAGAATTCACCTAATGCAAAATTTAAAAAAAACTCCCAAAACATTAAAATTCATAGAGTGAGAACTCTGAAATGAAATGCATATAAAGAAACGTCTCTTAGCATACACAAACATTAACTTATGCAGCTGAAGTAGTGAAGCTCCTACATCTCTCAGATCCTTCCTCTTCCTTCCCAGCATTCAAAAAAGTTTGGGTTGTTTTTTTTTTTTTATTTGTTTGGTTTTGTTTTATTTTGTTTGGGGCTTGGGTTTTTTTTGGGGTTTTTTGGGGGGGTTATTTTTGGGGTTTTTTTTGCAGTTTTTTTTTTTTTTTTTTGGTTCTTTGTGGAGATTAAATAGAGGATTTCTGTTATGGAGAAAATAATGAAAGAAGTTTGCCTGTGCAAAGACTCCTTTCCAAGCTCTTGGGACTGTTATGAATGAGAGGGTGTATTCGTGCTCAAAATATGTAATATAAAAATAGAGTTTACAAGTTAAGTTATAACCCATTGAAATAGACAGAACTTGCCCAGGGAAAAATCCAACCTCGACCAGGGACTGATTTCCATCCAAAAGACAGAAGCTACAGAGAATGTTGGCCCATCAAGAAAGTATGAAGCTGGCTCCTGATATTTGCATCTTCATGGAGAACCTCCCTGCAAAACTGATTAGCTATCTATGAAAATCCCCTCCCAGTCCAGGTGCTAACGGCCAGATCAGGAACCAAGATATGGAACATCACTAGCCATCAGATAACATCCCCTGAAGATGGGACATTAATCAGGACATCATGAGCCATCAGATAACATCCTCTGGAGATGGGACATTAATCAGGAACAGGATACGCATTGTCCACCTCAGTTCCATGAATGGCATACTCCATGAATATGCTGGGTGGTCAACACAATAACCAAGATCCGGACCCTATGAGAAAAACTGTATAAAAGTGGACTTGTGGAAGCAGTCATCGTGAACAGAGGGAGGTCTGATGCGCTAGAGGTCAGACCTGTGTTCACCCAGTTCCAATCCCGGGCTTGGCACTGTCTCCTTTTCGTTTCGTGGCATTGCATGTTCGAACTTTTTGGACACGAAATAAATTTTTATATTTGTATTATTCTAATTGGGCGTATTTATTTATAACAGGACTCTGGCTCCCTCAAATACAAATACCTTATAATTCAGGATGGGATATACAAAATTTCGATTTTGAGTTCAGTACTTATGTGACTAGAGTTCCGGATCTGGTCTGAAGAGATACTAAAATGTTCACAGGCTGTTCATACCTTACGAATGTTTCCTCTGACAGAAAGGGTAAATGCCATGGCATTTGCAATCCAGCTATCGCCTCCAGGCATACTGTTTAGGGTTGTTAAAAAACAAACCAGCGAAGAAACTTGGGAAGGTAAGAGTACTTGAGAGTTGATCCGTGACTGAAGGTGAAAAGCCTAAGTTGGCTGGAATGTAATTAACATCATGTTATGTGGAACAGATTCACCAAAGAGGAGTGTCTGTTCTGATCTCCAGTCCTTGCCTGATTTTTGGTAAAAATTGAATGGGACACTGACAGAATATATCCATCTCATTTTGTATGAAATGACAGAGTATAATGAAGAGACTTGTGAAGAAGCTGAGATACTCTAAACAAAAAGGAAAAAAGCAATGTTTGGGAATGAAAATTACTGCTGGCCAGTACCTGCCCTGAACTCTGCAAGTAGGATTGTTTCTCAGGGGTTTGGTTTTGGTGGTTTTTTTGGTTGTTTTGTTTTTTGTTCTTCTTGTTTGCTTTAAAATATTCAATAGGAGACATGGTGTCTCTAGCTTGGGTTGTGGCATTTGAACTCCATCTAGTCACCATGCCTTTTCTCACACCGTAGTCAGAAGAGGGCTGCAGCTTGTCCAGGTACACCTGAGCTAGACATACTAGTTAAGAAATAAAGATTTTGCAACATAAAGCGTCTTTAACTCCAGAAGGCTTTTTATCTGTTTCCACATGAAAGCTGCTGTAGCTGAAGCATTGCTGGTGCTTGTTGGTGTGATTTCCTGCTTGGCTAACACTGTGAGAAGTCAGTGCTCCTGGATGCCAGAGGTCCACTGACTCACCAAGAAAAGTTTGAGCTAGTCCTGTCCTTTTTCTTGAGCCAGCAATAGAGTCGCGCAGATGCCTGCTGAGTTGAATTGCTTGCTGATGCAGATGAAGGGTAGTTATAAGTTTGGATTGAAAGCAGGGAGGGTGGCTTGCCACTTCTCACAGCAGCATTGTCTTAAAGCATCAGAACAACAGTGCCCTGAGCTGGTTTCAAGCTGACTCAGACAAGCTTATGCAGGGTGTAGTTACAATTTTGCTGTTTGTGTGTGCAAACCCGAAATATTAGGGGTGTCATGACATGGCAAGAGAAAAATTCAGACTCAGGTAGTATTAATGATGCTGGATTCTGGTCTGTGCTGCTTCTACAATCAAGCTGAAAACAAGCAATCCTTTTCTCTGCTGCTATAGCAACTGAGATTTAAATGTGGCTTCTCTTGAATGCAATTCAAAGCATCATGTATCATGTGCCTAGGATTGATGTATAGGAGACAAAGGGTGCCACAGATGACTTTGAAGAATGTGCTGTGGCAGTTAAAGAAGTTAATTCTTGCAGTTGTATCTTCTGCTCTTCTGTAGGGATTTCTGGTGTCCACACTGGAGCTGGCAAAGGCAAAATGTAACCACACCAAAACTACCTCAAATCATAATCTGGAATATCATCTTAGACTCATAATAGCTCTGTCTCTTGTTTACAGGGAGATTTGGCTGCTGATGCCCAACAGAGTCTGAACTGTCCCCATATGAAAAGGTTGGGTGGAAGAGCTGGACAGGAGTCCTAGTTGGTTCTGCAGTGTCACACTTTACACTGAACATTTACAGGCTCTGGCAGCTGAGGTGTGGATTCCCACCCTCTGTGGCTGCCCCTGTAACAAGGCGCAGCCGTAGTAGAGGGAAGTGTGGGACAATGGGAGATACTCCCAGTAGCTGGCCCAGCTACACCTGCCTAAGAAAGGAAGCTGGAGCTGTGCTCTGTCAGACCATGTGGCATCGTGCCTGTGGTGCAGGCACACATTCCTGTCTGCCAGTGCTGCTTGAGAAAAGTAACTTTTCTGCAGAGGTGTAGAGCAAACAGGGTTTGCAAGACCCGTATAATTTAACTATGACAGCAAGGGCCAGATAGTGTTTGTTTGTGGCATCTCTGGATGTCTCTGAAGGCCGCAAATACCGGGGGTGTGGAGCAGGCAGTTGTCTCAAGTCACCGGTGCTGAACTACTTACAACTCACCAACATGTAATGCTGAGGAAAACTACTACGTGTCTACTCAGGGTAAGAGGTATTAAGGTACAGTCTAGTATCCTACAACCTTAATTCTGCTGAACTCCTTCAATTTGGTGTTGATGTTTTCCTTCAAGGCCTCGAGGGAGGCCTTACCTTGTTGAGTAATCCACTCAGCTGTCGTGAATAGCATGGTTAGACTATTAGAGTCATACCAGAGCAGCACAGGTTGGTGCTATCTGGCAAAATACATGTTCAAAACTGGGATATGTGTTTGAGACACTTATTTACCATTACAGAAAACTCTTTGGTTTGCATGCATTGTAATGAAAGAGTTTCTGTGGTCAAGACTAAGAAAACTAGTGACACTGTTTTTGTACCTCTCTGTTTTAATGGTCTGGTTCTTTTGATTAGTACTTAATTTTGCATCAAAACCTGACTAAATTGATTTCATGGTTAAGAAATAAAAAAGGAGCAATCAAAATTGTATCCCTAGAAAACCTCTTTGAACTGAAGGTCTGACGAACGTCTTAGGTGATATTCTCAACCCTGTGGTCTTATAGTGGAAATAAGGCCCAAGAGCAAGTTTTGCAGTAAAAAGAAAACATTCAATCATTCATTTTAGAAGTAACTAAAAAAAGACTTAGGCTGTACTTCTGAAGGGAGAGCATTTTGACAGAAAATAACTTTTCCCCACATGCATAAATATTTAAGTTTTCTAGCATAAAATATTAACAATGGAAGGAAAAAAGATATTATCTCCATTTTGGCTTTTTTCCCCATAAATAAGAGAAAAAGAAAGTTTGAATAATTCAAGTAATTCTATTGAAACAATTACAATATTAACTTCATGCCTGATAAGTATCGTATGTATCCTTATGTATCATACGTAGGCATAAGAACTGTAAACTCATTCTGCCTTGTTGGAAACACAGTCAAGGATTGCTGAACAGCCTTGCAAGGGTCAGTGCATGATGGATTGCCAGGTCTGACAGTTCCTACAGATGTGTTTAGCACTGTTTTAAGTCTTAATTTCTTTCCATTAAACTTTGTTATACAAGGGTTGGATGATGATGACTGCGTCTTGTGGCTGGGAATAAATGCGTAGGAGCTTAAGGGAGCTACAGTTCCCTTGCCCTTCCCCCTCTGATTATCCAGGAGAGAAATGCACTTCTGCCTTATCTTGACCTGAAATTTAGGAAAAAAATGGCTTAGTTGTTTCAGCCAATGACTGTGAAAACCATGTAAAACTCATATACTCTTTTAGGAACGAAGAAATATTGGGCAGGAGCCTCCTTTCTTCTGCATGAGTGTCTGATGACCATTTGCAGGATTAGTCTGCTCCTCTTGTTAGAAAAGCACTCTTCTAAGAAATATCTCTGTGGGTGTTAGCTCCTCTGATTGTCTGTTGGCATGCAAGTCCCTAACCTCAAAGTTCCCTAAGTAAAGAGTGGAATCATTGAAAGATTGGGGTGGTAAGGGACCTTAAAGATCACGTAGTTCCAACCCTCCTGCCATGAGCAGGGACACCTTCTACTAGAGCAGATTACAAAACCCCACCCAACCTGACATCTATAAGGTGATTTGATTTTTTTTTTTCTTTTAAGGGAAATTTGAATCTGTCAAAAAGAAATAAACACACTATGAGTTTACCTACTGGGCCAGGTGCTTTGGGAGTTTATGCAGAGGAATTGTAGACCCTTGTGCATCTGGGGTGGGAGCCTGCTGCTTGGTGGCTCAGCCCAGAGTGGTTCTACGGCTGGTGAGGTCATGGAGAGGCTGGGTTGGGTTACGTTCTGGTTTAAAGCTCAGGACTTTTTCCACCAAAATTCTTTATGTAACTTATCCCAATATCTCTAAAAACCTTTTATAAATATTTGTTCAGGTTAAGACAACACCTATGTATCTAGCTTAATTTGAGCAAACATAAATTTAGTATGCTGTAAGTTATTCTCACATTTTTCAGTTCAGAATTCAGGCTGGTGTTTTTAAAATCTTTATTCTTATTTTGTTAGTATGTTTTACCTGACTCTTCTAACCCAGCAAAATTCCAATTTTCCTAATTCCCTTGATAAATGCAAGTAGGATTGTACATTTTCCAAATTCCCTCTAGAAATGCTACCTTTTTGCAGACAGACTACTTTTAAATGCTCTTCAATACAAAGTGGAGATTTTTAAAAATAATATTCAGGTTATTAAGCTGCATTTATTTTCTGCCTCAAGTAATCCCATACAGCTATTCCCTGAGTGCCAGAGACTACAGCTAGCTGGAGGGAAATCAGATACAGTTTTAAATCCCTTCATGAATTATTTTGTCACATCAGTGACAAGAATAACCTGATAAGTAGTGGCAGTTTGTTTGTCAAATGAATTCCAGCATGAGGCCTTCTAGATAAACACAATGAACACTTTCAGACTGAATGGCTGACCATAAAGATCCTGTAATACCAACCCCCAAATTTCAAGGCTCTGTGTTCTGAGGTGCATCCCTTTAATTAAGGAACCCAGGCTGACTTTTTTCCAGGCTCCTCACCTTGCACCTGTCAGATGTTTTGTCGTCAAGTCATCCCCTCCCCACACTGTTAAGATACTGAAGAAAACAATGAGCAACCTCTAAGGGTAGAAGAGTTTTAAGCCCTGTCATTAAAATTTGCATTAATGCAGACAATTGTCTTCCTCATTGCATGGAGGGAGAGCCAAGGACCGTGTTATAAGACGGTACTTCACTGAATTGTTATAAAGTGCTTAAGGACAGGTTGCCCCTGATGTGATCATAAAATCATAGAATGGCCTGGGCTGGAAGAGACCTTAAAGATCATTCAGTTCCAACCCCCCAGACATGAACAAGGACACCTTTCACTAGACCAGGTTGCTCAGAGCTGCATCCAACCTGGTCTTGAACACTTCCAGGGATGGGGCAGCCAAAACTTCTCGGCAGTAAAGAATTAGTTTTGTGGTACTTTCAGGATTAACTATAGCTCTGTTTTGCTGGAACTGTTTGGGATTATTTTAATGCAGCTACGAGAAAACTAGTGATATAATACGCAGGGACTAGAATGGAGATTACTGCCTTGTCCCCTTCCTCCCTGCCCTGCAGAAGATCAGAATCCATGTGGGAAAGAAAACTTGTCTATCATTTCATTGCATGACAGCTCGGTGGGAAGCCCTGTCATATCAGTAAGATTACTTCAGAAGGATCAAGAAAGACCAATTACTCCTAAAGTATTTTACTCGTTTTACAGCTGTAAAAATGATGACTCAGAGATTTGAACAGAAATCTGATTGTTTTGTTCTGAAAAATAGATCCTCCAAGGAACTTACATTTTCTGAAATCGTCTGAAAGTTGAGAAATGCTTTTGTGAGCAGTTGGTAGTGGATCAATGAACATCTCCTGATGTATATCATGGCCTCGCGGGTGGTTTTGCTGGAGGGTAGAGGTGGGAAATGCTGTAGTACAGGGTGGGAGAGGAGCAGAGTGGGTGGCTCCATGCTTCAGCTGGGTCATGGACTCTGGTGTTGTATGCAAAACTGCTGTACGCCAGCAATATTTGTGTCTCAGCTGAGTTATATCATATGGCAAAGCTGAAAATGGCAGAGCTAAGTAGACTTTAGGTTGTTGAGTGTTTGACTCATTGATCTCTCTCTTCTCATTTGACGCCTCTGGGCTATTTCCTTCCTGTAGAGATGGCGTGTGCTGGGCTTGTATGGATGGCTGCTACCTCTGTTCCAGGCAATTTACTGCTTCATGGTGTTACCAGATGAACAATTTGCCTAACTTATAGAAAATACAATGGTTATTCTTCAAAATCATGCTAAATATTAACCGAGAAGAGGAACTCGGTATGCATGATAGGAGGGAATATCTCCTGTGCATACAGTGCTGAGTAAATAATGCCTGATTCTTAATGCTACATTGGTGTTAAGGAGTTGTTTCTACCAATTTTGGTAACATTAGGACAAACTTAAGAAGAAAAAAAATGTCATCCGCTATTGCATCTTCTAGTCTTCCATGGTACACTCAATCTGGTCCTTAGCTTTGAGCCTCCTGGACAATTTGAGCATTGACGATTATTTCAAAAGGCTTTTCAGGTGCAACAGAGTGATTTTGACTAAATGTGACTCTCAGAGTGAAGGGAGTCTACTTCTGCTCTGCTTGAAAACAAGCAAAACAATGATGCTTTGACAAATATTTCTCTTGGCTATGAAAGTGGAGAGATGGGAAAAATACTTGGCTAGTCTAGGTAGTGCCTCCATTATGGATGCAGATATATACATGGATCTTGCACGTACTTGTGTATCAAAGTGGCACTAGAAACACTGAAGCAGAACTAATTTTAACTGAAAGAGGTAACCTTATTTCCAGTGTAATTTCTCCTCTAGCAGATTACCTTTCTACCTGTCACACAAACAGGACACCATACAAAATGGTTTTGTTGGATGAGAATGGGTGTCTCTAAATATTTTAGAAGCTTATTTCCTTGAAATGTCTTGTAAGTGAACATCTATTTAATATTTGCTAGGGTGACTACATTGCAGGTGTATGCATAACCAAAAGACTGCACTCCGGTCTGATCTAATGGGGAAAATGGTGTTGGCATTAAGCCAGTTCATTTGCTGACACTAAAAGGTTGTCCTTACTTCTTCTCCTTTTTTCCTACCTGTGTCCTGTGCCCAGCCTCAGGGATCTGTTGTCTTCTGCGTTGTCCTTGCTCTGTGACTCACCAGAATCGCTGGTGCTTAAATTCACTACCCCAACAAAAAGCTGTTAAAAAAGCTGTGCATAATTGCATAGTTTGCTTTTTTTAATTATTTTTTTGACTGGACTAGTGAGTTGAAGCAGTTTGTTGTAAAGATGGGTGTGTTTATGTCAGTGCAGGGAACACGAAGCTGGAAGTGAATGGAAGAAGATATGGAGGAAAGACATTCATCTTTCTGCAGCTTTGAGATGTTAGACTTGTTCAGTCCAGTATTGTGTAATAGCTGTATGATGCCCTAGGACAAAAATAACTGACTAATGCTTAGTTTCAGCTTTAGACAGAAAAAAAACCTGAGAGGATCATAGAAGGATCACCTATTATCTCTTGTTTCATGGGTTTAATTTCTTTTCCGTTCAGCCTCTGTCTTATAAATAGCATCTGGTAGTTACTGCAGAAAGCATTAGCAAATATATTCCATGTAAATTGAATTTGTTCTATGAGTAATCATAGTGATCAGATTAAGTTTCAATAGAATTTGTTGTGTAATAAAGCTTTGTCAATAAAACTGGTTGTGAAAATTCTGGTCGGTACAACCTCAGCATGTAAGTGTTTGCCCAAACCTCTACCTGTGCAAGTGCTTGGACTAAAATTGTTTAAGTCCCATTCCTGAAAGCAATCCCATTGGGAAATAGAAAAAACTGCTTCTCTCTTGTGGTCATTTAGTAGCTAATATAAAAAATAATATTGGTGTTGAATATTCAGTGGAAAATCTTCTAGCTGAAACTTGTTTGTCATTATTAAAAGACTGGCTAAAAGAAAAAGATAGAAACAGCAGAAGGGTTGTAAATAAGTCTGAACTCTACAAAGATTCCTGGCTTGGATAAGTCAGTGCTGCTTCAAGTGTTTGAAGGGAGCTAAACCAGTTTACATCAAGTGGATGTCTTCCATTTCCACAGGCGACTCGTATTTGTTTAGCTGTAGTTCTAAAAATTGTACAACTCATTAACATTTTCCAAAATTATGTATTCAAGTGGTATTTGGCCAGTTTTGTAAATAGCAAATTAATGTGAGCAATTAGAAGTGTGTTCACAGAATTCATATAATATGGGGAAAAAGAAAGTGCTTTTCACAAGTTTGGATTTAGGCCTTGTTCAGCAATTTTAGGTAGCCTGCTTTTTGCCTAACTGCACAGACTGTCTTGGCTTTCAAGTTATGGCTGTTTGAGCGCAGTCTTTGGGGTTTCACAGTCAATTGGCACAACCATTTTCCCCCTCACTCTGAAAAGGCTTGTCTGAGATTGCTCACAGGCCATTTAGCTGTCCCCAGTTCCCATTGCAAAAGTAAAAGCAGGGTAAAGCTTTGGCCAGATCTGGGTTATGAAAGCATTTAGATTGACATGGAGCTTTGTTAGCTGACGTGTTTGAGATGAGACGCTATTAACTTGTGGAGGGTGGGGAGGGAGTTCCCTTCATCAGTGTGGTTTCACCTGAAGCCTACAGAGAAGTAATAAATACTAGTTAGTCCTATCTTAATCTCTAACAGTTTCTGTCTTTCCATCAACTGCTTCATAACATGATGTGATTACTTCAGTAGAGGTGTCTGAGGGTTGGTCTCCGATGGGTGTTTGCCTATAGAAGTGGAAGATGTCACTCCTTCCCCCAGCTGGGTTTAGTGGAGGGTAAAGGAAAGTGTGTGTGTGTCTCCTGCAGTGCTGCTGGTCACTGCCTGGCTGGTGGCTGTGCCCTGCCAGCAGGGCAGCCTTGCACCGATGCCACAAGGAGTGAGCAGGGACCCAGGCACGTGTCCTGTTTTGCCTCCTCCCCTCAGCAAAGGATACACTCTGGAGAACGTCAAAGTCCACTCTCCATCATGCTCCTCTTCCCTTCTAGTTAATCGTTTCAGAGTACCACTATCAATTAAAGGCCTAACAGAATAGGCTTCAAACAGCATTTAATAACTCTGAGGTTCCCAACTTCAACACAAAATAGAAATGAAACATAACTTGAGATATAATCTCATCAAGTAGTGCTAAATTGGACAGTCCTTAGGCAAACACCTGCTGCTTTTCCTTCTTGGCACATTGTTTTTGTCCTTCACTGGCTGCGTTCTTGCAAGGTCTGAGGTGGAGAGGATATAAGACGTAGTTCATGTGTGATTAAAGTTCTATTGTATTCGATTTTTACTGTTAACATTTTTCCCAGTTAATCATCTGCCTTTCTGTAGAGAAGAAAGATCAAGAAAGTTTCAAATATTGGACTAATTCCAGTATTGGATTATTTTTATTGTCTTAATGCGTAGTGTTAATTTTGTGGGCAATTGCGAAGATCAGTCCATAGCTCACCTAGGCCTATGTTTGCCACAAGAAGATACTGCAAGTGGAGTACACTTGTTTTTTAACAGCATTTTTATGTAAAATGCAAGCGCCTACTCTTTTAGCCATTGAGCAAAATAGAAAAGGTTGTGACCTGAGATATGAGGGAAGAAAGTTCTGGATAAGACCTGAAGTAAGTATAATGCTGTTGACGGGGGTACTTAAAGGTACTTGGCCCTTTGAGACAGCTAAAGTGAGCAATGCTGAGACAGGAAGGCATCTTAATTTGGTGCTTCCTCATGCTCTGATTCCTCCAGCTCCTCATTAGCAGCATAGCTTTATTTGCAATCCTGGCTGGTTTCTCCTACCATGCTGGTGTGCTCATTGTGCATGTACCTCTGGCTATCAGTACTCCAGTGCTACTGGAGGCAAGCTAATCTCTCTCTGCCAATAATAACTCTGCTTATAAGATTGCCTTCTAGTTGAAATAGTAGCCCTTGGGTTTCTGCTGGAGAAATTGTACAATGTACTTCATTGGATTCTGTTAATTAGCATGGCTTAAAAACAAGAAAAAAAGAAGTCCAAACTGTTCAGCAATAAAAATGAGTGATGCAGAGCTGTGAGGCTGGGACTGATAAGGGTATGATTGGTGTGTTTGCTCTGCAATTTCTCTGTTATAAACAGCTTTGAGTTGGAATGACAGAGTTCAGGAGCTTTGAATAAGCCTAGACCTTTGGAGGTTAAGGGAATGCATTCAACCCTCTGGTAAGATAGTTGTGTGCATGAAGATAGGCACATTTAGAAAAAACCCAGCCAACCTTGCCCTCCTCCCCCTTGGAGCATTTCCACAGATAAGAACCTCACTTTTCTCAAAAATTAATAAGAATCTCACTCTTCTCAAAAATGAGGATTAATAGACAGCCTGAGGGATGTGTAATATTCTAAATTGTCTGTTTTTCAGAAAGCAAATCATGCCGTATACTTGTTGCTTTGTGTGCTTGGTCTTTGTGACTAGTGAAGTTCTCAGGTCCAACCCCCTTTTCAGGAAAAGTGCATTTAAAGCACACACTGTTGATTAGTGGAGTCACAAGTTATGCCTTTTGTTTTGTTAGAGCGCTTGATAAAGTAGAAAGGCTCATCGGAAATATTTACCAGAGGTTCAGTACAAATCTTTAAAAATGATCCAAGAAATTAATCTGTCTCTACTAAGGCTGGGCATGGAAGGAAGCATATTTAAACTTTGCACTCAGATGATGGATTTTCCAGAAACAGTAACTTCCTAAAAGTCTCTTTTCTTGTTATGTTGTCCTGCTACTTTCCTTTAACTAATCTTGCCTAATCTCTGACCAGTAGCTACGGCTTGTGGGTGTAAACAGAGAAAAGAACTAGCTGTTATTTTCTCATGTGTTTTTTAGTGAAATTAGTGACATCTGTGCAATACAAATTAATTTCTATTCACAGTGGGCAATCTTTGCTACTCTGTTTCGGGATAATTATCTGAATGTGTGTAAAATGTCATTGTCTAATGAAACACTACTCTGTTTAGGCCAGTTCCTTCAGGAACAAGTCTAGTTCTTCCCCTTTACTTTCTTCTTCTGCCTACTTCCTTTTTGAGTGTTAGAGGAAGAATTGATAAAGATCAGGAACTAAAATATGTGTAAGTTGGAGCTGGTTTTGATAAACTTAGGCATGGATTGCCAAAACCCATGGTGCTGCTGGTCTGGAAGTGTTAGGGTGAGTCTGGCCCTCTCTGCACTATGGAGTGTGATTCAGACCAAGGCAGTACTCAGTTCAGTAAGCAGATAGCTCATGCAGTTTGCTCAGTGACCATGGGAGACCAGACTAAACATGCCAGCCAATGTGTCCTTTCCTAGAGGGGTTAATTCACCTCCATTTAACTGTTTCATGAGACAAAACCCGATATCCTGGCAGTGACTGTTTTTTTTGTGACATTTTTTCTGCAACTGGATTCAGGTTGTGGGAGACCTGCTAATGCACAAAGCTGGGTGTTTTGGACTTTCATTGATATTAGGAGTGACTTAAGATATCTGTGGGCACTTGGTAAGATAAACTCTCCAGTCCCTGTTAGTGGTCATTTTGGAGGTGGTAATATATTTTCACCCAATGGTGTTCGCTTAGTCCCAAAAGTTTAAATCACAAAAAATTGCTTTTCTAAAAGTGTTTAAAATGTGCTTTAAGCTATGGATATTCACTAATGAGGCACTGAGTGTTTGCTAAAAACGTACATCTCTTCTTTGAAAGAGAAAGTAGTAATAGCACTCTGTGAAAACTCCTGAATATCCAAAAAATATTTCCATTCTTTCTCTCTTTATAAACATGTTTTTAATAGGAGAAAACCATAACCAAACCCAGCATGAGTTTTCAAATGTAGCTCATTGCATGGCTGCCTGAATGCTGGCAGGAGGGAAGGAATGAGCAAGGCATCAACCTGTTTTTGGCATGAACCCACAACTCTCTCTCATTTGAAATAGTTGTGAAACTAAAGATATAGTTTTAGGATAGCACTAAGGAGGCAGAACCACAGGCTGTTGTTGAAAGAGGCAGTCCTGCTTCCCTGCTCGTTCCTGGTATGCTGTGTGCTCAGCTGCTTCCCATGTTCCAGCACTAGCACTTAACTGTGGATCTGTTCAGGCATCTGACCCAGCAAAGACACAGAACACTGGCAAGGAAATGAATGGTCTTTTGATTTCCTAAACCAGTGTGTTACGGGTGCAAGGAAACCAGGGAGTATGAACACGCAGCGTGGGACACATGGATTAATTATGGGCAGTGGAAAACTCCAAGAGATTTAGCTGTAGAGTAAAATGCAGACAGAGGGGATTTGGGTCAAATCTGTGGATTTGAGTCAAAGCAAGGAATTAAATTTGGGTGTCCCACTTGCTCTTAAAGAACACAGCTACCGTACTATTGGGTCATTTGAAGAATGCATTGGTATACATGTGGCTGAAAACTAGGGTAAAAAAATTGTTTTAACTGTGCTAGATTTTTGACAGTGAATCTCAGTTATATAAAATTTAAGTGGTTATGGTGTTTTATTATTTATATCCCTCCTTCTTGACACATGACTTCTTTTTATGAACTTAAATTTAAGCACGCTGCATGTGTAGGACTCAAAAGATGCTCACACACATTATTTCAGTACACATGCTAGTTTCAGGTTGCTTCATACTTTTAAAATTTTCCTAAATATCCCTTTAGTTACTACAGTTAAAATGGAAAAGATGTTAGATTTGAGGATCAAATTCTGCCATTCACAGTGGAGCTGAAAAATTTGTCTATTCTTTATTGCTGCCAAACACGAACAAATTATGCACTTCATATTAGTGTTTTGCTAGAGTTCCTTTTTACAGGCTTTTTGCTTTGGCTTGTTTTGTACAGCAGAAGTTTTTGCTGGACATTTGGTCTTCAGCATGTAGTGTAAGGTTTTTTTTTTTAGTCATTATTATCACCTTTTCACACTCTGTCTATATTAACTGTACAAGCAGATGGACAATTTTGTCTGTTTTAATTGTATTTAATTTAGCCTAAGTTTGGTTGCTGGCCAAGTACTCATCACCTGTGGATCAGACTTGGCAGCCCTTTTGTCTCCTTGCCAGATATTTTATTCAGAGGATTATTTCCTTTTGAAAGGCCACACCAAAGTAAAGCTGAAAAGCAAATAAAACACACTACTGGATTTCAAATAACAAGAACTGCTGAACATGTAATTTCTCTTGTTTTGGTCCTTTCAGGATCATTATTCAGTGCTTTTATTGGCATAGCTGCCAAGGACTAGGACATAAACAATTAGCTGGAAATTATCTTTTTTTCTTCTTTCCCGTTTCCTACGCGCAGGAAGTTTAGCAGTACATCCCGTTCTCTTAATATGGACCTCTGCTTATTTTTAATTTCTTAAACAATTTCTGAGATACTTAAGTAATTGCTTAAATAATAATGATTAATGTGTCACAGACTAGTAACAGTTGTATGAGACAAAAAAATCAGCTTGTGCTATTGACTGTAAGGCACCCTGGCTTGGATCCAACTCCGCTGTTCCTTACAGCAGTCCAATTTTGATGGAGTGACGTCTCTCTATCTCTTGTTTGCAATCACTGAAGCTGAGTGAGAGCTCTCATATTTTCCAGCACAATTGTCCCAGAGGGTGTTTTTTCTCTCCCTGTCCACTGCAGGGCAGTTGCTGGTGTGTCTGAAAGAAATTATTAGGAAATAGGGAGAGCCTAATGGAGCACTCACTCTTTTAAATCACAGCTGCACCGACTGATGTGACTGCTTTGTGTCATCAGAAGATCACTCGATGCTAGACTGAGCCTCAAAGGTCCTGTCACACTTGTGCTGGATCAATCAGCCTGGGTGATCCAGTGTAATTGATTGAAACAAAGAAGAGTATCTGGGCTTTACAATGAAGGAAATTAGCTACTGATATCTCGGCATAAGCGTGATATCCACATGATATGCAGCGAAACACGGACAAAGGGTTTATTCCAAGAAGCCTTGGCTATCCAAAGAAAATTACTCTTTTATGTGCCTATCATTAATTTTATTATCTGAAACAGGTCTTACGAAAGAACAGGTTAAACGAGTAAAGGATGTTCTATTTCTTTTCTTTCATAAATATAGCTTATAACCTACAATATTAAAAGTGTAAAACGTCTCTCTGAATGTGACTCATATCTACTACAGTGGTGGTATTAAGCCCAATAAAGGATTTTTTACCTATTTGTCTTGGGAAATTCTTTGTCTATTTAAGCCATAACTCTGGAAAGGAAGTTGTCACACATAGCTGTTCTAGCCAGCATTTTCCTCAGATGGTATTAACCAAAGTTTCCATCCTAGAGCCCATTTTGTACAGCAGTTTTTATACTGGTCAGTGTGCTTCACTTCTGTAACAGGTTTGTCTGTTTCACTCTTTTATCAAGTAGACCAGGAAAAAATCATTCTTCTCATCATTTTACTAATCTAATTCCTTCTACCTGTCACTTTTACTTTGCCCCAGTAATGACACCCCTCTCTTATTAAGCTCTTGTGACCTAGTGTCACAAGACACTTCCCCGGAGTCTCCTTTTCCCTGGCCTGGCAGAGGGGTGTCCTGCCCCTCTTTGCTTTGCCTGGCTCTGACAAAAGGTTAATAAAGCTTTTTAAACATCTCTAAGACAGGCTACCCAGCCCACTGTTTTCCTGAAATCATGGCAAGGGTGGCTGGAAGGGCTGGCTTGAAGCCCAGCCTTTTCCTTAAAGAGGGATTATTGCAGTATTATTACAGTAATCAACTTGTTCCAATTTTGGAAACTGCCAGGGATGGAGTTCCTCTGAGTACCCTGGGTAACTTGTCCCAGTGCTGCATGGCCCTCCTAGATTTTTTCGTTGTAGTCTCTTTTGGTGGTGAGTTTTGTGTGTGTGTATGTGTCAATGCTCAGCGTGTGGCTCTGGTCYATGTTTAGCTTGCTTACCACTACTCACAAGAGTTTGACCGTGTTGTCATCTGTATCTGCCCTTCAAGCCATAGTAGAAGCTCAAGATGGAGCCATTGGGACTGCCTCTTCATGGAGCATGCAAAGGTGCAGCTAACCTCATTTATTTGATTTATCTATTTTGGCTAAGACCTGGTGATGCCTCTACTTCAAGGTGTCTTATCTTTGTGGTACAAAAAACACTCTAAAATTCTCAGTTTGTGTAGCTTACTTGCAGGCTACTAATGACCTTGGACCATTCAAGACTTGTCTTTGCTATAGAAAACAAAGATTTCTGGAGATGGGAATATTAGGCAGCGATATTTAATGACAAAATTGCTGACTACTATAATTTCTTCAGATGGAAGAACCTGCGGCAGATAAAATTATTTTGTCAAAATGACTGTTGTGGATGTGTTTTGTTGCCCAAAAAATAAGCCTTGAATAGGCAAGATTAGCCACCACACAGAGAAACCTAAGCCAAGCTGCAGGTTTCTGGTATTAGGTGTATTCATACCGAAATTCTTAGAGTTGTACAACAAAATCACTGGTAAAGTGGTTCTATGGTCTCAAGATTTACAAACCCTTCCTTTCACTGACTTGTGCATTTGCTCTTACCAAGAAAGGGCTACTTTTTGACAGGTTGTACTGTGCTTTGCTATAGTTCTTCCCCCGGTGGGGTCAATGAGTTAGATCATCTGGGAAAGCAGCAAGGTACTTTTGCTGCTGGCCCAAGCCCCTGCAGTTACAAAAGCATCAATACATGGCAACTGTCATAAAAGTCCATTGTTACTGTAAAAGCTTCTCTGATTAGTCAATCTTTTCTCCATTTATTCTGGAAGATGGAATTAGGCACAATGGAAAGAGAAAGCCTGAAATGGGTCAGTTATTTACAGTGCATTCAGCCTTCTTTTTTGTCTGAAAAGATTTTATTTAGTTTTTGTATGGTTAAAATAAAAGACAGAGGAAGCTGCCAGAGGAAAAAGCTCAAAATTTTTAGTAACTGCTTTTAGCGACATAAAAATAGTATTGCAGCAAGGCTACTAGATATAAGTCTTGCTGAAAAAACCCACAATTCAAAAACACATTTCTAAGCTGTTTAATAGTCTACTCTTTCCACAGATTCCTGTTTTTGCACTTCCTTATTGACATAAGGATATGGCTGGGGTCAGTAGCAATTTGGGAAAGAAATCAGAACAAATTTCCTGATTGCCATGTGATGGTACATCTGCCATTTCTGTTTAAGCCAGCATCTGAAGCTACTCCATTTGTAGGCATTTGGCCAGATTCTGATCTAACTGGCATCAGTTTTAGCCTTGTAAAACTTCTCTGTAAATCAGGGTAACTCCAGTGTAGTCAGCTGTGTAAGAGAAGGGTAAGGCCTATTTTTACCATTTTGTATGATGTTTGCAGAGTCTTAGCAGTTCAGCTTAGTCTTGTAGTTATTTCTTATCTGTTACAATGAATCTACTTGAACTCTTTTCCTGTGGTGTCCTGGTTTACTCAAATGTTGGATGTAGAAGACAGAATGCTATCACCTGTGATCTGTATCTTGAGGCAACCACCGTAATCTGCATTTTGAAGGTGGTCTTTATGGGGTTCAAGCAAAATTCTAATGTAAGGAGGCCGCAGTGCACGCAATTACAAGCTGTAGGTGGGGCGTCCATATTCAGTAAAAGAAACTCTCTAATATAATGCTCTAATAAATGACTACCATTTTGACAAGTAGTTGGGGTGTATAATCCCCACAAATCTGCTATTTGCTGGTGATCCAGGATGTCTATTCTAGCTGTGACTGGATGTGTTTGGGAAGGGGTGGGGGTAGCAGTGTAGTCTGGTCATAGGGAATGGTGTGCTGTAGCATCGTTCACCTGAGTATAACCACAACAAGAAACTGAGGCTAAGAGCCAGGCTTTCTATATTGAAACTTCAGTATATCCAGTTGAGGAGATGAGGTATAGCCTGGACACGGTGGAAATAAACTATGTTCAATCGGAATACCCATTGTGGAATAATTTACTTAATCCCAAATACTTTGGTTCAATAGGCTGATTACTGTAATAAATAAGAAAGTGTAAGTACTCTGAAAATTAAATGCTTGAGAATAAATAGAGTTATAATGCCACAAAATAACCCAAAGGGATTCACACTGCCATTTATTATATTTCTCTGGGAGAATTTGGACCAATCGCTCTTTTAGAGCTATTGGCCAGGTCGGTGACATTGCTTGTGCTGATCAGTACAGCATGACCATTATTACAGACAATTCTTTTTTGGCACAACTGTCTGGATCCTAAATATCAAATGATAAAATTTGGCAAAATCTGATAATGCAAATGTTTCTAAAGGCATGCAATAGAGCATGAAAGAAACTGTCATGTCAGAAGATGGTAAATTACAGAGTGGTCTACTGCTATCTTTCACTGTGAGATCATTTCAGTTTAATCTTGATTTAGGCAGGGTTTTTTTTTTCTCCTCAGTGTGTATTCATACTTCTGCAGCGAGGATAGGCCCATGTAAATACCTGAGAGTTTTGCTAGGGTTCTGTGCAGATGCAGCTCATTGTCATGTGTTGCATGAGTGGGAGAGACCGCAGAAACTGATTGTTATCACTGATCCCCATGTTATTTCCTTACTGCGCATTTTGTACCCAACTATTTTGTCATTCCTAGAAAGTGATTTTATGGGCTTTTACGATCAGCAATAATAGCTAATGAGACTTTCTATTAGTCCAGAAATTTCTCTTCCAGGTTATTCTATGTGCTATTGGTGCTATTACACTATCTGTATTTTATGTAGTCTTCTCTACAGACAGCCATAACCTTATTTGTTTTTTTTAGGGGCTTGGAAAGCCATATGGCCATCTTCATTATAAGTGATGCTACATGTTAAAAAAATCTTGAGGTAGTTGTCAAAGGTGAAGCTGTCTTTTTTCTGTATTTTAATTTTTTTGTTGTTATTTTTGGTTTTAGATTTCTTACATGCTTTCTAGTTTCTGAACCTTTATTAGTTAAAATTCTATGTCTCTTCTTTGTAGTCAAGTAACCAAGTGTGTATCTCTTAGAAACAAAAAAAGCTTTCATATAATCTAATTTCAGGAACTGGCACCCTAATGAAAAAGTACAGCTGAAAGTTTCAATATTTGACATTCCCATTTTTCTGTAATTAGTTTCAGTTTTTATTCTTGAGGTATTTTCATTTAAACACAAACACATTCAAACTGTTCACAGGAAATTCTGCTTAATATTGAATGTAATTTTGAATTTATTTTTGACAATTAAATAATATTCGGACTGCTGTATTCAAAAATCAAACCGTTCATTTGAAGATTTTTTCCTTGCCTTTCATTTTTCAAACTTCCCATCCAGATTACACTAATAGTGAGCCCCAAACAGTATACCAAATGATTATAGCAGATAAAATCGAAAAGGAGGTCTAAAGGATGTCATGATCTTTGAAATATATTTGTCTTGAAGATATTTATCTTGCTCAAGGCATGAACTGAGTGTCTGCAGAAAATGTCTTAATGACATGGAAAACTTCCTCCTGTAGGAGGGGAAGAGCAGCTGTATCTATGCTCATAAAGGGAGTAACTTGGGTAATTTCCTGAAACAGAGATCGGCAATTAACATCGATAGCTCTGGGCCTTTTCACTAAATGCTCCAAAGCTAATCCCGTAAGGAATCAGAGGCTGTATCAGTAGCAAATATTTGACTGAATATTTCCTCAAATGCAGGGTCCTGGGCCTGTTCGTGTCAGAGATATCTTTATAATTTGTTTCTTTTCTTTGGCTGAAACAATTATACAGTGATTTTTTTTTTCTGTGTTCAGAGAAAATTAATCTGCAGTAGTGGTAAAACTACAAGTGAAAAGATCACTCAAATAGAAGAAAATTACTTTTAGTGTTTCTTTTAGGAGATTAACAAGAAACTTACTTCTATGGGGCGAGCTGGGATAATTTTGTTATTATCATTTTTCAACTCTGTGATGTGTGACTGAAGTGTAAAACTTAATTAAAACTATTTTAAAAAAAGAAACCGGAACCCTGCTACTTCCGTTTGGAAGTGTATTTGTCCCAAGGTGTGAAGTTAATAGATGAAGACTGTATGATAATGAATTTGGTAGAAGTCAGTGGACAAGAACAAGCAAGTTTCGCTTTTTAAGTTTTTGGTATTTTTCCTCTTGCCAAACTAAATTTAATTTTTTCATTAATATTCTTGATCAAATCACTTCTATGTGGATAAGAGTCAAAATGGTTTAAGTTTACTAGCTGAGAAGGTTAACAGTACCTCAATCTACAGCATGTGGCCATTAATGTTGTTTTACCATTGTGAGTAAAGGAATTGTGAGGTTCGGTGTGTTCTTTTCAAAAATGTACCGTGTAGTCACGCTACCACTCAGTGGAGAAGAGTCTTTTGAGTTTTGATAATTCCTCATGGTGTGCTACTCATATCTGGGTTGGTCTATAGGTCTAAATTCCACAAAGATGCAGCCCAGAGACTTTTGAAGGGAGTAGAAGTCTTGTTAGTGTTGAAGGCCCATTTCTCAGCCTGGACAATTCAGTTTGTAGCAAGGAGATGATGGCAAAGAAGAGAAAAATAATCTCCCTCTAGAGCTGGAGTTGAGTCAGCCTGCAAGCAAATGCTTCAGCCTTGTGCTCAGGGACATCATCATGGATGTTGCACATGTGGCAGTACTAGGTCTAGTGAAGGAAAGTGAAAATTGAGCCTTAAGAAAAAGTAATTAATTACTTAAAAAAATACATATGATATTTTGTTTTCACCTTAGTTCTTCAGGAAATGCTGATGCTGCTGAATAGCTCAGCTATTTGAAAGGATGTGTTGTCTTTCACAGTCTGATTTCTATTTTGTCGTAGAAGAGATAATCTTATGTCTGGGGGTGCATTATCCAGAGGTTCCCTACGAAAGACCTAATGCTGCATTTGGACCTAAATTATACAATAATATTTTAATTGTCTCCTCTTCCTATTTCCTGATATTTGGATTAAATTAATGTGGAAGTGTTTTGAATACTTCAGTTACCTCAGATTTCTGGCCAAAATATTAGAAATCCCCATGTTTATATGCATGCCTTTTACAAATCATAAATAAGCAAGTCTCCTGTGAAACTCTGTCCAGACACAGGTAATGGCTATTTCAACAAGCTAACTGAGCCACAAGGGAGGAGCGAACCTCCGAGAGATCATTACACTGATTCTAGTCATTATGAATGCTTTCATCCTGATTATGCATCATTTGAAATAATACCATAAAACTAATGTACCTTCCCTTCTTCCATGAAAAATGTAATGGAGAATATGCTACTCAGATGTTTTAACCTATTTTTTTCCAGCTATTTCCCATTACTTGGTGTTCCTTCTGTTCCTCTCCCTGATTCCCAGCTCTGTTGGTCTCACTAGTTTGCCTCCCTGAATATTTTTAGATCCTTTTTTGATCTGCTTTAACTCAGTTAAAGAGTAGCAAAATGTCCTGTTGCTTGGTGTTTGTGGTTTTGTTTATTTCTTTTCTTTTATTGTGTGTTTATTCTGATTTTTTTCCTATGGAGTTTAACTCGGTTCTCAAAGATTGTCTAGTGAGCTGATAGAAAGTTAGTGGAGGAGATGAGAAAGGTGGGAAGAGGTTAGAGGAACTGTACCTTTCAGTGGTCTAAGCTTTTACACTGCAAAGTGTGACCTCATACTTCTGCATTTCATTTTCCCTTATGGGGGGGACGTATTTAGAGCAGCAAAAGCATCAATAAACGGCGTAATGTTGATCTTAATGGACATGTTTTACTTCCTTTCTTCTATTTTTTAAACATGCCTCCCTTTCTATGTTTGACAAATAAAGGGACTATTTTATTTTTCTGTGAATTTTCCTGTATATCATAATTTCTTGAAAATCAACCATAACTCTAATAGATTTATTCTCATTAATGTCTCCAAAAACATCTCTACAGAGAAAACCCTGTGGATCTTTCTCAGCTTCTGCTCCAAAAAAACCACCAGTGTTATGTATAAGGTTCACTTTCAGACCAGGCTGGATTTTTTTCCCTGCATTCATTTCACTATTAATATGGTATCCATGCACGTTGATTAACCCTTGACTTCATAATTTTAATGAAAACAGTGTAGAAACAAAACAAATATATCATTATTAACTGTTGTTTGGGAAGTTCTTTGGGGTGCTATATTTGGAAGAAAGCCAAGCACATAAAAAAACCTTGTCTATTGACAGGAGATTACCCATCTTTATCCTTTTTCTGCTTTCTGTTAGTGCAATAATTTGAAGGGCATTTCAAAATGTATGATATATTGTTGTTCAGCTAAGCAACCAAATTTTTGGCATGCTAATCTCCAGCTTAGGCGAACTAACCAAAGTTTTGTTTTGAAAATTAAATACAAATCTCATAGGACGTGGTGTCCCGCTGAGGTTGTGGGTATTCTATCTTGGACAGAAACATGAAAATAAAAGACTTATCCAAAAATGTCCATCTTCCAAAAAAATTCTGTTTTGTTCTGCAAACTGTTCTTGGTTTTGAACATGCAAAATTTTGCCAATCATCATTCGGCCCAAGAAGACCATTCTGGCCTATACGTTGTCGTGCTGATTCTAATGGGTAGACTCCCCAGCAAAAGTCTTAAACGTTGCAAGGCGGATGATAAAATAATATTTATTTCCTAAAGGTAACTTGCTGACTGTTTCTGACCATAGCATATCTGAAATACTGATGACTTATTGAAACTGCAATGTTGAGTGAAGAAGGATAAATATGTCTGTGGAATATGTAGTTTACACCATTTTGTTTTTTGCCAGCAAAAGTGAGGTTCACTAGAACCATTTATAAGTTAAATAAAAGTAATCTTTTAACCTTAACAGCTCATTTTCTTGCTCAGAAATAGTACAAGTATTTATTTTTAGGAGTTATAGGCACCTAAGAGCTACTTTTTTTTTTATTCCTTTGTAGGGAATAAAAATTCCTTAAAAAGTATTTTGAAATATCTATGACACCAGTAAGGTTTATTTTCTTGTGAAGATGTACCAGAAATTTTATTTAAATAATTTCAGAAGTAAAACCAAATGTAACAGATGACAGGGTATTTTTATTTAGTTACTTTTCGAAATAAATCTAAAAGTGGTGAAACACCAATTTAAGAAATCACATTAGACCGAGATTTTCTTTTATAAGACCACAGCTTACATCTGGGAGATGCAAATCTAGAGCACCTGATGTCCTCCAGAAGAGGCAGCCTTCCTTGGCTCCAAACTCACTCAAGATCTTCAGGCACTTTAGAGGGCTTCCAAAATTTTGCTTTGTTCTCTCTCACTACAAGATGCCAGGCACTGATGAATCAAGTCCCTCTTCTGTTTACGCCTTAGTGCTCATGAAATTGTGTGTATTTAACTGTGTTTTCATTACCTGCACCTGTGTATCATGCCAAGACATCACTCAGCAGGCAATAATCCAGGGAACCATTGTGCCACTGCCCTAATTTATAAAGGTCAAGACCTGGTGCTATTTGTCCACAGAACAAGTGTTTGCCAAGCAAATTGGTACAGATTGAGTGAGCTGAACTTTAGATGGCACCATTAATTTTGGTACGCATTACTCATCAAACTAATAAAGTAAAATTGCTTTCCCTTTGAACATGGAATACCATGGCCATTATTCCTATGCTGAACTTTAAAGAGTCTTTATTCTTCATAGAAATATGAAAGTTATTTTTAAAAATAACTTTTTATCATGCTGCTGCTGAAGGATAGGTCCAAATAAATTTGGATGCCTTTCTCAGTTGGAAATGAAGGCGTTTATGGCCCAATG
Source organism: Parotia lawesii (assembly GCA_003713295.1). Lineage (NCBI taxonomy): Eukaryota > Metazoa > Chordata > Aves > Passeriformes > Paradisaeidae > Parotia > Parotia lawesii. The sequence continues at coordinate 2,428,028 of RAHM01000069.1, forward strand.
TGGGGGAGAAACACTAACAGCTCCTTTTGCACATCATGAAAGACGCTTCTTAACTTGATGGTTACTTAGTGAAACTACTTGACCTTATAAAAATAATCAGATAGTAAATGTGTCATCACTGCCTCAATTTCAGGATGTGAAGCCATTATCGTTAATACTGCTTGAAACAGTACAGCTTCACTCGGAGTACAATGTCTGGGCCAAAATATCTCCGTCTACACAGACCTTTAGTATATGTACCTTTAAAAGGATCTTTGAAATGCTTTAGCAGCTGATGTAATTCTATGTCTTATAGACATGCCAACTGCTTCTAACCAATACCAGAGACTCAAGCCCAGAAATTGCGTTTCTTTAGGGCTATTAAGAGTTTTATCCAGGTAAAGTGAAGAAACTTTTGGGTAAAATCCCTAGTCCCAAGGTCTTTATCCCACAGTCCTTTTTTACACTTGAGACCAAGAGAAAAGAAACGCCTAGTTTATGCATAGCCCTGGTGTGTGTTGCCTGCACAGACATCACACTGACAGCAAATTATTTGATATAGTGTGCAGTATTTCTTTAAGGACCCTTAAGAAAAGAATTCCTAAGAACAGTGTTCCAGCTAAAATGTAGAAAAAGGGCTAGAGCACGATGAATTTTCTACAAGGATGTTATTTTGTTCACAAATAGTTTTGTTTGCCCAGATTCCCAAGTTTCAAACATGCTCAGTGAAGCAAAATGAAGCTTCGATGCTGAGTTTATGACATGATTTTCCTCAAGAAGGTATCACAGCACTCACAAGCCTTTCCTTGTGTCCCATATATCCAGACATCCTTACAGCAACATAACGTGGTGTCAACTGCCTTGGACTACAGATGAAAATACTGCTTAAAATTATTTTGAGATCAGGTTTGTTTGAATTTGGCTCTGGTATTCAGTAAATGCCCAGGCAGCTGGGCCTTGGTGCATAACTGAGAGGGTAAAATGAGGAAAACAAAGTGTGTCATAGCTTATTATTTTTTGTTTGCTTTGATCTTTTGAAATATGAAGTTAACAGCCTGGAGGTTACATGATCCATTCGTTTCTGAGAGACGTTTTGCCATCTCAAAAGAAAATATGTTGGAAAAATTGTGATGGAAATGTACATTATTAATTTTCTGTGCTCTGTGGGTAAGTGGGAGATTCAATTTACCAACTCTTCGCTCTAAGAGGATATGATTTATTTAAAATTCAGATCTGTTTTCTAAAACCAAACCAAAAGACCACCTTTTTTTTCGGAATGTGGCTGTGAATCTCAGAACATATTTTATTCAGCTCTACCTAATATGGCTTTTGTTACATGTAATACTGTAACAGAAACAGATTACCCAGAGGGGTGGTAGATGCCCCATCCCTGGAAACATTCAAGGTCAAGCTAGATGGGACTCTAAGGTACCTGATTTACGGAAGATGTATGTCTCTTCTCAAAGTAGAGGGGTAGGATTGAATGACCTTCAAGGGTCCCTTCCAACCCAAGCTGTTCTTTTATTCTAATTATAAAAATATACATCTTTAGTGATGGCACAAGGTTTGTGGAGTTTTCTGAGTGTCATCTTGCATTTCAACTGTTCAGTGCACTGAGATTCTCCTGAGTGTACCTACAGCCTGTGGGAGCCAGAGCAACATTTTGCTGAAACTTGTTGGTTTCAATGCTTTTGTAAATTGTTGCTTTAGGATGTATGAATAGGCAGGAATAGACTGTCCTAAGCCTGGAAGCCTTCTGCCTATGTTAGTGCACAAATTTTACACCCTGAAGTGATAAGCTTGGAGATCTGCTTTATCCCAGGGGTTGCTGGTTTGATTACAAAGTTGTGCTCTTCTGAAAGATACATCATTTTCTAGCTCCAATATATGAGATTATCTCAAATAAACGCATATGTAAATACATATATTTATAAAACTATACAAATATGAACATGTGAAAGAGGTAGGATGTGAAAAATTGTAAGAGTAGAATAAATTGTAAGATTAGAATACTATTTGTTGAATCACAAATATGATATAAGAAAACCTTACTATTTTAAAAAGGAGCAGCTGCAGTGTTTTCTCATTAACAGATGCACCCCATACTGGTAGGAGTTTTTCCATCAGGATAATGTGTCAAGAGTAGGCAAGAAACGCTATCTGTACTACCAGTTCTTTCTTAATTCTGTTTGCTATGATTTAATTGAATAAGGCCAGAAAAGCAACTTAAAGCACTGTATGCACGTGGGTAGTTTGTTCCCCAGAAGAAATTTTAGGCATACTTTTCTAGGTTTTGGTTTGTGTATCACATCTTTGAATTCAAATTTAACAGAGGATAAACTGGCTTTGATCATGAGGTTTGGATCAACACATTAGTGCTGCTTCGTAAGTGTACAGTGATTTTTTACCTTGGATACCACTAAATGCTGCTCTTTAGACTAAGCCCCCAGAGTTGATTCCTTGTTTAAAATGCTTCTAGAGGTATTTAGGGGCTGTAAAGTTGCAGTTTTTGGGAGAAAAGTCCCACCATTTAGTTGTATCTAGTCTATATTCATGTTAGCAGTTAACTTGGTGCAACATGTGTAGACCTGCACAGCAAAGCAGTTGGTTGTGAGGAACCGATTGTGCAGTGCATATTATTTATGGTTTCATTTGCAGTAATCACGCAAGGGCACGACTGCACACACAAGATGGAGACGTGCAAAGCGTTTATTGCTCAGTAAAATATTCCCTAAATACCAGCACCTAACAGGATATCACATCATATAAACAGGAAAGATGTTCACCTCAGTGTCCCCCAATCACCTGGGGTAGTGCACAGACATTGCCTATTATGGTAACAGGTAAACAATACCCTATAAGGTCACAAACTACAATTATCACATCTCATAGGTCCAACACTGTCCAGAAACCCACAATCCTCTCTCAGCCCATCCCCGGTGACCTGGATGCACTCCCAGGATCACTTCTGGGTCCAAGAGAGAGGCTCTCTCTCTGGCCCTCAGGGCCTATCTCTCTTCCACCACATAGTGCACCCCAACATCATTTTGGGTAGCTGTAGCCTGGTCCCTTAGGCTGAATGTCTGGTAGAGGATGGAGCATACTGGATGCCGTCCTGGAAAGCATCTTCCAGCTTATTTTCTCAGAAAGAAATCCGATTCATGGATTTTGCAATACGAAAGAGAATTCAGGGAATGGCCATTAGTAGGAGATCTGCTTCGGTAGTGCCGTCCTGATTTAAGTAATAATTGTTGGTATATCTGTACTCTTGCTTAGCTCTGTCTTCACATTGCAAATGGATCTATGTGATAATGTTTTTTTAAATTTTTTTGTACTTTTATTTTCCCTATTCAAAATTCATCAAAGGAGCTGGGCAGGAAATGGTTTCTGATTCTACAAAGTACTTTGTGACTACACTTTTCCTTTTTCACCACCCAGGATGAGATTGGCAGCTTTTAAGGGTCTTCATGAGAAACTAGGTTAAGGGAGAAAGACTCTCTGAAAACTGTTAACAGCATATTTTCTTCTGAGAAAAGCTGGTCTCCTGAGAAGACTTTTACTTCCAGTGAGTGAATTTTGCAATTTCAACAAAAAATGCTGATTAGCTTAACTTTTCATTGCAGGCTAATGATGTTGATAAATGAACTTTGTGAACGAAACAGTTTTTTGTTGCAATTCTGAGTTTTAATTTACAATTAAGAACCAAAGCAGCACAAAGCAGCTGGCTTTAGGAGAACCTCATCTCAGTAAATACAGATGTAAAGATGCAAGCTAGTTGCCTCCAGTACTCTGCCTAGCATCATCTGGTGCTATAGAAAGACTTGCAGAGATAAAAATGGAAAGGAGAGTCACATGAAATACTAATGTAATTTCAACTTGCTTGCAGTAAAACTTGTTACTGAAATCTAGTATCTAATGAAATAATGTTAGTACTGACCTAACTTGTCAGACATATATTAAATATTTAGTATGTAATAATGATTAAGTATTCAATAGTCTATAATAATATGTAACAATATAGTATTACTGTCACTGATGAGCATGAAGACTTTCATTAAGAAATGGATGTCTCTAACCAGTATTAAATTTATTTGTAAGTTTTCTCCTAAAGGATATCTAATGAAATAGAACCAGAAGAGATCATCTGTGCTCTCTGGATGATCTTTCAGAGAGGGTTCTGCCATTTTTACCTGTCTTTGTATTGATATTTCTCAGTACATGCAGACTGCTTTACGTTTTGTATATGGCAAGACTGGTGATTCTTTATCTTGTTATATGTGAGAATCAATAAATGCAGAGCCGAACATATTCAACAAGGAAGTTGATTATATACTGTTAGATGTTGTTGGTTATTTGTTTTTTGCTGTTTTGTTACTGCTTTTTTCCTCACTAAATCAATGGTGTTAAAGATACCCACCACTGGAGACAATTTGTTTAGTAGTTTGGTTACTAAGGGACTTCTCTACAAATAGAAGTGTTAATTCACAGGATGAACTGCTCCATTATAGATGAAAAGTATTGAAGATTTTATGTTTGGAATTTTATTATTTCTCATTCTTGGTTTTGCTCTTGTCTATGCTTACCACAGAGTTTACCGGAGAACCCCTACTGTTAAGGATTACTTCAAAGGAGATGGGAATGCTCCACATATAATGCCCAGAGATGCCCCATTCCTGGAAGTGTTCAAGGCCAGGCTGGATGGGGCTCTGAGCAACCTGGTCTGATGGAAGGGGTCCCTGCCCATTGCAGGGGGCTTGGATCTAGGTGACCTTTAAGGCCCATTCCAATCCAAACCCTTCTATGATTCTATAATATATTTGAACTCTCTGTTAAAACTAGGAGTTCATGTTTTTTGGATTGATTGTGCTTAAGGTGTTTCCCTAATAATAAGCAAAACATTTTCTCTGTTCCTCTGACATGGCAATGAGTACTTTATTCCAGCAAGGTACTTGTACTATACAAGTGGTGAAGAGATGATACTCATAAGATTTTCTGTTACAACACCAAATATTTCTTTTAAATATATGCAATATTTAAATAGCACTGCCTAGAACTTTAATCAAAAAGCAATTACGCCTTGGCTTTCAAGTGCTTTGCCATGCCCTATTTGAGTATATGAGCTTCTGTATCTGTGTATCTCCTGAGGTCTCCAGTAGGGCAAAATGGATTGGTGGTCCCTACTTTTCCTAATGTGCAGATGCAGATCAAAATTKCTACATGTCTAGATTAAAAGACATGTACACACATGCTGTCAAACAGGATTATTCTGAGTTGATACCTTTTGATTTGAGAGTTGTTGTCTGCTTTTCAGGGCAGATGTCCTGGCGGTGATCCGAAAGAATGTTCTAAAACATGGCCCCATTGAAATGGCAACCCCATTAGAAAATGGCAACTTCTCCTTTTTCAGGAAATAGAACAATGGTTGTGGATTGATGGAGGAGGAATTTCAATCCACAAGTCCCGAAACAGTCACAGGCTGCCAAGATGTTAAGAGTGTGTGCACGTTTGTGTTTTTCTCACAAGTTTCTTCTCTGTGTTGCACTGCAGAAAATGTATTGGCACGCAATGGAACCTAAAGCATCTGGTTACACGTTTTATTTTAAGACGGTTTTGTTGCATGGTCTTGGAATGAACTGATAAGACAAATATTAGAAGTTGCAACATCTTAGGTAATTTTGATCAAGAATCCAGGTAAACCAAACAGAAAAGATACAGTTCTGTGAGAGTGTCCCATGATTTCTTTTGCTAATGAGACTTGTGCACTCAGACAAATCCAGTGATATGTTTGGGGCCTCCAGATTTTTCTTTGGCAAAGCGGTTTGTAGCAGCACAACCTGAAACCAATCTCAACACAGCAAGGAAAGTTTACAAGATTACTATCAAGTACATTATTGACTCTGAACATCTTTGAGACGTATCAAGATAAGCAGAGTAACCTTTGGTTACTTGCTTGTTGTCATTGCTGGGCAAGCCTTGTTTAAGAGAAAACATTTTGTATTTTTCTTTGATTTCAATTGGTTCATCAGTGTACTTCCCATCCTTGCTGCTTTCATTAGCACCCATGCTGTGAAGTGATTACTGTAGGTGAGGAGATTAAAATCTTGCTTGTTAGGTTCAAATGCACCCTCACACTTCTGAAATATTTTTAATTAAAGCTTCTGAAAACTGTATTTACTCTTTAAATTCAACACTTAGCAGCTGTAGTGAGAAGCATGCCTCTTCACAGGAGACCAGCTGAACTACCTGAGAGAAGACAGAGCTTTGAAGAGATTACAGATGCCCTAAGAGGTCAATGGCTAATCTGCTTCTGATAGGGCTTTCTAAAGCAGTACAAGACACTTAGCTGCATTCATTTTAACAGCTCTAATGTGACTAAATCTCCTGTACTGCTCTGGGGATAATCAAACAATGGTTGCAACATCCACTATCCTTGTCATGGCACATTCAGTGGAGAAGACATTCACTTCAGACATAAAGTGTGCTGCGGATCAGTTCTTGTATCAAGTTGATTAGTTCCTGAACGTTGTAAAAGAATGGCTCAAAGATGCACTGGCAGATCATGTAAGATTCTGCTAGAAGTGCCTGTATTTAAGCTACCAGCACACGAATGATGCTACCTACACCCTTTACATGAATCGACAAAATTTCTGTCGTCTGCAGTGGACCCAGAAAAACGTTATCTCTTTTCTAAGCTGAGATAAACTGTATTAGTACAGAATATAGTTTACAGGAATCCTGTGTGCTGGTATCAAGGCTGTAAATTACCTTTTAATTGGCACTATATTGACATCCTTGCTATAGAGAAGTCCTGGAGCTCATCTAAAAGAGACAGTCACCTCCACACTCCGCTTCAGTATTACCTTGCCTGGAGAGCAGTGCTCGCATTCCAGAGATGGTGCACTGACAGTGAGGAGAGGCAGGTAAGGTAAGTGGGAACAGTGCCTGGCATCAGTACCCCTCTACCTCCCCCACTCCTTTATGTTTGGGGCAAAGACTTTTAGAGGTATGACAACCTGATTTCTGGTGCTTCAGAAAGTGCAGTGTTTTTCAGTGTGTTGTGGAGAAACGTGTCTGTCGCCACTTTGTGCACATGGCATGAGCCACATAACCTGATAGGTAAATCAGTTCCAGCACTGCATGTGTTGGACTGTTGCCTGGTAGTTCTATGATAGCATGGAAACTACGTGTAAAATTGGAATAAAGAGACAGCTGGTGCAGTTTTTCATGTCTGAGGGAAATCTTTATTGTTGACCAGCATGTATTGCATCTGTCATTTTATTTTTTGACTCTAAAGCATAAAAAAAATGCTGCAGCGTGTCTGTAGCTACTCTACTGTTTTATTTATAACAAACCAAAGAACTTTGTGGCATTTCACAGTACTAAATACACAAATTAATCTGTTTACAAAAATTAATTTCCACTTTTTCCTTGATATAGTGGTCCATGTTTTACTCTCTTCATAATACATACCAAATTCCCTTATAAATCTGGATTTTTTTTAAATTGCTGTAGTTTTACAAAATAAAAAGAAAAAAAGATGCTTCTGCTAGCTTCCTTAAAATATTTTACTCACAAATTCAAAAAAACCCCAAAACAGTCCTCTGAATGGTCATCTGACCTCATTCATATAGGGAAAGGAAGAATTCCTAATGTAAAATGTACATCATCAGAATTGGCTGTCAGTGACAGAACTGAACTATAATATATATTTTCTATTTGCAGCATTCAGAGCAGCTTTTTTGACAGTTTCTACCTCACAACCGTTCTGTTTCGTACACTTTCTGGCATACCATTAAAAATCTATCACTTTTAGCAATCTGTCATCAAAGAAATCAATGGATAAGCTTTGCTGGTCCTGTGTTTCTCCTGCAGAGCAAGAACATGTAACGAAACAACAACCCAACGAAAAACCTGTATTGTGCAGCATAATTATTAATTCCAAACAGACTATAGGAGCAAAACTGCCAGTTAGAAATGAAGCTGGTAGGTTGTGTAATCTGGATTCTGAAATGTTCTTGTTTTGAAGTGCCAGGACTGCATCGTATAGGGATTTTTTTTATCTGTTTGAATTAGATGTTTGTTCTTGGTTGTCTCATTTGAACCAAAGGTATTCTACATACTAGCTGTGGTCTGTGATTTGTTGGGATGAAGATTCTTTGGAACACACCATTTAAAATCTATGGTTTGGGATGTTATTCTGCAGATTTCTTTTGTTCTGTGGGAGAATAAATTACTGACTTCATAATAATTTATTGAATTTTCTGACTTATGGCCCTTGAAAACATTTTCTGCCCTAATTCTGTCCAGTATGAAGGCAAAAGAAAAGTTCAATATGAAAATTCATGTGTGTAAGACACTAAAGATACAAAAGGAGTAAATGGGGTAATACACTATAAATTAGCAGCAGGTATGCATCTATCAAAAAATTTATAGGAAGAAACTGCTTTATACAGAGGGTAATGCCAGGAATACAAATCACCTCCTTGAAAAAAGGTCTCAGGGCTTTCCCAGAGAAAAGATGATGACTAGTGACTGTGTTTTCCTTAGTGTATTCAATCTGTTATTGTTGACCAATAGTAAATACTATGTGCTAGAAATCAGAAACCTGTTAGTATCCATTTTAACAGTCTTTATTCTGGGCTTTTGACTTGCTCTGCTATACTAAATACTGTCTCTTTAATAATGAAACAAAAACTAAGGGGCAAGGATAGGGCAAAAATTTATAGGTAGTATAATAAAGACCATTATTTTTGTGAAGGGATGAAGGGCATCTCTTGTGAAACTCTGACACTGCAGAGCTTCCAGGAATTAAAATGGGCAATCTGCTGGACTTAGTTTCATTTGTGGCAGAGCAGTGGCATATAAAGTATTTAGAGACCTAATTCATCTTGTGCTGGCCTTTAGACAGGCTTATTATATGATGTTAAGTAATAACTCAGTTGATCTTTTCCCTCAGAGACCTCAGGATAAAAAATGTCTCATTTTGCTTTCCAAAATAATCCTAATGGAAGGCCAAATGCTAGTCAGATTCAACAAGAATCCCACTCGTAGTTCCTTACTGTGAGTACCACTTAGAAACCCCTTAGAAGAGGGTTGGCCATTCCTCTTTGGTCAGGCACCAAACTGAAAAAATTAGACAATTCATGCTCAAGACTCTGGGAACAGGCAAGCTGAGATTTTCGAATATCAGAAAAATGTGAAGAGACCTTGCTGCAGAAAAGTGGTGCAGGGATCCTAAATCTGTGGGGAAACTAAAAGAGTTGGTAGGATCGTTGAGTGAGATTCTTTCTGTATCTCTGTGTTGATGTTCTCAGCGTGTTCCTGTCGAGGGTCAGCACAGCCAGCTCACACTTCCACAGCAGGGGTGCACATATGACCTGTATTGACTGCACCCAGCTCTGAGACAAGTTGTGCTTGGGGCTTCTATTTTAGCTGTATGTGTAAGACTTAAACATACCTTTGGACAAGTCATCAAGGCTCTTAGTGTGGATTTGGCTGCCCAAATTTGGGAATTATGATTATCCTGAATTGTATCCATGTAATAACATGGTTTGATTGTCACTTTTAATATTTAAAAGTGAATGAAAGCTGCTACAAAAGGTAAGTGAAATGTCTTTAATATTTTTTAGTTTATGGATTTATCTTAAAAATATAACAGCCTAAATTGACATTCTCAATAAGAAAGTTAAGGGCAATCACTTAAGAAGAGACACGAAGCAAGAAAGAACACACATATTTAGTGCTGTGATCAGAGAGAGGGTTTAACTGTGCACATTAGCTGGATGTTACACTATCTATATTTCCATTTACTCCTACATCTGCAATTTTTTTCCTGAAAAGTATAAGAAATAACTACTTGTTCCTCAATAACACTTGTCTATCTCTTTAAGAGATCATGTAGGATAGATGATCTGCTCCAACACTCCAAATTGAAATTAATGAAAGAAATAAATAGGAGAGAAATGTAAAGCTGGGTGAAGGAAGAAAATACAATAAACAGCTTAAGAGCATGCAATGTGCAAATAAAATTTGGCGAGGATGGTGAGAAGAGTAAAGGAGGAAAGAAGAAATGAGAATGTTAATGAAAGTTGAAAAATTTGAGACATAAAAATGACTAGACAAGCAAGAAAAATAGTAAGGAAGTAAGAGAAATGTAAAAGCAGTATGCCCCAAAGGTGAGATTTTCAAAGAAAAGGTGTGCAATTAACCAAAGTAATAGAAGTTGGACTACTAGCAGTTTGCTCAGTTTGTTAACATCTCCCTCATCTTTGTCATGGTGGTTATTTCATCATAAGAGAAAGAGCTTGTTAGAAAGTCTCTGGTTAAAATTTTACTGGTTTTGAAACCTGTTGAGTTGTCAAAACTTTTTTTTTCTGTTGAAAGGGATAAAAATCTGACAAAATATTGTTTGGAATTAGGGCAGGAAAGAGAAAAGGAGAGTGTACTGCCCACAGCCAAATGGTGAAAGCATGACCTGCTAGCATGTCAAGACCTGACCTGCAGACTGAGAATTTAAAATTGTCTGCCACAAACTGAGTGTGTTTATTAACTGCTGAGCTGCTGGTTTATTTTTTTTTTTTCTGGGAATGGCCTTTTTTTCTTGGTTCTGTTTTGTGCCATTTTTCCTATTGCACAGAACATTTGAAAAGTTTGGATTCCACACTGAATTCTCAAATCTGAATTGACTTTTTTCTCTTTTGGGTGGATGTATTTGGGTTTTCTTGTGTGAGAAAGCATGAGTACTCCCATTGTTTCATCAGTTGTACATAGAGCGTCATTGGGTTATGTTTTTAAGTATTCTTCATCACAATTTAACTCTAGAGGTGCTTTGTTTATGTGCTCTGTTTGAAAGCCATGAGGTACTTCACACACTGGGCTGGTGTGAAGCACCTTTGGCTTGGTAGCTGTGTTTGGAAAACTGTGTTTTCTTTCTCCTTTAAAGATACCCTCCTGTTTTCAAGTACACTGTATTTAAATGTAATTTGTTATATTAGGCCTGTTCTAGTTTTTGCCTCTGCTTAGATATCGAACTCTTTTTGTTTCTTATTATCACTTTCTTTTTCTCTCTTGTCCAAAGTGTATGTTTCAATTGTTTCGATTTTTTTTTTCCTACAGCTCATTTGTTTTTCTGTAACCGACACCCTTTCTGTAGGCCTTCATTTTGAATTTAGCAAACACTCTAGATTAATTCACTGCATTCCACAGGTGCCTGCAGGACAGGAGACTGTGGAAATGAATGCTCTTTATTATCCCTTTTGTGTGTTTGCCAGCCACTATCTTTGGTCACAAACTTTTTGTCTCAGCCTTCTTTTTGTCGTCTGAAAGGACAAGTTATGTGTGTTAGTGTGTATGTCTATATAGGTGGATACACACACGTAAGCACACAAATATGTATACATGTGTATTTGTGAATTTAAATCTCTTCCCCAGTAATTCTCAGTTAATAACCTCCTCAGTTAATAGTCTGCAGTATTTACTTTTCTGGGGAGTAAATTGAGTGCTTTGAACTTGTTTTGCTTTCACTGGAGTTACTAGAAGGGACACATACAAATTTGGCTGGCCTTCAAAACATTACCAAAACCCTTCTAATTACTGTCATCTTGTCACCACCTGTGAAACAGTACCTTGAAGCAGAGTGGGTGTGCCATGCTTTGTTTTAGCTTAAATGCTAAAAGAGGGACACAAAGAAGTGAGCATGTAAGAGCTCCAGAGTATGGTACAAATACCTGGGAGTGCATGAAGTTTCCCAGAGTCAGATCCATTGTTCCCCAAGCAGAACCATTTGTTTATAAACGGAATAATAAGTATTTTTTGGCAGTCTTCCATCTGAGGAGCATATGTAAGAAACAAGTGTCAAGCCAAATGCAAGTGTTACTTGAAGCCTCAAATTAGACTTGAATATGCAGTTACAGAAGGTTGTTTTGAAACATCCTTTGTTGCAATAAAGTATCTTTCAGTCTCAGTAGCTGACGGTCAGGGTTTTGCGGACTCTGACATTGTTTTTCTGTACATTTCAACAGCGTTTTACATTCAACAGCTGGAATGAGGAGGTGCTACATTGACATTTTGTAGACAAAAATTTGCTTTTTTGGGGTGAAAACCACAACCATGTTTTCTTGAACAATAAATAAAATGTTGTGTAAGTGTTTTACTGTATTTTTCTAGCTCAGCACAGAGCTGCTTCATTTTCAGAGCTTCTGTTGGCTGTGTGTGGGAGGCTGTCAGATGGAGAAACCCTACCAACCTTTGTCCTTTTGAACTATGTTGCAGAGATCTTGCATCAAGTCCTAGCGCTTGTGAGTCGCATGGTTGAATGACTAGGTGACATTGTTGCATGGTGAAGTAGAGCTACATGAGCAAAGTAATAACCAGCTTCAGGGAAATGGTCAGGAATTGGATGCACAGTTTTAAGGAAGTGGATTGCTTCTTATTATCATGCAGGAGGAGTCCAGGCTTACCCTGCTCCAATCACTTGTATAGTTCTAATTTCTTTTATTACTTACCTTCTTAGATTCTCCAGCTTATTTTTTGCCTGGTTTTAGTACCCCACAGAAGGAAACGGTTTTGTAAGAATTGATCTTATTGAAATTGAGGTAGGGGCAGGAAGAGACAGTTGAGAAAGATAAAAGGCTGATATACACAAAAGAAAAAGGGAAGTGTATCAGAGGTCCTGAACCATTTCAAGTCTCACCTTGCTTAAATAAGGCCAGTTGCAATGTAGTTTATAAAGACTCTCCCTGAAACTTATAATTAGAGGTTACACAAGGGCAGGTAACATTTCAGAAACAGGTAAGACATCTGACCCAACATGCCTGCTTACTGAAATGGAACAGCCTTAGGCTCTCCTGAGATCATTGCTAAGCAACTCCCCAGATTTCGATTAAAGGCCTATCCTTCACCTCTCTGCAGGGCTCTCTTTTAAGAAAAGGAATATTTTCTCACTCTTCAAACTTTTGATTTTCTAAAGGCTCTCAAGCTTCTCACATTATATAAAATGTTTTAAAAACTGGCAAAAAAATCACTTCCCCAGCTTGGGGAAAAAAAATCCATTCTGCATTTGACCTCTACTTGTTGTTGTGCTTATTAGTATTCTAGTTCTCACACCATGTTCTCTCAGTGACAGCACTTACCCCCATCTCAGCTGATGAAATTTAGCTGCATGTTTTTCCTTTACTCTTTTTGACAGCTGCTGTAGAGGCTTTACAGTTGGGGACATTGAAATCACCTGCCACCATGTTGTTTTGCTTTATTTTTTCTTAATTTGTTTTAAATCAAATACTAGAATACTTGGTGGGTCTGAGATCTGAGTGTGCTGTGTACAAATTTGAATTATCATCACAATCCCATGTTGTTGGGGGTAAACTAAATGGCCCATCTGCCCAAGTCAATACTGCACATCACCTGCAGAAAAAATATCCTGTTTTAACTCAAACAGATTGAAACAGATAAAAACGTCCCTTTTCACTCACTTTTGATCTTTTTCTTCTTTCAGTCTTTTTTGGATAAGTGGTGAACCCATTGGACCTGGTGCTTTGCCTCCTCTCACCACCTTTTTTTTTCCACGAGTGTAACTCTGAAATCCTTCAGCACGGGCAGGAGAGGGAGAAGGCAGTCTCGTCTGGGGATGACATTTTGGGAACAGGCTGCTCCACTCCTCTCCAAAGGAGAGCTCCTAGAGCTCTCTCTTCCAGAGGTTTCTACGTACCTCAGAGTTCAGGCTTGCAATGCTACCCAGCACATGTATCCATGTTTAACTCTGTGACGTGTTTTTATTTCTGAAAAAAACCCCATGACAATTCTATACTGACCTGATTTGCTTAACTTAAATGAAAAGAAATGTTGCCATTAAACTTAATGAGTTCTGTGTTAAAATTAGGTTTACTGTAGTTACCTTCATTATTCCTACGCAATAATATTTCAATTTTCCGGTCTTCTTCTGCCTTTTCCTTCCTTCACAAAACCACAAGTATCCAATTACTTTCCTTTGTTTAAGTCAGAATTTAAGTGAGAATTTTGGTAAGTTTGTGACCCAGGAAATAACAGATATGAATTCATACATCTCCCCTTTCCAGAAGTGTCATCCAGGGCTGCATAATTGCTACCATGGGGGCAGGCTGAGCTTGTGCCTGCCCATCAGTAACAGTGAGGTATTTCTTTGTGCATATTTAAATTCACTCTTTTTTCTGGGAAATAGCTTTATTTCCCCACCATCTGATGGTCCCAATATGAAATGAGTCTTATGTAGTTTGGATATAGGCCCAGAAATATGTATCTGAATAATCTACTTGCTTTTTAATATGAATATTAATTTTCTAGGAAAAATATATGGGTAACAATAAGGACAGGGGATGTAGAAATGTGTAAAGGAAAATCAGTGCAGAATGTCTGTATTTGCACAGGAGGTAATTTGCTTCTTGCTGTATTTTCTAGATTTATTCTGGTTTGAATTGAGACCTTGTATTTTTTTTAAGCACTATTTGATGGGTTTACTTAAAAAGACAACTGTGGATTTTAGAGAAATTCTACCTATGGTGTCAAAACATATTCATGTTTGATATGTTGCTATGACCTTGTACTAAAATTTTCTTTGATTTCTCTTCCATGATTTTCATATTATATTTCACATTGACACAGATTCTGCAGCCTGTGAAAGGTGAGATTTTCCTAGTAGATATGTTCACAGAAGTGACAGTCTCTAGATGATCTTCTTGTTTCCCCCTCCCAGGATAAATTGAGTCTTATTTTTCTTTTATGCTTGTTATAATATTCTAGAACTTAACTCATCTTCTTAAATCTGCACTAACTCAAAACAGGGAAAATTTTGCCACAGGTTTGCTAAATGTTGTGATTTAACTCTCAAGATAAAATTGCTTTTAAGTGTCAAGGCTGATCCACGTAGCATACTGTTAATATTTGGAAAACACTGCCATAAGCAATAACAGAGCTAAATATTTTTAAACATCATAACCAAATAATTGTGGACTCTTTATAAGAAAGCAAACCCTGGATCCTCATTATAAAAATCTGTGCTCACGCTCTAGTCCACGTAGGAATAACCATATGCCGTAGCTATCCTTGCGCTCTGTTCATTCTCTTCTAGGCCTTTTTGCTCAAGTAGAGTCAGGAATTTTGTAATTTGGCTGGAATTTCTAGATACATGACAGGGCTACAGCCATGCAGAAATCCCAATACACCAACTGAATGTGCACAGGGAGGTTTCATGGTGTTCCTCTAATGAACTTGTAATTCTGCTCTGTGTAATGCATTTGTACTTCTGCTTTGTGCCAGATCTGCTCTGTGTGCAAAAGTTTCTATGTGTGTTGGAGAACTCAGACTTGCAGTACTACACACAGCATGTATCCATGTTTAACTCTGTGACATACAAGAGAAAAACCATGATAATTCTATACTGGCCTGAGCTGCTTAACTTAAAGGGAAATGGAAATTCAGCTTATAAGATAAAGATATAATGAACACTGAATCCACTCTTCCAATGGTTGAAGTGTTCTGTGAAATGCTGAGGTCTTGTTCTGTTTTGCCATTGCTCTTCTTTGAAACAGATATGTTATTCCAGAATGCTGTATATTGCAGTGACTGATTGAACTAAGTTATTGTGAAATGAGTATATAATTATTCACACCCTTACTAAGAGTCTAAGAGTGGGATGAGTCTTTGACAGCCTGTTTTTTTTTTTTTTTAATCATGTAACAATACCTAATTATTTCTCAAGCAATCTACTTGTAGTCTAAATTTAGGAACTGTTTCTCAAGCCAGCTGTTCTCAGTAAAATTGAGAACTAGAGCTGATTTAGTGGCTTAGTGAACAAGAGTAAAGATTTCCCAAATGTTAATTTTGTAGTGTTTGAAAATCAAATTTAATTCCCAAAGAGTTCAGCTTCCTCAGAAATAAGAATAGTAAAACATCTGTAGAGCAGGATGGCAAAACTCAAAATCTAAGGTAGAATAATTTATGAAGGAAGCATCGGAGTAAATTTTTAGAAATTTTTCTCTAGAAGAAGTGATTAGGTTGCAAAGAAACTGTATTTTTAATTATTATTACGGAAACAATCAGTCACTGAAGATGATTATTCTTTAAAGATACTTCAGTCTTTGCCATTTAAACCATTTGAAGCACTGCTGAAATTAGTTTTTATTGCCAACATGGCTTTCTGTAGTTTACTTTTTCTGGCAACAGTGGAATATAAACATATGTGTTGTATAGTACATACACAATTGAGTTAGTTTATTTGTAAGAGACAGACTCTTTACAACATTTAGTATGTTAAATGGATATGCAAGCAGTGATTGCTTTATTCTCCAGAGATCCTGCAGCATGCATGGCTATAACAGAAAATCCTAAACAAGAATTTTTCACTTGGTTTGCTACTATCAGTTAACTATCAAGTTAGATTTGTGCAAGGGAGGTGCCCCAGCTGCTCAGGAAGTTCTGTACACCAGTTCCAACTCCTTGTGACAGTTTTGTGACTAATAGGGCATGAGACCATGCTCAGGTTCTCAAACCACAGGTGTGCTGCTGGTAGCAGAAACTGGAATGATGAGACTCCTGCAGAGATACTCTTGTGTAATGAGCTTGTAAATGGCCGTACTTCAGCTAAGAGGGTTGTTTTTGGTTTTTAAAAAACCCTTTGTACTCTCTGAATAAGGGGCATAGGATTAGTGGGACAGACTTCGCACCATATTCTGGAGAAAGGGAAAATCACCATCTGTGGAAGTCTACGAAGGGTCTTACCCCTCCACAGATGTACTTAACAAAGAGAGAGGGGCAGAGTACTGAAACCTCTGTCCTACAAAAAGTGGACCTCACTGTTGTGAGGTGCATTTATTTTACTCATGTATTTATTTTTAACTAGATGAGTTCTATAGAATTCTAAACATCTACATAGGCTATCTTGATACCTGGTATTTTCAGGCTTGGATTTGCATACTAAGCAGAGAAATTAAAAGGAAAGCAAAAGCATTTGTAGGCCTATTTTCAAAGGACTTGTACTTAAAAATAAGGAACCTGTCCTTAATACCTTAGCAATGTTTATTTGATAAAGAACACATTATTGAGTTTTTCTCCTCTTCTAAAGCTGTTTACTAGTCCTATTTACCCTTCAACCACAAAACCCATACAAAATAAACCATGTTGCATTATTGCATAGTTTTAACCAACTGTTCAGCGTCTGGTACTTCACAATGATTTTCTGTTGCCTACTGAGGATAACACTGCACCAAGGAAAAGCTCTGTCCCTGCAAGCCATATTTAATCCTGCATTGTTAATAAAGAGATGTTGAGATAATTGTAGTCTGTACAGCTGAAGTGCCTGATATACTGAGTTCACCACTCTTGTCAATGCTACTTACCACTACAGTAGATATTAGAGATGTGGACTGTACAGACAAGGACATGAAGGATATATATTGGAAAGAATTTGGAATGGTAATTGCAGATAATCTACAGGAAAACAAAGAATCATCAGGAGTGGGCGTGCGATGCGGTCGTGATCCAATTCTTATGTACTCATGATATATCCTATAATAATAGCATACAATGCTGTAAGACATTCTAATCCCTTTTTGGGCCGTACAGAGTCATGCTGCTTTGTGTTGAGAGCATGGATCTAGTGTTAAACATGGTTGGCCTGCTCTACCACATTCCTGCAAAGCAGTAGTTAATGATGTGTGTTCTCCTAGGTTTGTTTGTGGTTTGTTTTTTTTTTTCACTTTGTTTGTTGGTTTGTTTCTGACTGTATGCAGCCAGTCTGAATTTACTGATTGAAATTTTGAAATGTATTACAGAATAAGACAATTGACTCTAATTTTCTTTTAAACTGATACCACTAAATGAAAGCTCTCTGCTAGATCAATACTGCATTTCAAAAGCAAATTTAAAATTGTCCCGCACGGGTTTTATCTCTGAGTTTTAGATGACTACACAGGAGGTGTCTGCAGCTGAACTGTCCATCTGATTTCCCTTAGCATCCACGTGATATGTCAATAGGCCCACGCTCACATACAGGCTCAGGGCAGGCACTGGTGCACAGCAGGGCGCAGCTGCGAGCTCCATCTTAGCAGCAGCCTGAGCACCTTCTTTGATCCCGCACGTCCTTCTAAGGAGGAGGGGCAGCAATGTCCTTGTCTGGCAGCGCTGCCAGATGCCTGTAGGAAGGCAGAAGGGGTTCCCTGGTGTTGCCTTTGTACTGCAAGGACGTTGTGCACTGTGCTGCAGGCAGCTTGTATCTGAGCTTTGTGTCCAGGCAGAGTCACTGTAGACAAAATGCTGGGTGCTGACCATTAAATATACAGTATAAGTATCAACTTTGGGTCTAGCTTGCAAAATTTCCCTTCCTATGTCTTGTCTGCCTAAACATGAAATCCGTCAATGAAATCCGGGAGAACATTAATTATGCTCCCTGATCACAGCACTGAAAGGCCACTGACTTCAGCACCCTTCCAGCATCGACTTTTATTTTGGCAGTTGTGAAGGATCTATTGTTCATTATTATATCTTTGCTCTTCTGAGCAGAATCCTTCTGTTGTAGCACCAAATAGTCCGCAAGATCTCTATCACCAAGTGGCCATGACATAATGAAGATTTGTTTTATTTTCTTTCCTGCCTCTATTTGTAGAAGAAGTAAATTTCTGTCTGTGAAAGGTAGAATACTGAAAAAGCAACCTTCCTTAACTGCTGTTGTTGGGTTACGGTGGAATGTGTTTCCATAATTCATCTTCTTAATTTTGGCTGGAAAAAATGAGGATTTTTTATATTGAATATTCACTCTTTCTATGATATACTTCTAGAAGTTTATAATGATGTCTTAGCAAAACAGAATAAATACAATTATAGGTTTGGGTTTTTTGTTTTGTATTTTGTTTTGTTGGGGTTTTTTTTGTTTTGTTTGGTTGGTTTTTTGTTTTTTTTTTTTGTTTCTTTTTCTTTTCCTTTTTCTTTCTTTTGTTGCTATTTGAAGTTTATAAGCTTGTGAGGTGGGCTTTTTCCCTTCCCCCTGACTTTCTGAGTCTCTGCAGTGCAAGAATTCAAGCTCCTTCCTCTCCTTTCTTCCTTTAAAAGAATTTGTTACTATGGTGAGGAAACCATGTAGCATTTAGAGCTTCAGACTAAATATAGCTATTTTCATAATTCATTTTAAGTATTGCACGAATAATTTGCTAGAGTAATTCATATTACAGCACTTACAACTTATTTGCCCCAAATATATGCACATATACATGCGTAACAAACATCTTAGGAGCTTAGGATGGCAAAACAAATCTGGCTTTAAACCAGGATCCACTTCTCCTGAATCCAGAACTAGCCAGGTCTAAAACAGCATCTTTTCACATTCCTGACATGATCTTCTGGTAAATGCAAGGGAGAGGAGAGATGATTCTAGGCTTTCACAATTTATTAATTTTAGTAACTTTTTTCTTTATTTTCATAATGGGTATATATACATCACCAGTATGACTTACCAGATCAGGATTATTACTTAAAACAGAAGCTCCAAGAAGAAAACAGTGGTATAAAATATTGAAAAAAAACCAGTAAATTTTAAAGCATAATTGGTACTCTATCAGAAGACAATGCTGAATTGTAAATCTTCACAGTCTGACAACAATCTTTTATTGAAGGTGTTACTTATGCAGCTCCAAATAAAACTGGGAATAGACTTTTCATTTTTCTGGCTTGTTGACTTCAGTTATATTAGAAGTATTAGTATATTAGTACTCTGGATTAATTGTTCTGGGATTGCTTTCTGGTATGTATAAACACTTGCAATAGTATACATAGAATGTTTGGATGGATAATCCCTTAAGGTAAAACTATATTCATAAATAAACTAGCAAATAAGCTTTTCAGTTAATGGCCACTAAAAATCTTACTGCATTAAATAGAGTATCTGAATAATTCACCCTTTTTCTTAGTATGGATAATCAGAGTGCTGCGAGCTCAGAAATGGTCTTTCCAGCAGAATGGTCAAGAGTAGGCTCAGGAGGGCTCAGCTGATGTATTTGCACTCTTCATCAAGTACACTGAGAGTATCTGAAGGATCTGTGTCTTGGATGGTATATAATATCACTTAGGAAAGGCTGAAGGAATAATTCATGACTGTGTTAGTGCTTTTTGTGCAAAGGCTTTCTGAGAAATTATCCTGTCAAAAGTCTGCAGTTGCCTGGCAGTGAATCAGACCTTCATTTTCTGGCCAACTCTGGTGCAAAAGACCCAGAAGGGCACAGTTTTGTGTCAGTGCTGGGTGAGATGGGAGCATCCCCACTTCAGAGAGATGCTGAGGGCATGAGAGCTACCTGTGAGATGCTTGTGAGAGAGAGATGTCCAAGCTGGGAGCCTTGGCTGGTGGGACAAGGCAGAGCCAGGGACTGATAGCAGGCTGTGCACCTGGACAAACTGGTGGAGAAAATCCAGTTCTGTTTTACTGGATTAGGATTTTTAGGTGGATGTTCTATTGAATAACTTGGCAGCTCCACTTATCAGCCAAAAACTGGGGTGCACACACTTAGTAACCATATTGGAGAAGCTGCCCTCATGACCTCTTTCTCATCACACATGAGCAAGATGAATAGGACAGAACCTGAGTTTAGAGAGGGTCGTTTAGTCATCACAACCATCAGACTACCCCTTGTCTGCTTTCCTTCCTCAGGCACAGCACGCTTCTACCCTTCAGTGTCAAATGAGTCAGAAGTCCCCCACACATCTCAGCTTCCAGGGCTCTCTGGTCTTGGTTCATACCCAGGCAAGAAAAACTTGAATGAAACCATGCTGTTTATGCTGTGTGACCTTAAACTTAAACAGATCTAATGGAAAGGTGACACTGGAAAGGACCAGCCTGCTCAGCCTCCCCTGTGACTGATGACTTGCTGTCTATTGATCCAGAGATCTTGCTGATTGTTTTTTGCAGGCTGAACCAGTTCAATGCATAATCAAAGAGAAGACAGCTTTTTTTTTTTTTTTTTCCCCAGCAAGGTTAATTGCTTAAATAATTGAATATTTAGGGTCCCTTAATTTAATGGAAGTGGCAGGAGGGCATATCCCATCAGAGCAGGAAAAAGAGTTCTGTCAGAACTTCTGCCTTGGGTGTGACCAGGGTGCTCCACAGCCTTCCCGTGTGCGCTCTGTTGTGGGTGCATTTGGCAAACACTGCGAAAATAAATAGGTATGATAAAGATGAATTTCAGGAATTTCCTCATTAATCAGGAAAACTTATGGCAAAGCTATGACGAACAACTGTGGTGCTGAAAGACAAAAATTGCTTCCATTCAGCATGCTCCAATACTCCCTTTTGTGAGCAATCTTGTTTGCAGAATTCCAATTTAGAAGAAGTTTAGGTGTGCTGTTAGTCATTGTTTGTTTGGTTTGATGTATTTTTTGAGAGCTATCTGAAATATGAAACAGTATTTCCTACTTTAGCTTGCTCATGGGGACTTCTGAAATATAACTTTTCTGGTTTGTCTGTATTTAAACCTGGGATATGTCAATGACAGGTGTGCTAATGAAAGCCCCTCAGGATAACAAAGCCCAGAAACAAGCCCAGATTTTATTTTTGGACAGTAGGTAGAGTAGTGCTGTTCAGTGAGATAACCCAAGAAAGAAAGAAGTAAGAATGACCCGCTTTTTGAAGTACGGAATTTTTCTGTTCTTTTTGTCAATATGACTTGATCTACACCTGTGATTCTTGGTAGTGTAAAAAGAAGAAATAGTTTAAGTTTGCTGAAACCTCCCTAATTTTGATGAAGCTTTTAGGAAAAAAAACCCAAAACATTAACCTTCCTGTCCCTAGAGCACGTCAAAACTCTAATTCCACTAATATTTTTATAACAGTCTTGTGAACGTGAGTCTCAGTGAGCTAAGAAAAAAATTGTAGCTGTTTTGCAAGATCTGTACTCTTCTCTTTACTCAACATTGTAAATGTAATGTAAGTTATTTGTAAATGTTGTACTGCAGTATTCACCTTTCGTTCTTGTCCTAACTCATTGCTTTTAAATGTTTCATGACTGTATTGTACTTACTGATAATACAAATACACTTAAAATCAAAGTTTAAATTACTTTTTCCCTTTTGTGTAATATGTGAACTCGGCATCAAACCCATGATGTTCTAACTCATTATTCTGTGGCATGCAAAAACAACTTGATAAATGTTCTAGTGCAAGTGGTCTTATGCTTTCATTCAGTCAAACCCACCAGGATTAATGACTGAATCAAGAACATCAACAGAAATAGGAATGTGTTAGCAAAGCATATCAAAACAGCTCTTTGTGTAAATATGTTTCTCCATGTCAGATGCTGGCAGTGTAATTATAGTAGCATGGTAAAAGTGCCAGACTTTAATCCTAATTTCACTGAAGTGAATGCAAATTTTACAAAGGGCTGTAACCCTTTAAGCCCATCAGTTTTGGGTGATTAGAAACTGCTAAATTTGACCACTCATAAAAAGCGACCTTTATTTCCCAAACTTAGTGATCTCACAGCATATAAAAAAAGTTTGCCTTAACCAACTTAATGTGAATTATAAGCACTATCCTGAATTTTTTGCGGAGTTAGGTTGGGTATACTTTGCTGTTTCAGGAGCAAACTGAGCTGAGTCAGTGTGAAGGGGATGTGTTGCTCCATCTCTTCTCCTGCCTTTTCCTCCAGGCTGACCCCTATGCCCAACTCCCTGGTGGCTCTGGACCTCACTTTGTGAAGCCATTTAACTCAGCAGCTCCATAGGAAACCATCCACCTGTTTTTGCTGGGTTACTTTTCTGCCAGCTTACCAAGTTGATTTAATTCACAAAAGGGATCCATGAAACAGCAGAGAAGATATGAAGGAAGAAAGGGAAGTGTGCAGGCAGGAGTGGTGAGCTTTGGAGCTTTGGAGGTGGGAAGCTTTCCTCTTAAGGCTGCAATGGAATTGCCTGAGCTGGCAAGTGAAATCTCACCCCTTGGCTGGCACTTGCCAGCCAACACTTTGCCCAGACACTGTTCCCTGATCCGGGCWAATCCTTTGGAGCTATACATTTTGGAGTGGTTTTTACTGAAATGCATCTTGGGTGGCAGGAGGTGATGACTGAAGGGCAGCTCAGGGAAAGGCTTGTGCCATGCAGATCTCAGTGCAGTTCTCACAGGGCCAGAGCTCCTTTCTGGGCAGTTTGGCTGGCTGGTGACCGAAAAAGCTGCTGTCTGCATTCCTGCGAGATGAAACTTCACAGCTGTGTTTGCTATTGGGCAGTAGTTCCTGCCGAGAGAGCTTGCAGCTCTTGATATCAGCTTTCATACCCATGGAATTTTTAGAGATTTTTTTTTCTCTTTTTAATATTAACTAAAGGAAAGCTGCACTCTTTTGGAGCCTTTTGTATAGAGAGAACAAAAAAATAAGAGGCAGATTCTCTCCAGTGCTGTCAGAAATAGAATCATCCTGTAGTTAAAGAACTCCTGTAGCATGCTTGGATCCCAGAACTCAATAATTTTTGCTTTTTATAATGTTTAAGTCCTTGCCTGCATTAGGCAGAAGAAGTCAATCTTTTTTCCCTATATTTCACGTAGGAGCCATAAATGAATGGAATATTGTTTAATTCAACGTTAGAAGATGTCGGATGATGTGCTTTTTGGCCAAATAATTCTCCAATGGGACTATAAACCTACCTAGGGCCTAGAGATCTAATATAAAGAGATATGCACCCCCACAAAAACAGATATTTAAGCTGCCATTTTTATTCCTATTAATTATTAAATTTATTCCTATTAATTCCTATTCACCATTATTGTTCAGATAATTCCCACCCATGTGTAGCACTAACTTCCTTATTTTCCCATTACCATGAAATATAGATCTAAGGAGGAACATTCTGAAGCTGTGTTTACTTTTTCTTTGCAAAGGAGACAAGGTATCTCTGGAAAATGGATACTGTTTTCACATACATCTGAGTAAACAGGTTCTTAGTATGATTTAGACCACAGAAAATCCCCACACCTTTCCTGTTTCAGGAGAAATGCCTTTCTGTTTTCAGGGTAACAAATATTACTGCATTTTTAGCCAGATGATTTACATATTTTTTTAGTTGGGAGGTCTGAAGGGTTACAATGGGATGATCAAGGTAAAGTCTGAAAGTGACTGTTCTGCAGCTCTACCTTATTTTTCCTTTTTTGCTAGTTAATCTGTCCACGAGGCTAAATTGATTTTTTAATTATTATTATTCTCACATGGAAATTTTCAACCAGAAAACCTCATCCACTGTCTGGTTTTAATTACATTTTAATGCAACCCTTCAATTTAATGAAAAACTTCTAAACTTAGAGTATTTCAGAATAAATATCACAAATATCAGATTTTTTTTTTAAAACCCACGGAAAAGTTTTACTGAAAAGCAGTTGGGACATCTTTAGTTAATCCCATTCTTTGTGACTTTAATTTCTAACCTATAAGTCAGAGTAATACCGTCTCAAAAGTCTTCCTGTGTGGCTGCTGGAGTTGTGTGACCTGAGGCCAGAGGCAGGAGATAGAGTTCTTTTCAGACTGGAGAAATTTGGTAAAAATTAAAGTAAGGTATGAAGCTGTCTAGAATTTCTTGTGCAGAACAAGTGGCACCAGAGCCTGCAAATGGTCACACAGAAGTCCATAAGATGGTTGAGAAAGACCAAAAGATGGAATGACCATGCATGTGGCCTTTAAGATGCAAAATTTTGGCAGCTTGAGGAGACACTGTGCAGTGCAGTGCAGAGCCTCTTGGCTGCAGCCTTGAAAAAAAATGTAGATGGGGTTCCTCCAAATCCAGATGAGTGTCCTGGAAGGAACTAGAAGATTAGAATGAGGTGCTTCAACCCAAGGATCTGAAATGCAGCCTAGCCTTTGGCGAAGAGACAGAGCCCATTGTAATCAGGCATCAAGATTGAAGCTCAGAAAAAAGTTTTGTCTTGAGGTATTTCTTTGATAGTGGGTTTTGTTGGGTGGTGGGGTGGTGGTTTTTTTTGTGGTTGGTTGGTTGGTTGGTTGGTTGGTTGGTTTTTCTGGGGTTTTTCTTGGAGGGGGGGCATTTCTTGATTCTGAAACTATTTTACCTGACAAAATGATTGTTTGGTGCAGGAGAGAGCTAAGGAATTTCAAATATCCAGCTACCCATGAGCCATCCCAATAAGTTGCTTGGAAATTGTCCTCACAGAGCATGTTTTGAGGTGTAACAGACTGTATCAGGTTTTGAAGTGTTTGAAAATCTTGGGGTAGATAAGGAGTAAGAACACTTAGGTGTTGTCATTCCTTCATCTCACTGTTTATTTCTACAACCAGAATTAGTCTTGTTAAAAAGCCTTGTTTAGCTTCAAAGCACAGGTATGTCTCCTCCTCACTATAAACATCTTGACTGTAGGAATGAACAGACTGTAAGAACTTTTCTGCCAGAAGCAAGAAAATTTGCCTCAACAAGATTCAATTCATACTTATTATTTTCCCGATTTGCGACATTTAAATGCATCTATCTAAAAGACAAAATGTTTTACAGGTTAATCAAAACTGAAGATGTCTTAATAATCACTTAGAAAAAATTGAAACAGTTTGGAGTAGAGCTAGGTTTCTCTCTGTTCCTCTGTCCCTGATTTCCAGGAATTCCTGGTTAGCCCTGTAACAGGAGCAGAAAGGTTACTGTGCAGAAGTGGCTTGGAGAGACTAGAAGTATAATTTTTTTTTTTTTCTGACATGGGACGTGTCCTTAATTTATTTAGTGTCCTTAATACATGCTCTTTCTGTGCTGACTTGTATGTCCTTTTCATACACATTTAAAGATTAATGGCCTCTACTGGATGCAGAAGTGAATACGCAAGGACAGATATTCTATTAATTATCTGCATTTCTGTTTCTGACTCAGTAGCCTCACAGAAAAGCTTTGCATTTAATGTTTAATTTATATTGTTACATATTTCCTTTGGAAATGACAGCATAGAAAATAACTTGTTTTTTACAGAACACCTAATTTTACAGTCATTTCAAAAATACATCTAATGACTGGAAAGACAAAGACTTGGCCTTTAAACGCTCTGCAGGATCTCCAATTTAGAATTTTTTAACTGTAGAACGGCAGTTATGTCCTGAAAATAGTAAACTCCCTAGACTGAATCTGATGGCATATATGAGACACCTTTACTAATCTGAGTATTAGCCAAGGAAGTGAATGGTCAAAGCCTGATCAGATACTAAATAAAACTTTTTAAAACTGTATTGACCAGATGAAAAACCAACAAAACCAAGCCAAATAAACTTTTTTCCCTCTCTCCTTTCCCAGTGTTTTCACTCACTGGCTAAGATGCATCCTGTAATGGCTGTTGGAGGACTGTGAGTGTGGCAGAACAATGTGTATGAAAATGCAATGTGAAAGAGAATGAAGTGGGGGAACCCTAAAAACTTCTTCACCTCTGACTCATTAATTAGGTAGCTGAAGAGCACAGCATCATTCTTATGAAATGAACTCACGGTTCTCATATCAGTATTACACCACTGCTGTTTTGTACATATTGTATTTTTTGGGAGTCTGTTCATACAACATGGAGCTTTGTTCCAAATCCAGGAAAACACTGAGGAGTCAAACACCGTGGTTATTATCTGTCCTCATTTCATTTCTGAACAGAGATCTACAACTATTGCTGCTATGTCAGCTCCTGCCTTCAACCATTTCTGTATTTATCTCATTGTGGACAACAGAAGTGACACAGTCAAGCGGAAGTCATGACTTCTTTTGCGTGTAAAAATCTAGGTGGAAAGAACCGTTGAAACAAATACTGCTTTCACATTAGCCTGGCATGTTTATGAGGCAAAGTACATTTAGGTCTGGCAGGTGGCCACGTTGTCTTAATGGCACAGGGATGGCAGAGTTGCCTGGCAGACAAAGGCGTTATTCACATTGCCCTGTCACTTTAGTATAACAATGTCATTACATCTCCATGCTAGTGGCCAGAATTGCTGTACCACTGCTTCCTTCTCAACTTTTGGGTAAGCATTGTGCCTTCCAGGATAAATGTTAGAAAATAACCTCTCCGCTGCTATCAGAAAGATCTTTGCAGGCCCTTTGCCCCCAGGCCTCCTTTGCCCATGGACCTGCTGGAGCAGGAGTCTTGTGTGTTGACTGGTCAGGAGTGCGGCTCACTACCTGGGAACCAAAGAGTATCTTCATAGCAGCTCTGAAGATGAAGCACAGGTGTGTGTTTTAGAGTCCAAATTACCTTTTGGATAGTGGCCCCTGGCTACTGGCTTGTGTAGGCAAGTTTGTGTGTGCACCAGGAGGAGAAAGGAAAAAAGAGCAGTATAAAACACAAGGAGCAGTATAAAACACAAGGAGCAAAGGACCTGCTGATGGTGCAACATGGTGTGGGCTGCTCCAGCTGTGCAGGCAGATGTGTTTCCAGGGGGATAATTCTGTACTGGGCGTGAATCCTCTGAGGAGTTCAGTAGGTCTGTGCTTGCCTGTGAGTCTCTGTCTTTCCTTCTACCTCGAATAAAGCAGTGAGAGCGGAAGGTTTTAGACCAAGAACCACAAAAGCAACTTTTGGACATCACTGTTCATAAGTCCACCTTGCCTGATTCTTCCCTTTGCCTGTGGAAACAGGATTTCATAAGTTGCCTTTTGAACAGATCTACTTATTTGAAAAGACATTTTTCCATCAGTTTGCCCTGCAGGCAGGACCACACTGAAAAGATTAGTTGGTTGGGTCAAAAGGGAAAATTACACTTCTTGATGAAGTTTGTCTTGGAGTCTACTGACAGAAAAACACATACAACAGATTGGCTGTGCCAGCTGGGGATAGGCAGTTTTCCTTTCTTCTTCAAGTGGTCTCTTAGAAAATACCAGCACATGTTTCCAAAATGCTGCATCTCTGAGGGTAACAGATCTTTTATGAGAAGGGCTCTCAGAGTGAATGTCAGTATTACAGGAAAACATTTCAACACTCTTTTTACATGAGAAGTGATTAGATGTTCTTTATTCCTTCAAGTGTGTATGTTTTCCTGCTGTGTTTTACTTCTACCCTTATGTACATGACTCTTCTCTGGTGGTACAGGCTTGTAAAATAGATCTTTCAAGTGCTCTGAAAGGCTATTCAGAAAGAATGTTGTAGCATGTGCTGTCTTGCTAGTGGTGGAGTCTGAATAGAGTCTATAAATAACTAAATGCTCTGATGTTTCAGTAATGACTATTTTGTTTTATTCACGTGGCATCTGGATTTTGGATAATATTATTCAGCCCTTATTCACTCTTGTGATGTAGAATTTCATTCTCACATGGTTAAAGATGCAGCAATAAAAAGGCAACATTTTGGTTTCTACTCTGAGAGAGAAATACTGCATGTAGGATTAAGTTGTACAACTTTGTTGTGGGTTTTGTGCATTAACTTCAGTTTAGTCATTTGGAACAATCTGGGTCTTAGTGAGAAAAATTCCTTTAAAGCAGCTGGCAGTAGTTTTTTAGTCCTCTTGAGCTTGTATTTTGGGGACAATCTGGGAGCTATTTACTGAAAAATACAACCAGGTGAATGAGCAACAATGTATTTTTAATGAGATAATCTTTTGTTTTTGCTTTGTGTACACTTCTCAAACTTCTTGAGTTGACTGACTGCTTTGTAATTCTTTGTACTAGAGTAAACTTGTACAGACTTGCTGGCATGGCTGTGTGCTATTGTTGGTGCACGCGTGCTTATGTTAAAGCACTGAATCCCAGAAAGAAGCTATTTTAACTTTGCATAGTAGTGACCAAAGCTTGTAGTAGAGAACCTTCTAAGTCGCAGATGAGTTGAGAGCTAATATTGGCAGACCTTCGAAAAGCGTAGCATTGATTTTTGCCCATAAAATTCAGAACAATGTTCAAAATAAGGCAACAGGAATGTGTGCAATGCATTAAAATGTTTATTGTAAGATATTTAGTGCAGATATAAATGTTTAACACCAAGAGTACACTTATGGGGTTTTCCATGTTTCTGTTAAATTTTAGATATAAGTTATTAGATGGTGGCAAATGAAAAGGGAGCAAAACATCACATTCTTTTTAGCTATGACTCAATGTTTGAATTATCCCATAGTGTGAAGAAGCACTCCCCTTTCTGGTCCATAGAACTGAGCGTTGCCCAAATTAATTATTTCGTGTGAGAAATGTCCGCATTGAAAAGACATTTTTCAGGTAGAGGATGTGCAATACATGCATATGAGAGTCACTCCAGAAAGCAGGATTTTCTGCTCATCTTTTGATCTCTCAGAAACAAGTGACAGAGATGCATTCAGCTGTAGTAAGTCTTCAGGGAAAACTAAAAAAATTTAACCACATTTAGTAAGCATCTCATTTCCAAATTGCCCCTGCAGATTTAATCTGGTACTGAGAATTCATAATTAATAGTTCCTGTAACAAAGTTATCTTTATTGTGCTGTATCAGAGCCCTTACAGTATGCTGCAGAGTGTGTGCTGATAAGCAGGTGCTTTTTAAAGATTGTGGAAGTCTAAATAAAGTCTATAACTTCAGGTTGCAAAAATCTGTGTGCTCCATGACAGAGTCTGCACTGCTAATTTATGTTGTTACTAAACTTTATCCGTCAAACATAAGCATGTTATCTTTCTCCAAAAATGTGCATTTTAATATGAAGTAGATGAAGAAATTCATTCTGAGGAAAGTGCCATTGCATGCATGTATCTGCACTATGAATTCTGTGAAATAGAGGGGCCACCAACCACAGGCTGTCCACAATCACTCTGAGTGCATCTTCTGGGTGACTGGTGTCACCAGTGCTTCCAAACACCTACAGGTTTTGGGCATTCATCAGAAGAAAGGATGAATGTCCTTTGGTGAAGTGATGTGCTGTGCTTTATTGAGTGCAGTGGACCCAGTATGGATGTGCATCATTAACATTCATAATGATGAACCAAAAGGTGCAGTTGACAAGAGTTGCATTTACCTACACTCAGTTTGATGGAGAAAAAAAGCATTTAGAAGACATTTCAGTGATCTGAAGGAAAATGAAACATTTCAGTAAAAGCAATGGCAGTATCTGCATTGCCTTGGAGGGGCTGACACTTGCATGTGTACTTTTCTGTTTTTATATGGATTATTTTAAAAAAACCTCTCTTTCTGTGGCTATTCTAGTTTGAAAACCAATGCTATGCTGAAGCTATAGTCTGGGCTGTGAGAAGCTCCCAAATCACCCTGGTACCCTGATCAGTACCTTTTTAGCAGGCTGCATTTATAATGTGATCTGTTGTTTTTTTAATCTAGAACTTGGTGTTGCATTGGTTTTCAACCTGCACTGTTGAACTGTATTTTGAAAGAGTAATGTTTTGATATATCAAGCTTCAAAACTAATTTATTTTCATCCTCTTAGCTCAAACTGAGTTTTCTATCATGTGGTGGTACAGTGAGTAGCAAATTTATTGCTGGAGGCAGTTTGAGACTATCCATAACTTTGTCATTGGGAAAGAGACAGCTGGATTTTCCCTGTGTGTTAGCAGGACTGTGCAAGTTTTGACAGTATTGAGTCTTTCTTACTCACTTCTGCTCGTACCTTCAGGGAAGTAGATTCTCCTCATGGATTAGAATGTTTTAATATGAAATCAAAGTCATTATGAAATGTATTTCTTGTAGAAAGTAGTGGATAGGAGAAACACGTGCACAGCACCAATAAAGCTAATGATGAGATAGATGCTTGTAATGCCTGGTGATTTATGTGAATCTATAGCTGCCATCCTATTTCCAGTCCATCTCCACTTACTTCTGAAGGCTTTTTCTAGGGCTTAACCACACTTTTTCTTAAAAGCACAGTCAGATTAAAGCGATTACAAATTTTTTATAATCTCATCTAATTAACAGGAGGACAGTTGAGAAAAAAAGCCCGAAACACAGTTCTTCACCATTTTCTTAAAACTCAATTGAACTTTAGGCAAGAGAATATTGCAGAATTAGGTCACATTCCCAGAACAAAGCCAACATTTTGACATAGTCTGATACTTGTCTCTCTCTCGGGAACTGATGATTAGTAGTGTTTTGGAGACTAATACACCCGAATCTTCTGACTTATTGGCTCAGCTGCATAGAGTGAGCTGTTGTGACAGATGGGGAGTGCTGGACAGCCAAGCTTTTTGCCATGTGTTTCCATGGGACAGGAAAGGTTGGGTGATTATTTGCAATGGTTCTTTTATGTTTTTGTGTGCCTATTTTGGAATTGTTCTTTAAAACTCAAGTAGACCACTCTTTGAGATGCTTCAGAAGAAGAAACTTCTCTTTCCTGCCTCTTTCAAACAGATGGCATAGCAACAATGAGCAGGACTGGAGCAGGCATGAGGTCCTGAAGCTGCTTGAATCTATGGGAGTGGGAGCAGACTGAGTAAATGTTCAAATGATGGGATGTCTCACTTAACCTAATGTATAGAAAACAGCTGAAATACTAGGAGAGCATGTTCATCACCTCACTATTACAATATGAAATGTGTAACAGAGGTATTCTGTGAGAGGGTGGAGGTAAAGGCACATGTGAATGATTACCTGAAGTCTTGAATGAATCCTCTGCTTCATTGTCATCTTGCACATGGCAGCTCAGAGGCTTCCCAAAGTGGAACAGACGTTGTACATGCCATGTTGTAAAGCTAAAAGAGGGGCAGACCTCTGAAAGTAGCTCAGCTCATGCTGTGCCTTTTGCATATAGAAGAGCCTTCTGTTGATTCTGGCATCTAATTTAGAAAACATTGCCCTACCTTTCTGTAACCTGGAGCTCAGAATGCTTTCAAACTGTCAGGCTTTCTGCATGGAGTGGGAGGGCAAGTAGTGTTAGTAGTCAGAGATCCTCTGTGTTTTGGAAACAAACTGGAGACCTTCAGCAGTATTCAGGGAAGTTTGCGTACCCACCGACAAGCTTGAGAAATGGAAGTGCTGCCACTGATTCTGTAGAGAAAGAAAAAAGAGAAAGGAGTATATTATGTTTGATTCCAGAGGGGGTCCTGTGACAGAATATGATTCCAAGTCTTCTTCTATGGACAGACATTTGTTGGATTTAACTTTTTTGCATCTATCTCTTTTCCTGTGTTTTTTCTCATTTTTTTTCCAGACCCATACCATCCAATTTCCCAGGATTAATAGCCAAGATGACCAATGCACATTGCCATATGCTATTGTTTGTTTAAACTTTGAAGAAAATGACACTGTTATCTTTTACAATGTTTTATCTACACAGACCAGTGTTCCTATTTCCAGTTATTTGTCTTCTCCATACGTAGAAGATGGAAGGATATATTGGAAATCCTTTAACAGATTCATTGCTACATAGTGTTGATTTACTTCGTCAAAAAGATCAGTTAGAAGAGTCCCAGAGGAAAGAAGCAGCTTTCAGCTTGTCAAGTGGGAGACAGAGAAAGAAATTCACTGTTTTAGACAGAAAGCTGAAGGCAAGTAAGTGGATATAAGGGAAGATCATGGAGTATCTGTAGGGGATTCTGACATGGCCACTGAGAACTCTCAAGAATGAGGAGGCCAGGAAAAGTGTGCTGGCATTTTTCTCTTGGGTGCTGGTACTTATGGAGTTAGTTAAAGGATGGGGAAATTCCCAGAACTTTTATCAAACATGAACATTTTTGCTACCACTGTTGCATGACCAAGGGAATCAGTGATCTGAGACTGCAGCAGGTCTCAGTCCTTAAGAAACAATGAACAAAAGCTGCTTGAAAGAGTTGGAAGTGACGTCAGGGAATTGCATTGCTCCTGAAATTGCCTACAGCCACTGCAAGGTTCCTTCTTAAAAAGATAAGAAATTACGACAGTGACATTAAAATGAGTACTGGACTCTGCTCAGCTGAAGGACATGTTCTGAGCCCAGAGCTCTATGTGAGCAAACCCCAATGCATCAACTTGCTGGAAACCTGCTGGCCAAAATATACCTGGGTGTTGTGCCTAGAGGTTTTTATTTTGGTGCAAAGTGAATGTTTTGGCAAACAAGTGAGTAGAGCAAATGAAGAAAAAGGACAGGCAGATTATGTTATGATCCCAGTCCTGCAATTTCAGGGACATGTACAGACCCTCAGGAGCTTTGTGGATTTGAGTAGGATTCATTCAAAAAAATCCCAATGTCTCCCCACCCCGTGCCGGAGCGCACAGTCTTCTGAGTCTTGGATTATAATTTCCCAGAGCAGAGCTCCAGCAGCACACAGCAACCAGGAACAACTACCTCCACCTTTGGCTCCTCCCAGGGTCTGATTTATTGGGCTTGTGCTCGCCCTGCAGCCACAGCTGTTTGTAGGAGGTTAATGAGCACTTTAGATTGAGGTGGACTGAACTCTATTTGAATAAGAATTGAGTTCAGGTGTTCAGTCCAGTCCTGAGTGAGAGCTTGGCTAGTGCATACTATTAGGGTTTAAATACATTATGTGACACCCCCCCCCAAGAAACACATCCTGGTTTTAGGCAGCCAGGTGTTTCATCTTGTCAGTGGAGATTGACAGCCTTCTCTAGCACTGAAAAGAGTGTTGGACTTCATTCTACAATAGTCTTAAGTAGGGACATTGAAATCCTCTTCAGAAAATTATATTGACTTCTACTGATAATAGAAGGAGATGATATGAGTAGCACAGACTAGATAACAAACTTTTACACTATAAACATCAGGCAAGAGTAACACAGCCCTTTGATTCATCAGTTCTCTTTTTCCATTTCTCTAACGGTGCTGCTGACACTGTTGACCAGAAATAAATTCTGCTCTTAAAAGAATTTACTCAAATGTGTTCAAGGAATGTGACATCCAGATCTTTCATAAACTTCCTGTTCTCCACAAGATAGCAGTGGTGCTACTTCTTTGAAGTATTCCATGGAAAGAATTTTGTGTTTGGGGTATTTCTTTTATTAGATTTCATTAGAACTGTCTCTGTTTTTCTTCCGTATATTGGTAATGGGAAAGACTAAAACAAAAGTAACAGATTTGAGTAGAATAAAATCAGAAGCCTTTTATAGTTTTCTAAGAGAAATGCATTTTGGCACAGGAAAATAGGAAAACAAGAATCTTGGATTTACTTCACTCGTCAGTCAAGCTTCAAAGACTTACAAGGAAGAGAAAAATCTGCATGACTGGCTGTCTGACATAGAAGTAAGATATTAAAGGTTGATATAATAAAAGTGCTTCGTATAGCACCTTAGTACGACTGTATGGCAGAAAGTCTACAAGTGGTTGAGATGTTTTCTTAACATGAAATCTTCTTATGATTTTGTATTCATCTTCATACATTGTGCAATATTTATTATATCAGGCACTATGTGTTAATTATTCTCCCTTGCAATTCAGTGTACACAATTGGAAACACTTCAAAGTACCCCAAATTATAGTTACTCTTCTTCTTAAGTTTGCTTAAAAGTTCATGGTTTTTCTTCTGGAGAAGAAAGTTAAAAAGCAGATCTCTTGCTATATTACTGATGTTTAACACTGGCCATCCTAATGGCCAGGACCTAAGGATCACATTTAATATTCTTTCCTATCTTCTTTGTATGGTGTATTTGTAGCTCATGAATACGTGTGGTGGGTTGACCCTGGCTGGCAGCAAGTCCCTTTGACCGGCTGGGATGGCTGTTTTGGCTGCCACCCCTCCCAGCCTTTTTCTGCGGGGCACAGTATAAAAAAGAGTGGGTCTTGTTGCTGTGTAAGCTCTGTCCAGCCATACCTAAAACATTGGTGTATTGGCACAGTTTTAGTGGCCAATCTAAAACATGGCACCATGCAGGTTGTGTTGAAGAAAATTAGCTCCATGCCAAGCAGTCCTAGTAAAATATACAATCTGAGCTAATGCTACAATCCTTTCATCAGCAATTTATTAGCAGTTAGCAGCAATTTTTTTTAGCAGTTAGGAAGAGGTACATTTACTTTACCTAAGTTCACAATATCCTATAGGGTTTTATCAGCAAAGTTAGGGAAGGTTAGAGTCACTTTGATATACACCCCTGTCACTCTTCAATTGTCCAAAAGAAGTCTATTATAAAATCAACTTCTCTCATAGCCCCCAAGTCAGGTACTATATTTTAGATCATGAACTCTAAAATGTATAAGGGGAAATAAACATACAGTTTTTCTTCAGTAAAAATCTTGATTTGTTGGGTTTAACTGGTTTGTAAAGAATAGCTGAACATTCAGCATTGATTAAATCTGCTGGTTCATAAATAAATTTTATACAGACTTTCCTGCTATTTGTTAAGATTCAGAAAAAGGACATTTATATGCAGTACCTGAAGTGACTTTTAAAAAGGTGACAAATAAAAAGTGCATAAGTACCTTGCAAGAGGCTGTAGCTGCTCCATTTGTTTTTTTGTTTTTGACAGGAGCTACTAAAACAAATCACCAATGTCTAAGTGGTAATTATGGTCAGACTTCTTTGTTCTCAGTTAAAAGTGATTTGTCATTAAGCAGAATCAAAGGCTGCCATTTAGGTCAAGTACAGACGAAATAGACTTGTATAATAAGCTGTACTCCCTCATATTTTAGGTTGTCTTTCATCATGTTGTGAAATCTAGATTTATAAAGGCACACACATAATAGAGAGCTGGAGTATTAGCATCCTTTGTTCTTAAATTTCAATTATACAATATTGTTTCCTTTCGATTCACTAGAAGTAATTAAGTCTACCATGCTGGTGGTCACTCCCCAGACACAGCTAGTGCTGCTACTCACTTCAGAAATACATTTTACAACAGACTTTAGAGTAGCTATAAAGAAACAAAAATTGTCAGTCAATCATTGCAGCCGGGAAACCCTGAAATAGGAGCAGGCAGAGAGGAATTATGTTTACACAGGTGTACACCTTGATAATGCTGTTTGCTTTGGTTGAATGAGGCCAGGGTTTCATTGGTGGAGAAAAAAGAAAAGGTTAGCTCAATGCGGCAAACTCACAATGATTAAATTTGTTCTAGATGCTTTCCAAGGAAACTGAGGAACACTGTTGAAAAGTGTAATTTGCAAGCTTGAAGTCAATTCCTATTTCATATTACTTTAGAAGCCTAATAATTCATAAACTATTTGCATAAATGTGCATATGCCCAGCTAAAATAGAGTCCCATGGCCTTTGTACTATGTTCTTTGAACTCAAAACTTTGACACTCTGTCTCACTGTAGTTGAAAATAATACTTGAAACTCATGTTTCAGATTCTCATATTTCAGAAAAGATTGTAAGTTTTTGGCTTCAGAAGAACCAAGAATTTACATAGGCACTTATTTGGCTTTTGTACATATTCATGCAATAGTTTAATAGGATCATTGCTTTCTATATTTTTGGACCCTTAAGAAAACTATGAACAGAATGCATTGTTTCCCCAGATATCTTATAAAAGTTGAATCTACTATGAATTCTCCCAAGAATCAATATTTGGGAAAAACACAAAATGTACATTTTTAAGAGTCATCACATGAGTAGTAGTACTGAGATGTACAAAATGTACAGCTCACAGTTGGGAAGGTGTTATTTCTGGGCAATTTATCCAAAGAAGGAACATATCATGTTGTTTGAAACTTAAAGTTGATGAGGAAACAACCTCAGCCTCAGTACTGTGCTCCTGGCAGAAACCCCACCGTGACTGTGCTGCCTTTCCCCCTCACCAGCCCACGTGTGTGACTACCTCAGGAACACGTTTTTGAAAAC
The DNA here is from genome assembly GCA_003713295.1 of Parotia lawesii. Lineage (NCBI taxonomy): Eukaryota > Metazoa > Chordata > Aves > Passeriformes > Paradisaeidae > Parotia > Parotia lawesii. The sequence goes on from RAHM01000069.1 coordinate 2,464,623, forward strand.
ATGCCTGACCAGTCCTGAATTGCACAAAACTTTCAAAGGGGTGGTTAGACAGCAAATGAACATAAAGCAAACAAACATTCCTCAAAAGTGTGGGAGCCAGTAAATGTTCCCAAGGCAACTAAGTTGGTGTGCTCCTGCTTACTGGTAATGTGGTAGGTGTTTGCAAAATGTATGAACTTCTCTGTTTTCTCCATCTGATTAGATGTACGAAAATATCTCAAACCAAATCTAATTTGAAGTCTTGTGAAAGTGCTATTATAATGATGCGAAAATTGAGGAAAAAATCCTCTGGTTATGCAGGATATTCTTTGTAATTTTGACTTTTTTTTGGAACCAGGCTGCAGTAAAATTATCTGAGCTTTAAAGTGACACTGTTTTAATGTGTTTTCATTGGGTATGTGATCATAGATGAGTCATTCAATTTTTCCTCATATTTAGAGTTGAACTTCATTGTGTTATGTAATATGCCCTTCATCAATCTCGTGGGGTGAACCTGATTTAAACATGGCATATAATGCTGTAATGTCACAGTATTATATTATGCCATTATTTTTCAACTGAAATTCTGAGGAAATAAACAAATGGCTAACAAAATTCAGACAATAATTTGTCTGCTAAAAGAAATGGTTCTACTCTTCCCTCTTCCTGGCTGCTTACTTCATCCTTCCTCATGCCAGTACAGCAATCTCCAGTGAATCTGCAGTGGCTCTGCAGTGAACCACGCTAGGGAGCTGAACCTGAAATGGTTACTATTCCAACATGTTTTCCTAGAAGTGTTGGTTCATGTCCCTGGTAAAGCTCAGGGTATGTTGGGGTGGTGGCAGCCCATGTCTGGGCATGGAGGGAGGGCAGCACCTGCCCTTGCGGTAAGGCAGAACTCACCCCAGACTGAGCTGCTCCCTAGACTGAGGTGCCAGAAAAACCCTTGGGATTTGTTTGAGTCTGTTCTAAGGGAGTTTGGAGTGAGGTATTGACGAGTGCTTGTAAAGCTGAAGTGTGCTTTAGAACCCTGCTATACTGGAACGTCTTAGCGAGGCTTGGCTTTCTCTCTTTTTGTAGTCATAAAATAAACAGCTCTAGTAAACTTAACGAGAACTGTGTTATGTAATTGCAGGAGTTTACTCCATGTGAGAGAAGACTCTATATATTTAGTTTTTTCTTTTACTGTCCCCTTAAGACCTTTCCTCCCCAGGAGATGAAGCCTTGTGTTTCTGTATGGACTTCCCATTCCTACTACAGGACGCATCTGTCCTCCCTTCTATCTTTGACAAATATTAATCTTAGATGGACCATCTGATTGAAGTACAGCCATGATCACTAGGCAGACTGGCCATCATTCGCCCTGACAGCCCTGTTTCACACCTAAGATTATGGTTGCCAGGTGCCCAGTTCCAGCTCCATGGGCTTGGGAGCTGCACCAATATGTACAAGCTGAAGTGAAGTCTGTCAGGATTGGTGCAAATATATTTGAGTATTGAAAAAAATATTCCTTTCACAATAGTTTAATGTTTAGGATTTTTCTAGGAAATGAGTTACCTTTTTACCGGTTTTTCTTTGGAAAGAAGGTTTTGTGTTGAGAATTTAACCTTATATTGTCCTGAAATTTGTTGATGTCATTAACAGTTACATTTTAAATCCAAATAAATTAATTATAAAAAGATCAAAACGATCAAAGCAACCAATCCAAACCCTATCCATAATTTAAATATTCTCTGGAGTTGTAGAACAACTTAACTTTAACTAGTCTAAGTTCTTTTCTTAGGACATTTCAAGCAGACTTTTCCGGGAAGCCCAGTATACTCCTCTGGAGAAGTAAACATTCACTACTTCTATCAATATATCATTATTTACATTACTTGCATATATATGAGTCTGGTTTTTGATGGCTACAGGGTAATGACTGTATTTGCAAATCAGAGCCATGTATAAATTTTTAACATCCACACCTATGCATGGGGACTGGAAAATACCATTCAAGAAAAGAAGTAATAAAATATTCTTAAGAACTTTCAGTATCATTACACACTTCACCAAGATTTTTTTAGCTAATAGCTTTTAAAATACAGTACATACCCAATGCTTATCCCAATTCAACTTTTGTTTTTCTTGTTAATGAATAGTAATTAGCTCAGGATTCTCTGTAGTTTCTGAAAAGCCAAACAACCATTTTTCCCTCTCAGAGTTGTGAGAATGGGATTTTTTTTTTCTGCTAAGGGGTTTTCTTCCTGCACTATGTGATGGTGGTAGTGTTTCTCCAGGGGTTGACCAAGATGCTGTTGTACTGCACCCAGGCTTGTGTTTTCTTACATAACAAATTATAGTGTTTTTTAAAATTTAAGTCAAATAGTTGTAACCATGGATAGAAATAACATCAAAATTACTCTACGAAGATTATTTTATACATTTTGTGGAATGGACTGACTTAAATTCGATGTGTCTTTAATGAAAGAGTTTAATTATGGATAACAGTTTGTTCAACTTTCAATGCAATTCAGTTCTTTGGGATAGGGGAAATGGCAAGGTCATGAGTTTCTTTAAATATCTCTGCAGTTTCTAATATGTCACAGGATATAGAATTCTGTGCATGCATTGAGCTTAGATTTTCAGGAATTTAGATAGTAAATAGGATGTTAGGACTACTGCTTCTTATTATTTCTATGTACTTTTATAAACAGCATGAATATCTGTCCTCGATCTGGTAATGAGTCCATTCTGTGAGGAAATCATGGTGTTAAATGTATAACATTCGTGCTTCTGTTGAAGAAATTACACCATTTCCTAATGACCTAAAAGGGAGTGAAATAAAGTCTGTACTGTTCTGCTGATTTTCTCTTACTTAGTCTTTCACACACTCTTAGAGCTACAAGATAGGATAGTGGTCCAAAGAGGAAAGCTGTGCCCCAGCAGTGAGAGCTGTCCATTGGAAGGGCTGTCATTTGCAGCAGTGTAAGTAGAGCTGTGAGAGTAACACAGGGTTTGGAAGCACAGCTGTGAAACAAGTATGCCTGGAATTCAGCAAACTGCTTACTAAAGGCTACTACAGCTGCCAGTTGGTTCCCAAAGATAAAACACAAAAAGAAGCACATGCCTAGGATCTAAATATATGAATACCATAACTTGTTTTGTTATCTGCTTTGTGGAAAAAGCAAAGAGCCTATAAACATCTTAGCCCATTGATGCAGAGTAGAATAATGACAACAGTACAGCAGCACTTTTAGTCTTTACACAGATTTAATGTGTTCTGAGCACAGAATACTTGTCTGATTGCTCATGTAGGTTGCTGTCTCATCTTGCCCGACAGTGCAAGCACAGGGCAGTACAATGTGAGTAATGAACAGTTTGTGCAGGACAGGTTCTGGATCAAGCTCTGATCAGTGCAGTTCTATGTGGGCTCAGCAAAAGCACTTGGGAACTTGTGCCTGTTTAGAGCTGAATGCTCTTTGCACGGTGAGTGCTGTGAGGACCTATGTGTTTAAAAGTACTTGAGCTGTCCTTATCTGTATCGGGTAGAGATTCCAGTTAATAAATAACAGTCCAAAAGAGGCCATGCTCTCAACAGAGCTTAGGTGCAAAAAATAATCACATATATGGTTATATATACAAAATTTTTGAAGATTACAGCACATACCAAACATTGGCCTTAAGAGCGTTTGATGTTCTTGCTTATACAGTAGCAATCCTAGGAACAATTTTTTTTTTCTTTTTAAAGGCAATCATATCTCCTTTCAAACTGAGGAGCAGTGAACTTTGCAAGTTGCATCTGCACTGCTAGTGCAATTTGCCTACTAAATTTATTACCTAGGCGGCGTAGGAGAGTCATGCTGTTTGCTACTGCAGAAAATCCAGAAGCAACCCCTATAGAAATGTTTCCATGAAGGATCATCTGGAGGTTAGGTTTTAATCTGCATAAAAACCAGGGCTGTGATTGCTTTATGCTGTCACAAAGTGGGCAATTGCTCAGAAGGGACTTCTAGAACCATCTGGATGCAATCTTGTGCTATGTGCTCTAGGATTACCCTGCTTGAGCAGGGAGGTTGGACCCAGTGGCCCACTGTGGCTCCTTCCAACCTAACCCCATTCTGTGATTCTGTGATTCATTGTGCTGATCAAAAGTACCCACTGGTTCAGGTATTCGTGTCGCAGGGGACATACTGCAATACTGTTCTTATTATCTCTTTATGTGAGACAGGAAAACAGTTTTTTGCATCTATATGTGTGCATTTGTAAGGGCCCAGCTCTATGGATGTTTAAGGAAAGGAGGGAATGAATGACCGTGTTTATGGTACAGCCACCTTTGAATGTATCGTTCAATAAGATCGTCATTGAATTGACGTAGGCGTTTTTAGGCATCAAGTCGTCATCTGTGTTTACTAAAATCTTCTATTTAGCTTCAAAATAAACTTGCTCTTGGTTAGGACTGCCCTTGTAGGATATGCTTTCTGGCATGTAAATTCAGCCTCTGTCCTAAACTGAAATCAGTAGCTGACTTTTCTGGGATAGGGTTAGAAACCTACTTATTAGGGCATCCCAGGAAATGCTGGGATGTTACTACCCAAGAGTTCATCATAGATAGATAAAGACCACTGTCTGCACCTGATTCAAGTGACTGATCATAGGGATTGGCAGTGCAGAATGGCAGGGAGCCAAAACCTGATGTCCTGTTTTCAGGCTGCCGCTGTTGAAAGTAGCATTAATTCTCAGGTACCTCTCTGCTGATATTAGGTCACTCAGTTTCTAACTCACACTGTCACTTACACATCTTCAAAATATGGCTTCTGTATATTGAAAATCATGCATTTAGAAACAAATTGATTATGAATTACAGACTGCTTTGGAAACCCCATTTTGAAGTAATGCTATGTATGACCACTGTTAATTACGAGTACAAAAGATTGAAGGCTTCCCTCTATCAGTCATAATAGCTGTTAGGTTATCGCAGGCATTTAATCATCCGTACTCTTAACTTGTTTATCTGTCAGAGACCTGCCTTTTAGATAACAGGATTAATACTCGAAGCGTGGCTGCTATCTAGAACTTGCTTGATTTCACAGTTACTAATTTTTTTTTCTTTCTAAAGAATAGAGAAGCAAGAATGACTTACAAAAGTCAATGTCTTTGTCCAGGACACAGCAGGAACAAGCAACATCATGAAATAGGTGAAATGCCAAGAGTAGAAATGTTCTCTCCCACTGGCTAGAGCAGGGGAAGAGTTTTAGGTTTGTCTCACACATATTGCTGCTTTCAGAGAGACCAATAATTACTGTAGTCTTGCTTTGAGCAATTCCTGTGGGTTTTTTCCTTATAAGGGCTGCAGTTTTTCTCAGCACTCACAAGGAGAATAAAGAGACAAAAGGCATGCAAACATTATTGTTAAATACCCTGCTCATTGGTTTTTGCCCAGAAACCATGCATCAATGGCTGTAATGACTTCTTCCTGCTATGCCTTTAGTGCTTTGTGTTTGAGGCTTCTAATCAATGCATTTTTCCTGAAGTGAAATCACCTGAGATCAGTATTATGCCAGACTCTGCTCCAGCCATCAGTATCATGGAAAACAAAACCTATGCCCAGCAAGGCTGTTTGTGTCTCTAGAGATGAAGCAGCTGCTACTTCATGACCAAATAGAATTTATACACTAAATCGTTATTTATGTGAGTTAAAGAACGTTAGAGAAAAGCATATCTCAAAACAGTGAATGCTGCTTAAAAAAAATCAGGAAATTAATTATCTTCTAGTTAAACTAGACTCTGACTTCCTATGGGTTCTATAAAACGACTACTTCTGGTTCAGCCTATATCTCTCTTAGATTGGATAATGGGTTACTATTTTTCTATAAAGGATCTCAAACTCTCTATCACGTTTAGTGAATTTTTTTAGGTTTGGCAATTTAGGTCATCCATTATAGTGTTCTTGTTGTTCATTTGTTGGGCTTTGGGGGTTTGTCTGTGGAGAGGCAACAGCCTAGATAGGTGAAATTATTTTTTTCCCCCCTCAGAAACATTTTAATTCAGAAAATATGGAATTTATACATTCAACGCTTCAGGGAAAATACACTCAATATATTTCTTTGCAGAAGGTAGGTAATTTTTCCAGCTTGTCTTTGATTTCCTTATAAAGTTGACGAAGTTCTAAGTGTTTTCCTCCCATTGTACTCCTTACATTTAACAATCCTGTCCACTCTCAAAATTCACGTTCAGTTTTGGGTCAAGTGTAAGAAATCTCTAATCTGTGTAGATCCTTGAGAATCGTTTGGTTGTTATTTAAGGTTTGGAACTTTTTAAGGAAAGAAAAAAGAAAGCAGAAATTTACCAGTAACTCATTCTAAAAAGTTTCTGTTTGAAAAAGATTCTTTTTTTTTTTTTTTTTTGTTAATTCTGCAGTCACTGAAGACAGGAAATATATATTGGAAAATAAGCAAACCAGGTTCGGGGATTTTTGACCCATGCTAACCAAGACTGTGGCATTGAACTTCTTGGCACATCCAGAAACATGGCCAAATTTTGGGAGGAGATTTGGGGGATTTTGCCTATGAGAGCCTTGCAGCAGCAGCAGCAGCCGCTGTGGGACCATGTGCTGTGGTTTGGAGTCTGCTGGCCAGAGGAGCATTCTTTCCAGAGCAAAAGGGGGATGTTACTTGACTCCCTGCAAGTTTGAGAAAGACTGGGTATTTCCTAAATTAGCTAGCCACTGCCTGTGTGTTTGTTTATATTTTGGGTTGCTTGTATGGCTGCAGAATAGCTTGGATGGCAAAGATGTCGGGTCTTGCATATTTATCATATTACTTTAATAACTGTACCAAAGCCATCTGCTGCCACAGCGAGCTACCAAGTCAGGAACAAATGAAGTGAAGGGTTGAATGCCACACGTTTTGCAGCCAATGACTGTGTACTGTTCAATAAGTGAAGAACTACTCCTGGTCAATTTATTTGGGTTGATTGCTACTTGTCTGTGCTCAGAGTGGACAAAATCAGAAAGCGCAAAGAACTATTATAATAATTTTATATAGTGGTAGCATTGGAAAACTCATTCACGTACTAACTCCTAGTAAGCTAAACACTGCACAGGCAAAGAAAGGAAAAGAAAGTACCTGCCTGAAATAGATACGCTACAGAGGGTAGAAATTTGAAGATGATAGGACAGAAGGAAGAGAGTGATATGACTGCAACACTGTTCATGGCCAGTGTGAGAAAAATTGGTCTCCAGAAACTGAGAGAAATCATAAAAGGAAAGGTTCTTTTTTAATCCTCTTGCAAAATTTCACCTTATCCTACACATTTTTGAGTGTTTTTCTGAAGCCAGAAAAGCTCCAGCCTTACTAAGTTTATAAGGTCAAAGAAAGATATGTTAAAAATTCACACTGTGTGTGGGTGAACTCAAGTCAGTTTTGAGTGTTGTTGATTTCGTCTGCTTTAAAAATGAGGTTGTAGAGTTCTGAGATACAATTTAGGTCCTTTGAAATTTTGGGAAAGCATGTTTCTAGGAAAATAGACAAATTTTGTAACTCAGCCACAAGAGATGCTTAATTGAAGTTTTGTGCACACGCTTTTAAGTGCCTGCTCAGTCTGCCTGTGCTTTGAGCTATGCTGTTTGTTTGGCACTTTTTTTCCCTTTGCTTTTCAGCAATCTTGTTTAATAAAAAGAGTTTAAAACTTATTTATTTTTACTTCCTCAAATGTTTGCAAGGCTTAACCTAAGTAATTTTAAACTTGTAAGTTTGTTAGGATAATAAGTAGTACTTAACCTGTTGGAAGTGCATGGAAAATCCCTATTGAGGTTGAAACTATTTCAGTAATTATGAAAAATGGAAAAATATTTGGTTTTGGATTGCTATCTTAGTAGTTATATTTTAGTTATTACTGTGTAACTACTAAAATTACAGTGTGAGTTCCATTTTATTTAATTAATAACTATCATCTGACTTGGCAGTTCTGTATACTGAAAAATATTCTTAGATCCACCAGTTCTCTACAGCTCTAGTTTTCCTGAATGAATTATAAGAAACAAAACTTGCAGTGATACATATCCTTTTTCTCAAGGTAGCCTTTGTTGTGGCATCAAGATTAAAAGAGAGTAAGAGAATAATTCGTGCAGACTATTGCCACATATTTATACAATGTGTTTCCAATCAGCTCTGTAAAACTTACTATGAAAATTTCACAGCATTTAATGCAGCAACAATAATACAGTTTTTACTTAAATATTAGTGAACAATAAATCATTTAGTGTTTACTAATTTGAAAGTTTCTTGAATCTGCTGTTGATTATGATATTCTGTAGAGCTTGTGCACCCATAAATAAGAGAAAATACATATATCTTTATATGCATGCCAAGAGACTTCCAAAATTGATATTCTGTATATGCACTTTATTTCCATTATTTTGAAGTGGAAAAAGACTAGATAGTAAAGAGGAGTTTATGGGTATTCTACCTGGCCCTGTAAGAAATGCATGCCCTTTCACAGGACAGTGGCACTTCTTTTAAACTGGTCAAGTTTTCCACTTACAAAAAAGGAATTAGAAGCTGTTCTGCAGTTTTGGTGGAAAATATGCTGTCTTTGGACCTGTAAGTATATATTTTGGGCACAGGTTCTTCATAGTATAGGATGTTCATTATATTCTTGTCCAGAGTACAGAATGATGGAATTGCTTATCAAAGATATTGGAAAGTAACCAGAGATCCAAGCAAAATCCTAATCAAATCTTCACTGACACAAAAAGTGCTTATTTTAAAGCACACACAGAGATGAGATATCTCAATGTGTCTCATATGTTCCTACTATTTCACTTGTCTGTGTGCTAAGAAAAACAGACATTTTGTGGGCTGGGTGTCCATACTGGAAATCTCGTCCTTATCAGCGCTTGATTAAGCTCTTCGTAGTTTATATAATACTGAATGTACTATATCTGACTATTAAACTCTACCTTTTAAACAGATGATTGTATTTGAATTACATGAGATGTGCCTATATATAGTTGTTCCAATCAAACCATAGTTTATCCTTCAAACATTTATTTAATTGAGTGGTTAGGGAAGGGTCAGAATCACATTTATAAAATAGGTATTTTCAGTGTCAATACCACGAACAAGTCTTCTGAAAAAATCCCCAAACAAACAAACACCGCTTTCCCAGCCCTGGAAAAAAACCCCAACAAAACCTAACCTCTCTCGATCTGTGGTTCATACTTGATCATGGAAAGAGGAGCCCTATTTCAAGACAACCTGGGAGTGTGGAAGACCTGTATTGTCAGGAGCTGGACAGTTTAAAGTCAGTCTTGGATATAGATGCAGTAGGTGGGTTTGATTTTGGAAGGCAATGAGGATTTTGCACCTGGCAAGTACAACTTTTAAAATGTAGTCAAAATGCCAGTCTGGAAAACAAGCCCCAGACATTTCTGCACATGGCTTTAAATACTGGCTACTGTTTCTACTGTCTCTTTATCTCAAAGTGAGTTCCAGCCATGCCTTCATCTCCTTTGTTGTCTTTTTCTTCTGTGTATTTAAGTTCAGAAATGGTGTCAAAGGTTCAGTTACCAGACTGGGCTGGAGCTCCCTGCTTGTCATGACTATGTGATCTGATCTTAAATGATATCTGTGTAGGCACAGACCCAGGAGAATAACACAGATATGAAAGGCTAGAAGAGTGGATTTGAATGTCAGCAGGCAATTGTCCATGTGACCAAGAGCATTTGCAGCATATGATCCCATCTGGCCTGAAGCCTAGACAGTGATACCTTCTAGGCATGGGGGGAAAGTTACTTTAGATTATCTATGCTTTGTTTTTGCTCTATGAAAAAGCCCAACAGAGCAGTCAGGCAGACTGTGAAATGGATTTTGGATGTCAGCACTGTAACATTTCCACATTTGGAAATGTTACAATTGTAAAAACGGCCGAGGTGTTGGAAAATGTTCATCGTTATCTTTGTCATGATAGTGTCCTTTTGATTTTCTGAAGTGCTTGAAAGCAACTTTATGTCAAAAACCCCTGTCTTTCTCTTGTGCTCTTTGGTAAAGACTACGTTCACTGGAGCACATAGCTAACTCGATCTGAGCATTCATGGCAGCTAACTCCTTGAATCTTTGGGGTATTTCGTGAGCATCCACTGGCTGTGCCATCACATTGTGAGAAATCACTGCTAGAAATAGTATTCTTTAGTACTATGCTAGCTAGTTTTATGAAACTAGATCAGTTGTCACAGAGCTGTGCGTTGATTTGATCTGATGGTAGGCCTTGGGAACAATAAAGTCCAAATCCTACCGCCAGGCTGAGGAGGTATCCTGAAAATAGACCTCCCTGGAACCGTTTGTTGTAACTAGTGGGACTTAACATCAGTGTGTGTGGGGATGAAGGAAAGCAAGCAAATGTTTACCCAGAAGACAAGCTCTAGTCTTAGTCTTTGAAACCAGGGTGGCTGACTGGTATGTGCAGGTGTAGCACTTAGTCCTGGTGTGTGTCTGGGGCTGCTGGGTGTTGCTGCAATACACATAAAAGCATTTAAAACACGAGAGCAATGCAGACAGATGAGTGCACTGGGTTTACAAATGTTAAATCACGCCACAAACTACCATCCTTTGTGCACTGCATGACCCTGTGGGACATTCCAAAGGAGAAGTAAATGGATATGCCTGAGCTGCCTGCAAGTTAATTGTGCTGGGAAAAGAGCAACATACATTGACTATCTTTATTCAAACCTATGTGATACTTGATAATTTTTTTTATAGTGGAAACAAAATTAATAAGTGCTTGAATGTAAAGATAATCAGAGAAATTATTAGCAGCAGAAATTATTTTTAGTCTAATTTATTTTTAGCATCAAAGCAAAAGCATGGCCTATGAACCTTTCTAATAATATCACAATGTATGTTTTAGAAATAATAGCAGTGTTTCCTACTAACCCTTGCACAATTCTGTATTGTTGTAGTGTGTAAAATTGCCAGTGAACAAAATAAATATACAGTTTTCTGTAGTTGGCAGACCTCTAAACATTTTTCTTTTTTTAGTTTACAAGAGGAGGAAGAGATAGGAAACAGATTTGTGGTGCTTTGGTTCAGTCTAATCATTCATTATGGTGAAAAAGAAAGATAAAAAAATCTTAAAGGTATTGACTTGAAATGCCTTCCCTTTTTAACTGGCAATGAAACTATTTGTTCTCTGCAGCTTTACCAAAAGCAAGGGTTTAATTTCGTATGCAGTCACTACTTTGATATATCCCATTCATTCAGGTATTCACACTGTCCTACACTGAGCCCGGACACCCTTGTGCTCTCTGGCATGCACACAGCAGTCAGGATCTCTCCAGCTGTGCATCTGATAGAGCCATTTACATCTATTTACACTCTAAATTCTTCTGCAGGACAGGCAGAGCTGTGTGCCTGGTAGTTGCTTGCTCAGGAAGGAATAAACTGCTTTTAGGACAAGGGCTGTGCAACATGTTGCTTTGCAGCTACAGGGAGGAGATTTGTGCTCTGAATGTGCTTCCAGGGAGTGGGCAGAGGGATTTTTTAATTTAACTTGGAAGCTACTTAAATACAAAACAACATTATCGAGGTTATTCTGCAGATCTTCCATAAGGAATTTTCAGGACTTTCTTGGTCAATGACTAAATCAAAAACCATCAATTTTTTGTTATTTAATTTGGCACAGTACACTGTGCCAGCAAGCTTCTATGTATTATTCTGAACCTAAGTTTCATTTAAGGCCACTAAAATGTGTATCTTTCTTCAGAAATAGCTTTCCAAGAATTCCGTCAAAACTGGGATGAGATGGTAGTAATTAATGAGTGAGAATTATTAAAATAAGTTAAAAGTAGCCATTAAGGTCACAGTTACAGGAAATGAAACATCAGAAAGCATAAGCATGAGCAGTTTAAATACCAAGCTATTTTTCAAGAGCCTAGTGAACCTTACTGACATAAGGCAGAAAGCATCAAAGCATCAGTGTAATCATCAGTGCTCACACTCTGCCTTATGAGCCATCTAACCAGACTCACTCAGGACTACCAAAGCATGACGTTTCTGGTAAAGATAACCTGCAAGGTTGTCTTGGCTGGAGTAGGTGTGGTCTTTGTAGGCTTTTAGTTTCCAAACCACGTGCAGTGAAGAAAAGAGCTGCCAATTTAAGCTGTTACCTCCCCTGGGCTGAATGCTATTACTGACTTAAATACTTCTTTCTAGGGCCAGGCAAGGTTTCCTTCCAACGAGTGGGATGGGTAGCAGAGGGTTAACTGAATTGTCCTCAAACCTTCCCAGAAAGATTTGTCAGAACTTGTCTGTCCAGACAACTAAGGCTTGTGGGAGAAAGGAGTTAAATAATAATTTGCTCTATAAGCGAACTTAAATTTACCTACATTAAAAAAAAGGACAAGTTTTAGCATTGTGGTTTCAATCTCTGCAATATAGTTTAGGTGTATCTAATTTCTCTTTACAAGCTTTGCTTGTAAAGCTGATTTATGATAGCATACCTTATGTACTTTGATGCTAGAACAAGCACCCCTAAAAACCTGGTGTTCTATCAAAACAGGTTGATATGGCTCTGTACCAAACTCTTGTCACTGTTCTATGGTCTCTGGGCTCTAATTCTCCAGAGTCCTTTAGAGTTGCCAGGCTACGTTCCTGGTGCTGTTATCCAGCTGCTAGGTGGTTAACATAACATGATACAAACACAGATGTTTCCCTTTCTTTTGGGAAGAATAACACTCTTAATTGCAGCTGGAGAACCAGAAATATTGTGTGTTATTGGCAACTCTCAGACAGGCAGAGAGATTAAAAGAGCTAGAGCTTGTTGCTAAATAATTCCGGCTGAATAATAAATAAATAAATTACAAGTGTTTAATCCAGCAATACAATTAATTTTACGCAGATATGTTTTTAAACATATTTTATATTTGAATTATTTTTTCCAAACACTGGCCTACTAAACATAAGAGGTTTTATATCTGAGGTTGAAACATTGGTCCAAAAATAAGATCTCACAAACAGTGCCAAATCTACTTTGATGCATTTAGACTGGAAGTCTCACTGTACACTCTTTTGTTTGTCTCCAATCAGCCACAGAAGCATGTCTTCTCAGGCTTTGTTTTCCTCCATTCTGAGGCAGGTGTGCCCATCGTCTGTATTACACTGAATGGTGTTATTCTGCTAAGAACCTCAGTGAATTCTCAGTGGAGTTTACAGTCAAATATAAGATTTTCATAACATGCTTTTTTCTATTGACTTTTTGACCTGGTAGCTGAGAGCAAAACCTGCATAGAATGAGTTTCTATTTGCATAGTGATTTCAGAGAAAACAGTGCAGATGAAGCCACAGTTGCTGAGGCAGGTCTCTTCTTGCTTCTCTGTGTGGTAGAGGACTGTATTTTTTTTTATTTAAAACATTTTTCTAGAACATAGTTTTCTTTTTAACCTTTAATTAAATGTTAAAGAAGCCGTATTTTTACTTCAGTTTGCCTAATGCTGTGAGTCATCCCATGACGAGGTGCTTTAGCTGTGCTGTGGGAGACGCTTGCTGAGGTCTGTCCCAGGCAGAGCTGCACACTGCACTTTACCTCAGCATGTCTTTATGGTCACTATGTTTTAAAGTAAGGTTGGGTGTGTACATTGCTCTCAACGTAGCTCTTACAGCATTCTTGTAATGTCAAACTCATGGTAACCTGCTGAACGAAGTCTGGTCTCTTCATTCTGCTGTGGCATAAAATAAGATGCACAGTGAACATTTATTTAAAGGATGAGAAAGCTACCCCTTAGCAAACAGCTGATTAAAATTTTTTTCAGGTTGGTTAGCCATTGATAATAGCTGAGCAACCTGATCTAATTCCCAAGTTGGGTCCAACTTTAAATTTGGCTTTGTCTGTGCTCTGAGTGTGGGCCTGCTGCAGAGCTTCCTTCCAGGTTAAACTTTTCCAGGAGTTTATGAACAATTAAGCTTATTCAATTTTTTGATCAAGTGTAAAAAATGTAAATATTTGAAAGCTCATTTCTTCCTTTGCTGAACTGTACTTCTGCATTTTTAATAGTCTGTTTGTCCTAGGGCTTTCCTTTCCCATAGTTCTTAGTTAGTAAAATGTCTGCTAGCTAACCAGAGACACTGCAGATCTGCAGTGCTTCCCATCAGCAAAAGCTGCTGGAAGCCACATTGTTTTCGTTCTGCCAGAATTTGTTCCCTGTGAGGTCTAGTGCTGTGTGAATAGACACCCCTTTGTAGAACTGCCCTCCTTCTCAGGACTCCTGTTTTCTCTCTCTCAGATCTCTTTACAGAGGGTCCTCTACAAGCTCACCTTAAGCCACTTGAGGTAACAACATACGCGTAAGCTTAAACTGTTTAAATATTGGGTAGTGGGTAACCTTTGTTCTCTGAAGCCGAAGCCAGGTCCTGGACTTCACACGGGCAATGCCTGCAGCAGCTCGGCAGAGCAATGACAGTGCACAGCTGGGGTGGGCAGCTCTTTTCCCAGTGGTCTCCCACCTTCTGCCCTGCTGCAGAGCTTTCAGCTGCAGCTGTCCCAGCTCATTTCCTTGCACGTCTGCCCTTGAGAAGCAGCAGCAGGATAATGCTCAGATCTCTGCTGCTGCTGTTCACACATGAGCTTAAACTACCCACAGAGGTCAATTTGTGTGAAAACTAAGAAACAGAGTGGCTGAACTGTGGGCAGATAATTTTGCCTTTAGCAGTCTCAGGATGAGAGATGAGACAGCAGTGGGTGCAGTAATATCTTCAACCACCGCAGCTATGTGCTTCAGTGGACATGTTACAGACTCTTGGGATGAAACCAGAGGAAAAAAAAGCCTGCACTACTGTAAATTTTTAGGAATTTTGATTTGTGGTCTAAATACAAAATATTAATTTGTAGCTTATCTATAAGACAACACTGCAGAAAACAGATTGCATTGTATAATGCAATAACTGTATAACTGTAGCCATTGCTTTCTGCATTGTAGCCTTGATTAATCCTATCTATAGTAAGAAATAAAACATGGTGTTTGCATCTGTGCTTTTCCACAAGTAGATGTAAATCACAAGGTTTTCTGCAAATAATTATATTAACATATTATGAAATGTGAATGAAACCATATCAGGATTAAGTTGTCTTTCCCTCAAATGATTCTTCCTTCCAAAAGCATCTGGTACTGGATTCAGGAGAGATGTCATTACTGGATTTTCCTCGGTAAGGAAGGATTTTACACCCAAGTATTTCAAGACTGTAGCTCTTGAGTCTGGATGTGGATTAGCTTCATACTGGAACAAGACTGTCATTGCTCTTTTTGTGACCTGCTTTCCACAAAGAAAATTCAGACATGGGCAAAACACATTTTTGTCATACCCTAGATATTCCTCACTCTATAATACAAAATCAGGGAATAAGAGTTGCAGGACATGTCTTTGAGATAAACAAGACATTTGTATCCATCTTCTTGTTCTTCCTTTCTTCACAAGATTTTGCAGTGCAAAACTTGGCATAAGTTTTACATCAATTGTCCTAGTAGTCAGGGCTTCCAGGTGGGAACACGCTAGCATCGACATGTTGTTATCTTTTGATAGTTGAAAAATACAAGCATTGCAAGCTCTGGTTTTTCAGCAAATCTTGTCTTAACGAGAGATTTGATTCTGCAGACTGAACACAGAAATCCTGCACAACATGGCCTGCCAAGGGTTTACTTTGAGCTTGAAGTACTCAGCAGATGAGACAGATTCAGGCTAGATAGCCACTGAAGCACAAAAGCAAAACTCAGAGTCACGCATAGGCATAAACCGAAGGAAATGGCATTTTTCCATGAACAAGACAGATGAGAGAGCCGATCTCCTTATTGCTCCTGCAGTGACTTTAAATCCAAAAGAGCTACAAGACAAAGGTTTGTACTCATTCTGGAAAATGTTCCAGACCAGGGCCAAAAAAAACAAGGCTCAGGAGTCACAAAACAGGCAGCAAGATGTGAGTCCCGTTTGCAGCATCACTGAGCAATTGCTCTTGTTGAACTGAGAAAATAAGGCTTCTGTCTCATCTCTTTAAATGGACTTGGCCAGTTGCTTTTGAAATCCTAGCTTTGAGAGGAGCTCTGTATGTGTTCGTGTTTACAGTGGACAGAACAAAATCCTTACACTGTTACACAGCAGGTTTAATTGATCTAGAAGTTGATTTTAGCCCAGAACCAACTTTTCCATCTCTGATTCACTGCAAAATTGACTGCCAGATTCCTATTCAGAAGACCATAAGTGTAGCAGAATAAAGGTCAGACGTCAGCAGTCAGGAAATCATAGATCCTCTGCGCACCGAGTTACAACCTTTCTGCTGGGAACTCTGCAGCACTTATGTGCATTTATTCCCTCTCTAGAAGCTCACGGACAAAGCAAGAGCTACCTTATTAAAAATTGGTTTTTTATCATTAGTATTCAGAGTCCAACAAATGAATAATTAGAAGACAACAAATTATTTTAGAAATTGCAAAAGCGGGAGCTCTAACAATCCCCGTGTGACAGAAACATTACAAAAGAGACGTTTAGCTGAACTTGGTTTTGCTTTCCACCATGCAGCTCACCTTCCTCTCTGGCTTACTAACCACGGCTTCAGAAAATGCATGTTCAGGGGAAGTGATGCCGCAGTATAAAGCTGCCTCTATTATTATAGTACTGTACATATACAAAAGAATTTTATTAGATGCAGCCAAAGTTTTCCATTGGATTGATTCTGTTGAATTGTTGTATTCTGCAATTTTGAAAGTGAACCTGTGTGTTAATGTCTATGTGGTTTTGAACCAGGTTTAAGATGCTCAATGGACAATTCTTGTACGATCCCGTTTCCCTGTTCAAAACAGGAAACCCGGAGGCACTTTCAGTATCTTTGTAGACTGCACACTGTATATTACTGAAAGACAAAAGAAGAGGCATATTGTACCATCGCTTTGGAACCCCCTCTCCCCTTTCTTATACACTTCCTTTTTCAAAGTAACACTACTGAAACTATTTAATTTCAGAGGACAGATAAATCATGAAGTTGAATCAAATACAGATGATGTAAAACTTTGTCAAGGTTACGGACCAGGCCTTCACAGTGCTTCCTTTGTATTTCACTTGAATTGGTGATTGTCTTCCTGTTCCAATACCATTCTCTTTCCTTCTATTCAGGGGTTTTCTATTACCCTCCAGACTATTGTATGACTGCACAAGTAACACAAAGTCCTTTGTATGGTAGAAATCAGGCACGAAATAAACACACCTTAATCCTGCACTCTCAAAACCTTCCTTCTTTCTGCACGTAAATACAGTTCCTGTTAAAAAAAAAGTCAGAAGTCTATGAACCCAATGTTGCAGTTGCAAAGCCAGCAGGCAAAGTCTTAAAAGTGCTGGGAGATTTCTTCCATGAAGTCCACTGCCTCTGTGACACAGCGCTGCTGCAAACAATTGCCCCGTAATGGACTGTTCCAGCTTCCTATACTGACAGTCACGGTACTGACTTTAGCCTCTGTAGGAAAGGAAATTATATGCAGACATGTGAAGTGGGGAGTCTGGGCCTCTTAATGACACCAGGCTTTGGAATTTTATTCTTTGCGTGTGTTTACTCAGCCCTTTCCTATTCTTGTATCCTGCATAATAAAATCATTTATTCAAGTGCTGTTTTATGCCTTTTGGTTCTGCACAGCTATGTGAGAGGAAAAAGGAGGAAAGAGCTTTTTCCTTTGTGCAAGCTGCAGCCCTTCTAGCTTCTCCTTCCTGGTGTCAGCACTTCCCAAGGAAAGGCGGGGCTCCCAGTGGCCATCAGCGACTGCTGAGCACATGAAGAAGGAGCTGTGATTTTCACTATTCATTCTGATTTGGATCACTTGGGTTAGTGAGGAACAATATGATCCTACCACACAGAACTGATTAAAACAGTAGCCTGGCCTCAGAAATACGCAGATTTTTGGTAATTTCTCTTGTCCTTTCTCTTGGAACAGGTATAATTTTTCTCTCTCCCCATTCCCCCAGCTCTTCACATCAATTTCTCACAGATTTTTGAACAACTTGTCCATGCCTGACATAATTCCGCATACTAATGAGTCAACAAGGAATTAGAATTTGTTTTTATATATCTTGTCTCATGTTTTGTGCACACTAAAATTATTAGAGTACACAGTGTGATTTCCTTAAGGATTCCTGAGGGTGATTTTCTCACTGCTTACAAGATTTGGGTTCAGGGATTTTTTTCCACTACAGCTGCCAGAATTGTCTTGTGATCTTGAAATCATTTGGTCAATTGAGCATCTGTTAAGCAGCCTCTGACTTGACAAGGGTCTTCTGCTCTTTGCTGTGTAGTATTCGGAGCAAAGGAGAAAGACGGGAAGCAATCATCATATATGTAACACTAGGAAAAAGTTGTTAATAAATTACTCAACACCTGCTCTCCTACCAGGGATCTCTGAAGGGGAACATGGGTTTTTATTTTATAATAGTGATCAAATGTTGGCTTTGCTAAAGTCTTTTGTCTGTCTTGGATTTATTGATTATTTCACTCTTGTAAAGAGTATATGGTAGTCAGATGCTATGTTGGGAGTTCTAAAATGCTGCAACCCAAGCAACCAGAAACAAGTGGTACTTAGTGTATTTGGTTTGCATGTGTTTTTAAAGATTTGCATATGTTCTAAAAATATCAATGTTGTTTTGTAAAAGAAAAGCTTTCTCTGGGTGAAATGCCAGGAATTTTATTTAGAAGAGTTTAGCAGAGGCGCTGCTGTATATTAGAGTGGTGGAAAATTGTGAACTGATGACATGGGTGGCAGGGAATTCAAGAAAAATGTATTACTCTAAGAGCAAAGAGTAAATAGAAATGTCTTATTTTAAAAAGCAACTGAAAAGAATTACCAAAACAGATTTTTAATGGGTTTGGAGGGTCTATAACTTATATATATATATATAATCTTGAAGTATTAAATGTGTCCTGAAGTTTCAATGGCTGAATGCCTGATCAGAGCCATGTTTTGCTTTTGCTTTGATCTCTAATGCAGGAGAAAATAAGTCATATATTCCTGGTATCCACCCAGTCCAGTCCAGAACATCATAGCATTTATCTGGAATGTAAAAATCATCTCTTAATTAACTTTTGCACGAGCATACACATTCCTTTCACTTCTTCAAGTGTGAATTAACACAGGTCAGGCTGGGATTTTCAAAGGAACTTTGGTGAATTAGTTATTCAAATCCCATAAAAACTAATTCTGAACAATATTTAGTTATTGTGCAGTTGTTTGAAATCACTGTCAAGTAAAATGCAGTTTTACAATTTTATTTTCGTTACAGCTCATTCTGACTATTTAAAATGTTTTGGACAATGAGTTTGGGCAGTAAGAGGCTCTAATTATTTTCTATAGCTCCCTTTGTATGTTTTTCATTAAGATATCTGTCAGCTCTGGTTAAGTGTATTTTCTTGCTATATTTCTAAAATTATAAAAAATAATATCTTATCCAGAACACTCCACATGAACAACAAACTGAATCAGCAGAGGAAAAATATTCTTTATAATTTTTCATTGATGCAATAATCTGACTAAGAAATAAGATTAAGGATGATAGCTAACTCATAGGGGAAAGGCTAGCTCTTCTGTTAATGCCTTTTAACAAATGAACTTCCAGGAGGCCTGTTTGCCACTGACAGACAATGTAGAATTTAGGATACTTCAAGGATACGTGTGTGTTAGGTTGGAGTTCCATTGGAATAGAATGAAGTGGGAGATGATGGGAGTGGTTTGGTGGAGACGTCTGAAGGAATGCACAGTTAGAGGATAGGTTGGTGTCTGTCAGAAGGGAGCAGGAAGCTTAAGAAACGAGGGTATGTCAACCATAAGAGAGTTGGTCACGAAAAGATTTTTCAGTGCCTATAGGCTGTTTCAAGTCAGGCCTCGTGGGCTTAGAAAAGCAGTAGGAGGTGGTCATGAAAACCATGATTTAAAAGTTTATGAAAAAAAAGTTTGGATTGAAAGTTCAGCATTACTCTTGTGTTCTGCCTTTTTCGGTCTTTTTTTCTCCCTCTTTTTCTAGTCTTTTTTAGTTTCCAGAGACCACTCTTGTCTCTGAATCAGAAGATGAGAGGAAAAAGCCCCAAAGTCTTATTGTTGAGGTTAATTTTGGTTTGGGGTTTTTCTTGTTGCTTTTTTTTGCAATTTTTTTCTATGGACTCTCACAATAGAAGCAACTAAGAACAAAATATATATTCCCAAGATTCAACACTGTTTCGTATTAAAAACATGGTAGGAAATGTTTTTGTAATATTGACATCAGCTCCAGTATTCTCTTAGCAACTGAGTGAACTGAGACACAGAAAACATGGAAATTAATCACATATATCCAGGTGATAAATCCTGAAGTCTGGATTTCACAGTTGGGTTTGAAACATTCTGGGGAAATGGGTTTATTTAAAAGGAAAACTTGGGAGCTTTGTTTTGACTCAACACATTCAGACAGAAATTCCAGACCTTTGAAATTTTGCCAGGCACACTTTAAGGCCAGGAAAATGATGATTTATTGTTATTGTTATTTATTATTTGTTTAAATCTGATAGTGTGTTCAGAGCTGTGCAAGACATAGATATTGTGCTATCTAGCCTGAAGAGTTCATAACGTAAACATCTCCAAGGATTTCTAGGCTTTAAATTAAGGAACAAAATTAAACTAATGTTCTCCATGGCAAAATAATTCATTTGAATTCACACGTGCAAAGAGATGATGTCAACATTCTAACTCCATTTGGTTACAAATATCACATTGGAGAAGTGAATGGATGAATAGTATTTCGCTTTTAATAAAATCCTCCATTCTGCATAACCTTATCCTTTCTTTCTTGGTGCTACATCACAGCTCCCCCTCTCCAAAAAAAAAACCAAAAAAGAAAAGAAAAACAGGTGAGAAAGACTATTACATCGCATGCCTTGTTAAAATAACACATCTTCCTGCTGAAGGGAAAAAAATGATGCAGCAGAAACTATGAACTATTTTCATAATTTATTACAGAAGTGAACAATGAAAGTTGGAAATTGTATTTAATTCATATGTTCAATGAAATGTTACATGCTCTAAAGGCTTCAGATTTCAAACAACATACATCCCTATAATCATATCAGCAACTATATTCAGATAAATTTCATGGTTTTTTCCATATCTAGCACAGTGGCAGGGAATAGAACCAGGACTTGCAAAAGTTACATAACCCAGTGCTTCTGTGATGGATGTTTTCTCTTGTAATGTATTGCTGTGGGATAAAAAGGGAATGGAATTTTTATCCAAAAGATGGAACCACCAGATCAGACCAGAATCACAAAAAAAATCCTTCATCATCAGATCCCAAAAGTATGCATGAAGACAAATATCTTTCCTTTTTTTCTCCCTGGGCTTACTTGCTATCTTTAATGTTTTCTGCTTGAAAATCAGAATGTAAAATATGGGAAAAAACACCACACACGATGTAAGAAAGTGGTGTAAAAGGATGCTGTGGGCCTCAATATCTGTGGTTACAAATACAAAGGATTCTTCCATCATGAGAGTAGCAAATAAACTCCAGGCTTTATTCCAAGTGAATACCTCTTACCACAGAAAAAGCTAAAGCAGATCACACCCTAATGCTTGGGCAGTGAGAGAGGACTTTCCTCTGAGTTTTACTTGTTTCATAAAGCACTTAAGATCAAAGTAGATTTGTCTAACCTTAAAAAGAAGAAACTACCCTTGAAATTCCCCTATCCTAAAGTATTGTTAGTTGCAGAACTTCAAGCAGAGTGTTTTGACACCAGTATGGAATACTGTCAGAGAGATTAGAAAAACTTTTTTTGTTTGTTTTTTCACTAGACAGGATTTAACTTTCCTATTGTCTTGAATCATGGAGATCAGTCTCTTCATGCTTCTTCTTGAAACCAAAGAAACTTTACAATCCATGATAAGCATTGACTAGTCTGTGCTAAAACAACTGTTACAGTAGTTGATTTTGGCCGTGGTCAGTAACTGAAGATCTCTTAAATGGATGGAGGCAAGCATCATAAACAGTGTCATTTTCTTTTAATTATGGGAAAAGCAGTGAACATAGGGCTGGGAATTAGGGCTCTTGGTTCGTTTCCAGATCTGCAGTGCTTTTTATGGGCAGCCTAGCAGGAAGGTACTTGCAAGTACTCAATGTTTTTAATTCTGATTTGTTGGGACCGGTGGGTAACCAGCCTCTGGAAATGCTAGACCTTGGTATTTGGTGAACCTCAGTTTCCTCAGCTATATAATTTAGACCATAATGTGTGTGTGCCTCATAGAATGAGTAATTAATTAATGTTTGCAAAACATGCAGAGAGCCCCTGGTAAGATATACTCTGAATATGCAACCAAACTCTTGTTCATGTGTGCTTTTTCTTGTTCAGGTGTGCTTTTTTCCTGGATTCCAGCTTTCTAACCAAGAAAGATCCAATATAATAAAAATTATGGCTCTTTTCAAAGTGCATAGACTCTGTGCACTTTGAAAACATAACAAGCAACACTGGTGATATTAGACCCACGTGGTAGCTGCCTGGAGAAAGTTTCACTAATGGAGCACTTTGAGATTCTCATCTTTTCTGCACTGCAAGCTATTCGTTGGAAGCAGCAGCCTTACTGCACGTAAACAAATCTGTATCTTTCCATAGCTGAAGGAGGCCAGAAGCTGAAGAGGAAAACAACAACAAGACAAAGGCACATACCGTCAGAAAAGGGAGGAAAAAAAAATATCACTAAAGCACCCCGAGCTCCGTAGCTAATGGAAGGAGTGCTTGAGATGGCAAAGTGCTTAGCTGCAAGCCCAGGGGCACAGTAGCATTGCAGGATAGAGACTCACCATGCTTGAGTTATAACATTTGGATCTTAGCTAATATATTGTTGGCAAAGTGCTCAGGGCCAAATTCACTCTCAGTAGTACAATTTGAGCTGAACAGTGCCCTGAGGACAGAGAGGTGGAAGGGGCAATAGGCCAGCACATTTCTGAAATGTTATGAAAATAAGGGAGTGTTGCTCATGTTGGGAACTGCTCTCAAGAGAAGATTACACAAATATAAAAAAAAAAATGAGATGCAGAGCTCTCCTGCTCTCCTAGAGCAAGTAATTAGAAACTGCAAATCATAGCTGGCTCTCTTGGGTGTCTTTGTCCCACAGATCGAAATGCTTTTGTAATGCAAGTGTTAAAAGCAATTCAGAAGCCTTTTTCTGCTTCTGCTAGTATAAGGCCTGATCTTCAGTGAATATATAGATTAGGACTGGATTTAGCAGATTTTGGATTAAAATCCTAGTACCAGGAAGAATTGCACAGAAGAAACTGTGTAATACAGTGTTCTTCAGCAGAGAAGTAGGCTGTAGAAAAATGTGTTTAAGAGCATTTAATTGGTTTCTGGTAAACACCCAAATGTTTCTCCTGTTGTCATTCATTCTCACACCGAGTTTCTTTCTCTCTTGCATATTGTGCAGACTTGTTGGATAGGTAGTACTTGCTTTAACTCTGTTTTATATTGTATTTTAAAACAGAAAAAAACAGTAATCTGGAAAATTCAATAAAATTTAGGGAAACTTTACAAAAACAGATATTTAAGTTCTGCAGAAAATATGGATTCATTTTTTGTTCCTGGTCTCTTATCAGCTCTTGAAACTTAGATAAATATTTTATTTTGCTATTTAATGATCTGCTAAAGTGCCTGAGAAATGATCTGCCTTTTTTCCACTTACCTCCTACTCATGATGTACGAATGAAAAAATAGCTTTCTTCCTCATCTGCTGTAAAAAACACATTCTTATCATTTACAAGAACCAAAAGAACACGAAGAAAGAATAAAAATTCTGAAGAGAACATGTGAAAATGAGTCAAAAGTGTCACATTTGTGATCACTTCACAGCACACTGAATAATAACTCACACCACCTCTTTTTTTTTTTTTTTTTAAGCAGGAAAACGTAACGCTGAACTAGTCCTTGTACAAGGTGGAGTCCTGCCTCATACACAGAATATTTCCAGTTCTGCCTTTCATTCCTGCATGAGAACAGCCCTTTCTCCAAACTAGAAGGTGTCCTAGAAGGAACAGTAGGGGTGGTCCAGGGAAACTACTTGGTGAGTCTCATCTGCCTTGAGAGGCTCAGGAAAATGAATGTTATCAATTTTTTCCAAGACATCTTTTGGTGATGACTTGAGGAGAGTTAACACAGGATCAAGTTTCTGGAAAAAGATAATTGTCAGCTTTTAATCTAGCAGTATATGAATACAGCAGTACAGCAAGATCTGGTTTAGAGGTAGTCAGTCAAATACAGGAAAGGGTTCATATTTCTAAAAGCGTAGGTAAGAAACCCTTATATAGTTGAGGACAATTTTTTGCTATTGCACACTTAGCATCAAGGCTGGTTGTTTTTTCAAAGGATGCAATGGACTTCAAGCTGAACTTGGTGCTTCAATAAGGCTCTATGTGCTTGTCTTAGAGAAGGGTTCAGACATGGGAGTTTCTGGCCCTAAAATACAAGAAACAATAAAAGAGAACCCCATCATTCTATATGTTTGTTTCAGTTATACTGAAGCAACTAGTTATACTGAAAGATATCATGGCCATCATCAATTCAATCCAATTTAGAAAATGGTCTTTAGCTTAAAAAACATTTATGTCTGATTTGCTGCTCTAACTAGGTAAAATGGATTTATGTCAAGCTCATTAAGAACTTCTTCAACTGTTGTTAGGGAAATGAAGTTAAAATCAGAAACAGCATGTCCTAGAAATGGAATTTACCCTTTCACCTGCAGTATTCCTCTGGGTTTTTTATATATAGTTTTATTTGTTCTAAATAAAAAGCAGACTCACTGGCAAAATTTCATGACAAAATTCCAAGAAATTCACCTCTTAAAATGTGATAGAAAAGAAATCTTGTTATATACATTTCTGTATAAAAGGTATTATTTCCTTTCCCATTTGCCTATTAATCTGGCACAGAACAGCAGGAGAGTATTACAGTACACAGTAATGTTGAGAGGATGTTCATCCAGATTTCTGGTCAATGATAAGAGCGAATTCTCAGAGGAGATCCTATTACAACCATCATGGGAAGCAAAAAGTCTTGCAACCATTTACTTTTTATTTATATATTTTAAATTTGATTCTGAAAAAGTTCAGACAATTTCACTTTCCCAGGAAACCTATCTATTGAGATGTTTTATCACTGCTTGCTGTTTTGTCATCCTTCATGACAGTAAAGTGGGTTAAAATGCTATTAGCTTTGTGGTAGCATGAACAAAATCAAAATATGAGTTTTACACGAGGGCACAGCAATGAAAAAACACACTTCAGGGAAAAAAGTGTTATTTTGATGCTTATACAGACTTAGTGGAAACACAATTCAAAGAAAACTAGCAACAGAACTGTTTAAAGTGGAAAACTCAGAGCAACTCAGGGAAATGACAGTGACAGGGATCATATAAGCAGTTTTTTACCCACCTTTGTGGAAGGTCCTCATTTCCAGCCAGCTCTGTAGCTTTCTGAGTGGCAGCAAACTACACACTGGAGCCTTTGGTTTCTGCATCTTCTCTGAGGCTGTCTGCACCCAGTTGCACACAGTCCTTGCTGTGACTCTCCTATCTGGCCCACCTCTAGCCTTGAGCAGACAAGAATCGAAGAAGTGCCTGAGCCCTGGTCCACAGAAATTCATCTCACCCTGATGCTCCTTTAGGGGAGAGAGACATAATGAGTGGACAAAGTGTAAAGCAAACAAAAACCTCAAAATAAACAAATCCTATAATAGTCATCACTAAAGTTCACAGCCCTGACTAGTCACTGAATCTTTCTTCCAAAAGAAGTTGAAAAGGAGAGTTGAGTTGTGACGTCTTTCTCTCCTAAAACATAAAAATTATGGTTGAGTTAGTTGCCTCAACTTTGGAAGCCCTGTATCCTTCATCTTCTACCAAACTAGGAAAAGTGGTATTCAACATGATTTCTCTGATTGCTCATCTTTCAGATAACTCTTTTGTCCTTTCGTTGTAAGATACTGGGCTATCTCATTCAGACCATAGCAATTTTTTCTTTTTCACTGTCCTTGTTCTAAGGCAGAAGCAGGGAAATTTACTGTGATAGCCTTTTTGTGGCAGATGGTAAGAAATTCTGGGAATCAGACTCTGAAGGTGGAGAAGTCAGTTCTGAGGCAGGAAAGCCTCAGTTGAAAAGCTGATGCCAGCTTTTACATTATAGATTTTGACTGCATCAAAAAGCAGAAAAGAAATTAAGTACATCACAAAAATAAAATATCCTCTGTTTGAATTCTTACAAAACTTTCAGTTTTAGATTTAGACATGTGAACATGTAATGCATCTTAGTAGCCAGAGCAGAGGAAACATTTAAAGTAAAGCTGAAGGAAAACCATCAAAGTCAGGAAAAAAATGCAGATTAAGATTGGATTCATACTTCAAATGTAATAGAAGGATGAACAAAAATTGGTGTAAACTAGAGTTACTCATTTGATTTAAACAGAAGAAAGCCAGGGCATGTGTTGAACTGTGTTGTAAATCCATGTTCTTTGCTTCTTACAGGACAAGGCAGCTGTTATCCCTGTTATCTGTTATCCTGTTATCTGAACAGGAGACTATGCAGCTACACTCATACAGACATAACAAGTGTCATGGGAGTGCAGAGTGTATTTGCAACACCATCGGGGCAGGATGCTTTCTATTAGGAGATCTCTATTAGGAGATCTCTCTCTTATGTGCAGTGTAGAAAACTATCAGAATCAATTGTTGAGGCTTTTCCCCCTCTTCTGTATTCTACTGCTATTCATTCTAATTTTGCCAAATCAAACTTTGCCTTGATTTTGGCTTTTTGCAATGCTGATTGAAAGATATTTTCAAGGAGAATTACTAATTCCAACAAGTTTGGCTGAAGTCCTAATGTAATGCTTTTGCTGAAGTCAGTCAGCAGGCAAATCCCTTTAACAGATATTAAATGTCAGCCTAGGAGACAAGTAGCCCCTGCTGAAATCAATATCTGCTAGTGTAGCAGTCATTTGTGGTTATTCATTAAAACAGCAGGCTGCTTCTCCCACCGAATTAAAGACAAAATCCTTACTCCAAGCTGATCTCTCTATACTCTTTGAATTTTTGAAATGTTGAGGCAGGTTTATTAAGAATCGAGCTTTTTTGACAAAAAGTTACTTTTACAGGCTGGCTGGTTATAAAAGTTCATAATAGGTGTATGCTTGTGTAACATGATGAATGTGTCAATATCTGACAAAAGGCTTACCATTCCCACATCTTAATAAGATATGTTTGGATTGAAAACAACTGGAAAATGACCATAAAATTCAACTCCATTGACAAAAATAGCAATAACTAAAATCCCAGTGATTTAAAAAAAATTAAATTATGTATTCTCAAGATTCTGATTAAATGTCCCAGCCAAAATCAGGACACACATGTATTATTTTAACGGAATAAGTGTTATTCCAGTGTACATTACAATAGGCAGTTTTATGTGCAATAATAAGGTATTATTATTATTAACAATAATAAGTGTAAGGTGAAAAGGTAACGGTTCCTGTTTTCCTTAGCTCATATCACCCCAGGAAGCTGAAAGGGTGAGAGGTTAAATAGAAAGTCGGTGATATTTGTGGGTGAATTAACAGGGACACCCCCACTCCTTGTTTGCTCATACTTGTCACCAAATTATTCCAGTTCTCCTATTCAAATGAGAAAAAACTTTATTTAAGAATGTTGATGAGTGCTTGAGTGGAAGTGGCAGCTCCTTCAAAGGAACACATAATTCAACCTTTATCCAAAAAACAACAAATAATAGGCAGCAGAAACACTATTAGGAAAAAAGAAAGAGTCTTGCAGTTACAGGTTTCTTAATTAGGACCATAAAATCAAAAGGATCTTTTCATTAATGAGCTGGACTGGACAGGAAGCGTTTAGTTTTCCATTCTAGAGAGGACTTTGGTTTAAGCTCTTCAAATCATGGAGGCCTCAAATGAGGCTTGTACGACACGGTACCACTTTCTGTCTAACTTTTCATTTCTTTGGAAAGGGAATAAGTATTTCTCGAACACAAGAAATGTAAGCCATGCTGAAGCTGGGTAAATATCTTAAGCAAACAGAAAAGCTGTTTTTTAGAAAGAGACAGGTAGGAAAAAGGAAGTATCAGCACATGTATACATATATACACATACATATATATGGCCTGATTTTGGTAAACTCCAATTAACAGACAGTTAGAGACTACCCTTGTTCCTGTCTTGTGGGTGAGGTTCTGCAGGAGTGATTACAGCTTTGATTTCCTTTGATCTTCCGTCATTGTTGTCCCTTCATTTGTATAACGGTCCCTAAAAACTGTAGCATTATTTTAATGTTTCATGTTGAAGTGTAACAAGGCTTATATCACTATCGTATACAGACCTTGAATAAATCCCATTACATATGGTACCTCAATAAAAGTAGCATAATTTTTCTGAAAATCTTTCTAATGTAAGTAGGAGTCATGGATGTTACACAGCATCAAAATTTAAGCCAGTTTTATGTAAAACCCAGAATGTGGATTTGTAGAATAGTTTGATTTAAAAAGGACCTAAAGGTTACCTAGTTCCAAACCCCCTGCCATGTGCAGGGACACCTTCCACTAGACCAGGTTTCTCAAAGCCCTGTTCAACCAGGCCTTGAACACTTCCAAGGATGGGACATCCACAGCTTCTCTGGACAACCTGTTCCACTGTTTTACCACCCCTCCAGTAAAGAATTTCTTTCTCATATCTGATCTGTCCTCTTTCAATTTAAAGCCACTTTCCTACCAATATATGATTTTACATTACATTAAGAAAAAACCTCCTTAATGGTCAATTTACACCTCTTACCCTTTACATCTAAGAAATGTTCCTCACTACTAATTAAACGTGTGAAGGCTTATGAGAAGTAGCCACATATAGAAAGACTGAAGTGAAGCTAACAGGAGAATCCTATATCAGATTACAAATTTGAGACAAAGTCAATTTAGTCATTGTGTTCATGAGAGGAAGCACTTATTGAAGTGATAACTTGGGTTCCTTGAGTTCAATAAAGATGTGAGTAGGAAACTTTGGGTTCAGGCTTCTTTGCTGGCTGAAATTTGAAACAAAACTCTTAAACAGCAAAATTATGAGAAAAAAATTTGACCTGCTTCCCTCCCACATGTTTTAGGTTAATTTTGAAGCGAGAGTGACTGTGGTATAACTAATGAGAATTTTGTGAAATTATTATGACTGAATACTTTAAATGATACTTAGAAAAGCAATTAAGAGTCATTGAATGAATGCATGCTATTCAATAGCTGACCTGGCTATGCAATTTGTAGTCTGAGATTAGAAAAGTGCACTAAAGAATAAGACCTATTTGCCTGTCACACTGGTCTCATTAGCAGTGATCAATATCCTTTTTCCCTGATTGTAAGTATGAGGGAGTAAAAGAACATCCACACAACAGTCAAAGAAATGATGCACAATTGTTGGAAGTATTTAAAGAGATAGTTAAAACAAATTCTTCCGTTCCTGAGTCAATTCAGTAAAAGAATTCACTAATAATTCAATGAGACTGATTCTGACTATTGAAATATAAGTAAGGATAGGCTTATAACTGGTTTACCAACTATTAAACCAGAATTATCAAAACCAGGACTCCTTGCCCCTTAAAACCCCCCACCAGAATATGAGAAATCTGGGCCCAGATATCACCTCCCTCTTAAACAGTCAGTTTCATTAAGAACGTGCTGTATTCTGCTAACAGGCAACATGTTTTGTGTCAAAGGCCATTACAGAGATATTAACATCTAACATTTTTTTGACCAGTGGAAATATTCCCAATACTGTTACAGTAGTCTGAGAACATTGTCAGAGTATAGGAACTGTTGTTGTACAGTAAGTAAGGGTAAAGTAAGAGTGATGTTTTTATACAGATTGATTTCTAGAACAGATACTCTCATATTTGTTGTTCCTACAGGAAGAAATCCTCATGGTTTGCCCCTATTATTCACCATCTAACTTTTGTTAAGTCTAGCTGTATTTGCAAGAGCACCATCTAATCATGGCCTATTTTCCTCCAAAGTCAAAAGCAATCCAATGACGCTGTGTCATGACAAAAGTTTAAGAAGTATTCCAGTTTGGAGAGGATTGCAGTTACTGTTCAGAGCACCAAACCCACCTACTGGCCACGTGAAATGGGAAAGATTTGTAACAAAGCAGAAATCAAAAAATACAAAAGGAATCTTTGTTCTTCTTTCAGCAGTACCTAGACCCAGCTCTATTTTTCTTTCCAGGATAGACCCCACTCAGGAAGAAAAAGTGAAACATTTTATTCACTAGTGGGGCCAAATTTACCTAATGCTTCCCAGGCCTTCATCAAGCAAAGAATTGCCAACAGCCACTAGAGGTACAATGAATAAGAATACAATATTCTTATTGCTTAAATATTGTGTTTTTATTAAGGAGGTAAAAAAGAGCATTATAAAATAAATCAAAATAATGACGAAAAACCCTATACCAAATATTGCCCAGTATGTGACAAGAATGAAATAACAAAAGGAAGGCAAAGCAGTAAGGGCATACAATGCCATTCTGCACTGGCAAGGATCTGACCCCAGAACTGATGCTGACATGCACACCCAAAAAGCTGCTGGTAGTACATGTTTCTTGCTCTCTGTGGTATTTCTTCCTGTGTCTGCTGAAGTAAGTTGATTGTTCACAAGTATGGAAACAGAAAATATACAAATGTTCATCTTGTTGGTTAGGACAAACGCAGGGAATGCCACATTGTTTACCTTCTAGACAATCCCATGAGCAAAGCCTAAATTTGGTTATATTACAACAGCTGACCCCAAAAAGGGCAACTAATTTAAGTGCAGGCCAGACAAAGTGGGGGGAATGTCTTAATTCTGCTGATTTTCTCAGTAAAACCTGTGTTCATTGCAAAAAACAATGCCACTGCTGCTGTGCTAACTGCTCAACATCACTTTTTTCTTCCTTGACTATGTACAGATTGTATATATTAGGTATTCTAGTGGTTAGGGAGAGTAAAACAATAATCTGGCTTTTAAAACAAATGCATTGTATTGTCTGTGTGTGTATGTGTGTATATAAGTTGATATGAATATATGTATATACATATATATCTATATACACATACAGAATTTAAAAAACATATTTTGGAATTTGTATGTAGGACAGCCACCTACACAAAAATAAGAACTGGGAGGTGAATACTCAACTGGATAGATTCCCTCACCCCTCCCAGTTGACTCTGTGATTCACTGAGAGAGACTTAGACAGCAAGAATTAGGACCAATTTCAATTTTGAATGATTCACATCACTTCTGGATTTTGTCCCATGTGTATAAAAATAGAAAATTATGATAGGATTAGATTGCTGCACTTCCCCGTTTATTAGTCATTATTTCTCATTGTATTGTTTGTTTCATTTGTTTGTTTTGTTTTTGCTTCCTGACAAGGCTATTGAAGACTGCCTACAGAGAAACCACTTACTCAAATTGCTCCTTGTGGAGGGAAGGCAGACTTTTAGAAATGAAGCTTAGAAAACTAAGCATCAGATTCTGCTTTCTTTTCTGTGTAGAGAACCTTAATTGACTTTGTTGCCAGTTCTGTCAACAGCTGGAGATGAATTCAGTACCTCTGTGCAAATTTAAGGTTGTGAATAAATAGAAGATGATGGTTTTAACTCAGGATTGTGTGATTATTAATGTTATTTGGACACAAAATTGGCTTATCTTAATACTCAGTACAAATCACATGCCTTGTTCTGTTATAAATAGAAGATTTGAGTGAGCAGGGAGGCAGCAGCGGAAGTGAAAATGCAGGGAGGCAGCGGAGGGAGCAGCTGTGGTGGCCAAGAGAGGACCAACATGAG
Source organism: Parotia lawesii (assembly GCA_003713295.1). Lineage (NCBI taxonomy): Eukaryota > Metazoa > Chordata > Aves > Passeriformes > Paradisaeidae > Parotia > Parotia lawesii. Next base: position 2,496,472 of record RAHM01000069.1, read on the forward strand.
CTTCAGGGGAATGCCAGCAATGCCATCCCCACCCTGCTGCCAAAGTGCTTGAACAAGGAGACTCTTGCAAAATGACAGACAAGCAATCTTACTCTTACCTTGTTGAAACACCATTATTTTCTCCTAATGATGCTCTGTAAAAGCCTGAAACTAGATTCCCAAGGAGCTTTCAGTGTCTAAACCAGTTCAGAAAGTTTTCCTGAGCTGCTCTCCTGGGTACCCAAATAGCATTTTAGGTTACCAAGTGCTTGGTTAAGTGCCTGTCTTTGAGCTGTGATCAGATTAGACCAAGAGGTTACAGAAAACTTTGCTTTACAGACAGCAGAGAGGAATTGGCAACTTAAAGGCAAAAAGGTTCACCCATTACTGAAAGAGCATTATGATAAGCTGCTGTGTTTTTCTGTGTGTGGTCTACTAATTTTTCTTGTTGTGAAATTGAGTAGCAATTAGTGGAAGCATGCTTTCTGTTTCTTAGAACTATCAAATCTGTCTTCAGAAACTTGACATCTCCATTCCCTTTATTCCAGTAGTAGCATAGGGTTATATCTAGGCCCAAATTTCTGGCATAGAAATATCACAAGTGGAAAATCTATATCTGGAAAGACAGGTAGCTGACTTCTGAAAGTTGAAGCATATTTGGCCCAGAGAAATGTTATGAAATTCTTGTCTCCCCATGCTAAAGGGCACCTTCTGCTAGGTTAATATCCAACATTTTACCAGAAAACACTGTTATATATTTAAGAACAGATATCATACTGTACTTCTGACCACAATTTATAGATAGTGCATGTGGTTTAATTATAGGATATGGATAATTTTTTTTCTCACTGACTCTGACAGCCTGAGCTCTATGCATTAGCAGATTTATATAAAAATCTAATTTCTGTCATATATACCTTGCTTACATGCATACTCATTCTTCTAACTGATATAAGAAAGGTTACTTACCTCTGTGTGTTCCTCTCTTTGTTATTAGGTGTAGTTTGAATGAACCCTAAAAGAATTTAGGACATCTAGGTAACTGTGTAGTAATAATTACATGAAAGAATTAATTTTCTTAATAAAGTAATTCTAAATTCATCAAACAGTTACATAAAATTACAGAAAATGTAGGCTTTATTATTTATGGCTCAAGTAAAGATTTTATAAATTTCTTTTCAGCACCTTCTTTAAATGCCTTTTTCTGTCAATGGTTATGTGCTAAATTGTTATTTTCCCTGAGGCAGTTTTTCATTAGGAAAAGGACAATAAGTTATGTGGTAACTCAAATTTGAGCAGAGGAATGACTGCTCTTACGTGATGGAGCTTTTGTAGTGCAAGAACATATGCACCAGGTGTTACTGATCAACAGTGGTTTTAACAATCAAAACCACAGGATTTTTTCTAGGTCTTCAGGATAGTGTTTGGATGTTTATTCATTGCTCTATGGAATMAGATGAGTTGTCTCTACAGTTTAGAGTAGTGACTTGAACAGTGAGGGACAGGCAAGCAAACAAGTAACAGTAGAGAATAACAGAAATGGGGAGTCTCCTTAACCTCCACTAGTGATTGTTTTGTGCCCTGCAACATGTGAGTTGCTTTGCCTGTAACAGATCACCCCCTGATGGAAGTCAGTGGCTCTGTGCCATTTCGTTTCAGATGAGTCTGCTATTTGGCAGAAGAAATATAATCTCTGTTTTCAGTCCATTTTTTCCTTCCTGAGATGTGCTTATTGCTTTAAACCTCCATCACTTTCTTAGAATCCCACTAAATGATCCTACAATCTATCATGGCAATGAATATTAGAAGTTAATTATGTACAAGATGCAATTATTTCAGTAGCCAGACTTAAATGTCCTATGCTTTGATATCACTGAAACCTTCCAGGTTGTTGTGTAAACAGAACTTTCTGACCTACCTTCTGTCTGTATCATACTACATTTTAAGTGCTGCTATCATAGCTCATCTTACTTGAGAGTATTAGTATCATCTCTGTTTGTGATTAAATTAGCTGGCTGAGGTAATCTGTGTATATTCAACTATTGATGGAAATTAGAGTACTCCTACTCCAGAAACGTGGCTTTTTTTTTGTTCTTAGCACATAGAGAAGTGTTCTTTTCTTCTCATTGCTACACTCAAATTCTTGTTTACAGGCAGAGTAGAAACATGTCCTTCATATATAGTTAAGAATTTATTGTTATCATGACAGAAAATTTAACAATCTAATTCAAGAAATTCTATGTGTAGTCCGAATAGAAAAAGAAAGTAATATCTATAACACAGGTAAACTTGCTACATGCACAATTCCTAGTTCCTACCCCCTTTCATGTGTGTCTACTGATGCTCTGGCTGCTGAGCTTGATAGTTTCATGCTGATGCTATTAGTGGGGCGTTACAGTGAACAGTCATCATCTTGAGTATTTTGCCATGAGGGATATATGTTTGTGTAGACAGTTTCTTCTCATTTGTTCTTGGATTGATCAGGAGTGATTTTTATACATTTTCTAACATGCTTTTATGCCTCTCATTTGTCTTCATTGGTCTGCAGTTCTCCATTACACCTAAATTTACTATATATGGTGATTTTCCTTGTGTTAGACGCTGGTTTTTGTTACCCCCTAAAATGAGTTCTGTCCAGCTCCAGGTCTACATGTTTTTAACTGACTGTGGGTAAGTTTTTTATAGTCAAGGGACCTCCAGTGCCAGCCTGTGCCCTCACCTTCAGCATCCTGTGCTTGCGGGCCTCTTCACTGCATCCTGTCTTCACCACTCAAGGACTTTTGTTGTAATAGTCCTGTTTTTCTCTGCACTACGTTATCATGTTAGAGTAGTAGATATTCCATTTTCCACAGGACAACTGCTTGTTATTGATTTGTAAATGAAGGGATATAAAGTTGCACTCTACAAAGATAAACAAAAGTAAAATGAATTAGCCATGGACTTGTGGTCAATACAAGAAATTGATGTCACATCTAAACTAAGTAAAACAAAACCAGAGGCAGGTCAAGAAAAGTTCAGGCAGAACAAGCCTGACAAGCCTGAGTCTTGAAGCTGAGTAATTCTGCATGAACCATATGGACTGTTAGGAATGGCAATACAGTGTTACATGGTTACCTGGTTACATAAGCTTTTATTTATTTCTCTTTTTTCAGCAAAGGGAGAGCTGAACATTCATATAATGATATTATAAAGAATTGGGTCATTATTCTGGGCAGAGAATTCTCAGTAATTCAGTTGCAGAATAACTGCAAAGCCTTCAGCTGAAGCTCATCACAGGCACAGTCTTCCTCTGATTGCTCTGCATATTAGTATTACTTCTTTCAGGTGCACTAACATAGCATGGCACCACTCATTTTTCTAATAGCACATCATCTTCCCCCACTCTGTGAGTCCCAAATGTCCTTACCGGAATTAGTAAGTGTGATAAAACCAGCCTCCTGACTGCATTCAGACAGTAAACTGCATGAGAGCACTGCAACATCCATATGATGTGTTTCTTCCTCTGATGGACATGGTGTCCTTGAGGGCAAGTGGGCCAGTCTTTCTGTTTGCAAATAGTTCAGAAATCAGCTTGGTTGTAAGAGGCATTAATATAATTTGAAGTTAAATGCATGAGAGTAGGGGAAGGATTAAAAACTTTGGGACTATAATTGAGCCACTTTTGACAGAATCTAAAGGTGGTTAATTCTAACCAGAGAATGTTGTGAGAAATGTACTGCCCAGGCAGCTGCATTCATGTCTGAAGTGGGAACTGATTTTTGCTGTCACTTTACTTCATTTAACAGTGAGTGCATCTATTTCAAACTTACTGAAAGGAATTATTTCCAGCTTACTGTAGGCAAATCCTGTCTACTTTAACCTAGTTGTGTTAGGTACTGTTAAGAATATAGTTACATCTTCCCAGAGGTGGCTGCAAAGTGTGTCTGAGCTCTTCTCTTGCTACATTAATGCTGTTGCTGGTGTCTGAGCCAATAAGGTAACATTAACTTGTATGGGTTATGACTGCAGGAATTGTGCAGTACTGCAGAGGACAGTGGGAAGAAATTTCAATCCTATTTGCTGCATTACAAAGTTTATTGGCTTCAATTTGGACTCTGTAAGAAAGAGGTGTTTCTAAATGAGTGAGGACAGGAAAGAGTAAATTTAGGATGTTTTTCTGAATGAAGAAAAAACATATTTGGATCCATAGAAACACAGAATCGTTTGGGTCGGAAGGGACTTTTAGAGATACAGTTCAACACTCCTGCTGTGCACAAGGACATCTCTCAACTAGATCAGCTTTGTTGGACAGAATCTTCCAAACCTCCAAGAACAGATGTTTCACAAGGTGTACAGGCACCATTCGCCAGGGTTTCATCCTTCCGGTGAAAATCTTTCCTTGTGTCCAATCTGAATTTCCCACACTGTGGTTTGCAACCACTGTTTCTTGTTACACTGTTTGGCACCACCAAGAACAGTTTGCTTTCAGGTTGTTGGAAGTACTCATCTACTTCCCTCCTACATTGCAGTCAGATTGCCACCAGTTGCCTCCTCTCCCACCTCCACAAACTCTCAAACACAGGTGATTTTGGCAGCTTTTTGATCTCTTCAAGTTTTTCTACATCACTTCTGACCTGGAGAGTCAAAACTCTAGTAAGTCCTCAGCGCACAGAGCCATGGGTCATGTCAGAATATTGGATGCACTACATGAAATCTACTTCCATTGCTAACATTGGCTCAAATGGGATGACTGTTTGGTGCCTGTGGTGCATCAAGTTCCAGCTGTCTACCTTTCCAGCTTCTTCAACCTAGGTAAACATTCTTCTACTCATCAAGACCTGAAATAAAACTTTTTTTTCCCAGTATGGCTTCATCTCTGCATGGACCAAATTCTTTGAAAGGAAAAATTAATATACTTTTTTGTCCTAGTGGATAGGTCAGAGCTCTTCAGTTCCAGTAAATCCATCTCTTATATTTACTTTATACTTTGAATTGTTTTCTGGATGACATGTTTGGCTTGATATTTATGACTTGTAGGACATCTGAAAGCAATATTCATTTCCTGTAGTTCCAGAGCAGAGAAAAGATATCTCTGAATGTCTCCAGAACTGTTATATAAACTTTTGAGCTGCCATACAGGATTCCAAATTACCTGCAATAACCTAGGAAATAGGCCTGTCTCTTTTGGAGTATAGCTGGATGAAGAGTCTGGTTTAACGAGCAGCGGTTGTACAAAATCAAAACAAGATGTTCTGGTAATAAAGTATTGGATGGGGAATAGTAAGGAATACATTATAATGCTGCTATACCAATAAATCAACAATCTGATCTCAGGAATGAAATTGTGATTATTTCTCAGTCTCAGAAAAGATATTGAAGGCCTATGGAGAGGTCAGAGAGAGGTGACAAGAAGTGATACAGGGAGAAAAACTTTAACCCGAAGGCAGTTTAAAATCTGGCTATGTTTACTTTAGAAAAGCTACAAATAAAGGTGAACTCAATAGTTGAAGAGTTTTGTAGTTCAGATTGTCTTTTATCTTTTCTTATGATACAGAGCAAAAGGAACTGTTGCACTGGCAGTGTTGACTCCTTAATGTATTTAGCAGTTCAAGGAGGAACTGAACAAGGCTGTTGGAATGAGTAGTAATAACAAAAATATATTACAGCGAACAAAAATCTTTGTAAGTGAGGATTTGATCCTGCTCCAGTGATTGAAGACTAGAACAAGGCAAAATTATCCCTATCCCCATTCCTCAGTGTTTGAGATGATCCTAGGCCAAATTCAGGACTCCTTGATCCTCTGGTATGGAAGTTGAAGAAATTTTTATAATGACAATGTGCACACAGTTGTAATGTCTCGAAAGATCTTCTATTTAGTTAATACCAGAAACTCTCAATATCTAGTGTAATAATTTATCTGCTCATCCCAACCCTCCTTTTGCATCTGCTATATCTGTTAGGAGATAGAACAACACACTTGAGGAAATTATGCTTGTTTTCTCTGTTTTTTGTAATACAGATTTTTAAAATTATTTCAAATCTGGATTTTTAAACAAGAATTTTTAAGCTTCATTTAAAAAAAATCAGTTGCATTATAATCTTTTTTTTTTGGAGATTTGCCTAGAATATGTTCGTATCTTTTTCCTAAGTGATTACGTTTCTAGGATCCAACAATTTATATGAGTAATTTAAATTATTACGCCTCTTGCCTCCTTAAATCTGGTAGTTCTGTACTACAGCTTGTTTCTACAGCTTGTTGCTTCTGCTACTAATTAGAAACTGCAAATCAAAGCCTAATTAAGCATTTCAGCTATGAAAACTGTGCTGTACCAAAGAGTAGGTGGATTAATATGTTTAATATTTGACACAGCTTGTGGAATGAAAAATAGAACAGTGAAAGTATGTTCAAGGAATTGTGAAAATAAGGTTCAGATGGTACAAACTGGAAATCTTTGTTATGCTATTCAGGCAATGCTGGTCTGGTATTTTGCTACCTTCTCCACAGCCTCTTTTTTAACATACTGGCTTTCACAGTTGACTATGTAACTTAAGAGCCAGATAGTGCTTTCTTTTTGCTCCAGCTACCAGCCCTGTTAGTGTGTAACACACTGAAGTTTTACCAGTGTAGTTTCATATTGGTTAAAAGGGATTTGAGTTAGTCCATCCATGAGGTGCACTCAGTGCAGTCTTGATGTATGTTGATTTAACCTGAGATGAAAATTACCAAAAAAATATCTGTCCTCTCCCAGCTGTGTACAAACAAAAGCACGAGTCTTTCTTTAAAGGGATCTTTTGAATAAGTCCTTTTATTTCAGAAAAGAATTCTAGGCCGTGGATCTCAGGCAGATAAGAATGCTCATGTTCCTCTTTCACATTTCCTACACAGAATTTTTTGGCATCTTACATTCTGCTTAGACAGAAAATTTCTCTGGGTATCTACAGTGAGTTAATGGCTCTCCTTGGCAGTGGATTCAGACTAAAGTTCAGACACGAGACTCTTCATGATGGAGTAAATAATTATTAGCTCTAGATTCAAGCCATTATGCAGTGTAGCACTGGTAGAAAGAGGGTCAAAAGTGCACAGCAGAACACTTCTCTCTATTCTATTTTTCAGATAGTCCGTGTCTTTGTTTTTAATATATTTTTCTGGCATGGTTTAGGGCTAGTTTCGTATTTTAGAATTCAAGATCCAGAGTCCTGCTCACATATAAACCTGCTGCAAGTGACTTTTAATACAATTAAATTCTACTGTTTGCTTGGTTTGGTTACTTTAGATCCAAATGAAGACTGATCATATTCTCTCTGCATCAATGACCAGATTAGCTGTTTGATCTACTAATTAAAAGATAGTGGTTTCTGAAAACACTTTGTTAAGACTGAATTTGATAAATTATTTTTTTGACTTGAGTTTATTCCAGGTTTAGTTTGTGGCTTAAGCTTTAGTATCACAAGCAAAATATGCCTGTTACCTACCTCAATCATGAATATATTTTATAAGTGTGAAATTAACTTTTTCCCTTTGGTTTGCTGATGTGAGAGGGTAGGATAGGAAATTCTCACAGCTGGCAGACAAAGAATTACTGTAGTTGCAAAGTGGTTGGGAACACGAATGTTGATTATTTCAATGAAAGAATTTAATTAGGCCTCCTAAGGAACAGGATATTACTGACATCACTGATTGCCAAAATGAGCAAAGTAATACAGCACTTACCATTGCAATATCACTCTCTTAATGATGCCATTATTAGAGTTTGGCTGGCATCCTGAAATGTGTACAATAGCTTGGCAATAATATAATGATTTGGAAATCGCAGATGTAAGGCAACGATGTGAAAGCCAAAGGTTTACTGAAAAGAAGTCCAGATGAAGCATTTTTAGTGCCTCTCAATGTCAAGGATCTGTAATGGACTGACTCTTTCTCATTACTGCAACATATAGGATAATTAAAAAAGGAAATAAAAAAAATCACTGTGTTTTCTTAGTCTCACTTTCCCACAGGCAAGATTTCATTCCTTTTTAGTTTTACCACTTCCTTTATCAGGAAAGTTCTTCTACCCTAAAATATCCCTATAGACAAAATTTAACAGCTTCTCTGAGAAGTTTCTCTTTTAGTTCCTGCACTGATATTCCATTAAGTCAAAGAAACAAGGGACTCYACAGAATCCTGTAATAGGTCTCCTTATGGATATAGAGTTTTCAAATGCGGTGGATTCACTGACCCAGATCAGTTTCTGTGCTGCTCTAAATTGCAGTGCTTATGTGAAATTCCTAGAAAAGCCAGGTTAGGGAAGACTCCTTTCTCACTCTAATACACACCATTCTTCTGCAACACACCTGACAGACTGACTAGTAGTGGAGAGACATAGGTGATAGAGCCATAGAATCTGGCACTATTTGTACCTCTGACAGATAATTTTCAGTTTCTACCTATAGTCCAATTGCATTCCTTCTGTGGCATTTCAAAACTACAGTAAAATCTGGCTCATATAATGTGAACAAAGTAGTGCTAGCTTTTAAATTCTGTCTGAATTTGGATAGACAAATGTCATCCTAAGCACTTTTATTTTCAAATTGTATAAAAATACTTATGGGGAGGATACTGAGGACTGAATTAAAAAGGAGATATTTAGATGAATGGCATACAATGGAAGAATGAAGAGGGGATATCCAATCTATATTTGGAGCTTATAAATTCTCTCCTCATACTTCTTTTCTGTCTCCTCTGCTGTAGAGACGTGGTTTGGTACGCTGGTATTTGAAACAACTGCCTTTAACAGAACCATTTATAGGGCAGATTGAATTTGGGATATTGTTTTAAGAAAAAAATACTTGAATTGGATTTACACTTGATATTCACATGCAGCTAATATTAGTTCTAGTAACTAGGAAATGAGAAATGTTTTGAAAAACTTCTTATGGTATAAATATCCCAAAATACTTTGGATTGCACTTTACATTCAATAGATCCCAATGATTCTCGAAATTTAATTTCCTTCTAATAATAAATTGCGGTGAATTCTGCCCCAGCCCCTCATTGCTGAACGTACAATAATAGCAGCTAACAAAGCTCTTCCAGCTCTATGTGCAGCTTCTTTCAACTCCACATCCCTTCACACATTTTCAGATACTGAGATTACCCAGACTTTGATTCCATTCTTTGCTCTGTTTGAGCCTGCAGCCTCTATTTTAGAAATGGAGCAGAGCTGTTCCCTTCATTCGTTTGCCTTATGTTGCATTTCCATTTGTGGCCAGTCAACAAGGCCCTTGCTCCCCCTCTACCCCATTCTGAATCTGAAATGAGTCATCTACCGTATAATTTAGATTAATCTCTTCACAGTATTATGGTGTACCTATAGCAAGTTCCTTGCAAAGCAGTGAAATATTCAAAGCTTGCTTTCTGACTGTTTATAAACCATTTGCAAACCATTAGCCATCTGTAAGCACTGTACAGTCACAGCAAAATTTGTCTGATAATAAGTAATTTCCTAAACTTCATGTAAATAAACTATTTTTGATGTCAAAACTAGGTACAGTGTTCATGCTGAGATGGATATACATATAAATGGCAGAATTCGGGCCACGGTCTCTTTAACCTCTGAACATGCCTAAAATAATGACTAGAAATCTTCATGCCTCTAGTTCTTTTTCCATTGGAAGAAGTGGGTAAGAATCATGCATTTTCCTAGATCTGAGAGCAGCTGATATGTTATGTGCCAGGGGAAAAGCAGATGTCTGTAAGAATGTCAGTAGCCAGATTGTTTGCTGCTCTGCTTTGACACTGGCCGTTTCAGTTTTTGTATCCCCCCAGGTGGGGTTTATGTAGATTTCCCTTTGTCTGGCAGCTGATTGAGAGGTCTGATTAATAGCACTGCTCTCACCTATCAAATAAGTGTAATCCTGGAAACTATTTTGGTAAGGAATGGGCTCTAAAAACCTCAAAGTCTTGTTTAGCTGTTGGGTGACACTGTTCTGCCACAAACAAGTCCAGGCATCTATAGTGAGGACAAACCCCGAGGGTTTTGCTAAGACATAATTGAGTTACTATTTGAATTATAGTAGCAATATCTGAAAATACAAAAAGGAAATGAAAACGTGTCTTGAGCCTAATAATGTAAATAAAGTCTCTAATAATGCCTTGGATCCTTTTTCCCCCTTGAGAAAAACATATGGCCTTGAATAATGATTTACCTATTGTTTTAATTTTGTAACCAGAAAAATACCTTGAGTGATCAGTACAATTAATAGTTAAATGCTTCCTTGTAACAAAACCTCTTGCCACAACAGGGTGGACTTTTTGTGACTGCAATTGTTGCTGCTTATACCCTGAACTGTAACTATATTTTCAGTGTTGTTATCTAGGAAAGCCATGGTAGTATCCACCTACTTCACAAGGGTGTAAAAGCTGTGTAGCTGTGCTACCAAGAATAATTTTCAGTCCTTTAATCATTAATGATTATGTCAAATACCTTTGTTGCCTCCTCAGGGCAAATTTTCCTGATTATTTATGGCACTAAACAGGCCAAAGGGCCAAAAGCTTGGTTCTGCCATTGTGAGCATCTCTTCCTGCCATGTATAAGTACTGATCAGGTCTTCAGGTGATTGATTTTGAACTCTTGTTTTCTGGGTTCTGAGGTCCGAACCTGCTTCTAGATGATTCTCTAATGAAGAGAAATGTGCAGTATCTCTTATGTTATTGGTGTGAATGATCGTAAGGTAAAGTGAAACTTTTTTCCAAATGAATAAAATATTTATGTTCTAGCTCTAGCAAGATGGTTTTTTTGGAGGATGAGTGATTTTTCTTCAACTTAAAATAAATAAATCTTTATCACACTTTCTTTTCTCAGAATAGTATCTCAATGACTGAATGGGGAAAAGCAAATATGATGTGACTATCATTTGATGTATCAAAGAGCTGCTGGTTTAAAGAAGTGTCTCTGGGGAAATCTCGTTATATAGCAAGTTTATGACTAGATTTTTATTCAATGACATTTTGAAACCAGAATGAATGAGCAGTATTACACTCATTTGAAGGAAGGTACAAGTCCCTATCATTTGTGGCTCTGTCTTCTGAGGAGATGTAACATGGTGATGTCATGAATGCCTCGCCCAGAGGCAGGAAATCCACTAACTGACACTTGATCAGAAGTTATCAAATATAAATAACAGATCAGAACCTTTTTGTCTGTAAGGAAAATGATACATTTAACGTTTATTATTATAGAATAAATTCTTCTAACCACCACTGCTGTTTGCGTTATCTAATAGTGCAAACATGCCTAAATAAGTAATCCTTATTAGTCTTTTGCTAATGGTAAATTATATTCAGTAACACCAACAACTTGATTTTTCTTTTGCCTTAATTTACATAATAGGTCTAGAATTACCTTTTAAGAATGTCTTTAAAATTTTATATTATCTAGTAAAATTATCTGAGAAAGATTTCAGATGTGCAGGCTTGAACATAGGTTAAAATTTGAAATTTTTTAATATTTATACTTTGCTTGTCTCAATAGAATACACATTTTATAAGTTAGCTTAATAACTCTGAGGATAATCTGTATATTCCTTGCCATGAAAATTAATTTATAGAAGTAGAAGATTGAAAATATTCTGTCAAGACCTAATAAATATCTTTATTTACATCGRCAGTGTGCAGCTTTTCCTTCCTAAGGTCCAATTATGTTATTTCAAAAAGGTCAAGGGGCCAGAAATCAATATTCAAACTGTTTTTCCAGGTTCAATTAGATTAAGTAAGTTTTTGATGAATTTTCTCCCTCAGGCTGCCTTAATACCTGTCTCTGTGAAAAGCAGTGACCTTGCAGGACCACTGTACCCAGGGGAAGTTGTTGAGGTCCTGCAGACAGAAAGCAAACTCCCAGATGTTCAAGGAACTTGTCAATAGAACACCCTGAGAAACTGTCCTCAGGGATAAGGGACCGCACCAGAGCTTGTAGATCTTCAAGGGTGCTTTCCACAGAGTAAAAGAGCTCTTGACCCCCAGGAATAAKAAATCAGGAATGGAGGGCAAGAGACTGACATGGCTCAGTCAAGACATGCTGGACAAACTAAAGGGCAAGAAAGAAATGCACGGGCAGTGGAATCAGGAACAGGTATCCTGTGAAGAGTTTAGGGACACTGCCTGGCTGTGTAGAAGGGATCAGGAAGGCCAAGGCACAGATGGGGCTGAACTTGGCATGGGATACAAAGAATAATAACAAGGTCTTTAACAGGTATTCAGACCCTATCCTGGGCCGTATCAAAAGCAGCGTGGCCAGCAGGTCGAAGGAGGTGATTCTTCCCCTCTACTTGGCTTTGATGAGACTTCACAAGGAGTAGTGTTCCAGCTCTGGGATTTGCAGCACAGGAAAGGCATGGACCTGTTGGAGCTGGTCCAGCGGAGAGCCACAGTAATTATCAGAGGGCTGGAACATGTGTCCTATGAAGAAAGGCTGACAGAGTTGGGGTTGTTCAGCCTGGGGAACAGAAGGTTCTGGGGCGACCTTATTGCAGCCTTTCAGTACTTAAATGGGTCCTAAAAGAAAGATTTGAACAAACTTTCCGGTACAGCCTGCTGTGATAGGACAAGGGGTAATGGTTTAAAGCTAATGAGGGCAGATTTAGACTGAATATAAGGTGGACTTTTTTTTATGCTGAGGGTGATGAGACACTGGAACAGGTGGTCCAAAAGGGTAGTAGATGCTTCATGCCTGGAAACCTTGAAGGTCAGATTGGACTGGGCTCTTAGCAACCTGATGAGATGACCCTTCTCACTGGTGGGGGGGCGAGGCTAGGTGACCTTAATAGGTCCCTTCCAACTCCAAATATTACATTCTATAATTCTATGTTGAGGTTTTTTTTCCCAGTACCTGAATTATTACTCAGAAKTTGGTGTAACTGGCAATGAATAAATTAAGCAAAAAATCCTCTAGTTAAGACTCTTTTGCCGATGACAGGTGTTCAGACTAAGTACATATACCGGCTGTCCTATAGTCTGGAAGATTTACCTAAATCTGATTCAATAATCAAATGGCATTTGTGGCTTCTTGCTGATGATAATTGTGTACCAGAAGCAAAAATCAGCAGAYGGAATATTTTTCCGATGCACAAATAATTTTTTTGGGGGGAGGGATTTCAGTCTGAGCCACAGTAATGCTGTGTTGMTTTTATGCTTTTTGTAAAGGAAATATGAAGCAAATAAACAATATAAAGCAACTTAAAAATTAGAAACTGACACAGCTGTAATTTGTAACCTGAGTATATTGTCTTTCTCTGAAACCATCCTGCCAGAATTAAACCAGAAAACTACCAAAAATGTGATAGGTCAATAGCAAGCAAAATAGGCATGCCCATGGAGAAATGTAAGTGGCATAGAGTACAATCACTCTACACAGTGGATAAGCTTGTCTTTATTGGTAAGCATGTATTATCTTTTCTCCTATGAGAAAATTTATACCAGATTGAATCAGYGGTGATATGTGTGTGTTTACATGCATTCTCACCTGCCATCCTAATCTATATTTTCCAATAAACTAATTTTTGTTTCCCAAATTTTATATCATGAAATGGGAAGATAATAAATCTTCCTGAAAAATATTGTTTTGTCCTCATGYATGATGATCTGGGACAAAGACAGTTCTTTGAAGAGAAGAAATTATAAAAAGTATTTAACTTATTTAAGTCATTCTACCAAAGAGCAGTTAACGAGTTAATGTTATGAATATCCATCTTCACAAACAAAATTGTAAACTTTTCTAATGAATACAGTTTCTGGCTCCCTGGAAAATGATGCCGTAGACATATTATTTTTGACTTTTCTTTCTATCTTTTTCCTGTTCCTTAGGACTACGACAGCATTTTATGAATATAAAAGACCCAGAGTTTATGCTTTACTGAGCAGAAACCAGCAACCTCTTCCTGTCTATACCTCTGCTTCTACTTTTGATGTGTTTTTCCATGCTGTGGAAACTCTTGCAGAATTCTTATGCCAGTTCAGTAGAATTGGATAACTAAGAATAAGTTTTTCATTTAATATCCATCATAATCCATTAAGAATTGAATAGTGAATGTTATCTGTCTTTGTGTACCCATTGGATATGTAGGCATGGAATTCAGAGTACGAACAGTTATGTCTGTATGGAAAGTATATATAAGGGACTTTTCCATGTTTCACTTCAGGGGAACAGGAATCAAGCTCCAATTTAATCACATAGAACCTTGCTTAAAGATAAATGGTGACCAGTCGTAGATGGGTGCAAGGGACCACTGAGGTTATAGGACTTAGCACAACCAAGATCTCTGAAAAGAATGGTCAGAAATACAAAAGAAACTTACTTGTGTGCAATTGCAAATATAATTATATGTTAGGAGATGAATAGCAACTGAGAATAGGAACATGGTTCATAAAGTCCTTTTCATAAAAAATGGAAAAGACTACAAATCTGGCTCTCAGGCAGCTCCATTGTCAGTAAGAGGAATGTTTATCCTGAGGTCTCAGACAATGTACTGAATAAAAAATAGTGTGGAAATCTTTAGTTAGCCTGCATAGTGAAGCATTCGTACTAATAGTTTGCATGCTGGTGCTTCATTTGTAAGAATAGATGGTGGGGCTTTTTTTTTTTTCTCCATGTTAAGTTACTACTCTCATCTTACACAGTACTTCTGAACGATGAATTTTATACTCCCTTGAAATCAAATCTTGAAAGTTGTCAGCAGGAACATGAGAGCTTGTATAATGCTGGAGTTATTTGGAGATTCAGAGCCAAGGTCTCTAGGGTAATTGTGCATGACATTTCAGATCTGAGATCTGTCTGCATCTGTAAGATCTCAGTGCATCTGAGATCTGTCAGAATTCTTATTTCAGTGGTTCTGTTGAAATTTAATCTCTAAAATCCCTCATCAAAAATTAGAATTATGTGTGATTCCTGATTAAACTTAATAGCAATGGGGGATCAGATTGTTAAAAACAATCACAAGGTGTTACCATAACTCTTGATCAACCATAAGAAAGGTTTTGTAATCTAAAATAATTCAAAATACTTAGAGAGAAAAATGAGGTCTATATTTGAAAATAAATTATGATAATTTAAGGAATTATTTTCCTGATTCATTCTTGAGGAATAAGTGACATTTTATGTAAGATTGAATATAGTTTTGTCTACCTAGTTTCCTTGGATGTTCACAGTCAGTTTTTGACATGTATCACTTAAAAACCTCATGGGAGTTGTAGGATATGTGAACTTAAATGTGAAATACAGTGTTACTTGACTGAACCTTTTATTTGTTAGAAATGAGGGTTGAAATACACTTTTTGTAAAAGTTTATTCAGAAGTTACATGTAAAATGCCTCTTTGCTAGGATAGGATCCAGCATCTCCCATAGAGGATGTACTGCGGGAAATAAACTCTACCCTGGAAGATTGTGAATCTATAGGGTTCTGGGCTTGCCTGCACTGGAGGTCACTGCCCTGTCTCTTCCATTGAGAATGAGAGCAGTTTTCAGGTGTATTCTGTCAYGGGATGATTTCATCCATGTTCAACATCGAGAAAAAAAATACTCACACAGACTCTGAATCCAGAGTCCATATTGTCCCCGTACAGGTCCGAATTTCCGGACTTTGTAACATGTTGCAAGAGAAAGGGTGGAGAGTGGAAGAGCAGGTTGACTGCAACAATTTCTCTCTGAAAGGTTTTAGCACTAGAAATCTATATGATGTGAAATTCCTTGTTTGTGCTTTTCTCTTGGAGCCAAATATGTAGAAGGGTTTTGCATGAAAGATGGGAACAATATTTGTTTCAAGGCATTTCAGCTACTGAAAGAATGCAGAATTTAAAAGACCAGAATTAAGTACACAGGCTGATGTTCCCCAAGTAGTGCTTGGTAGTTTCCTGAGGTTGACAGAGAAATGGTCTGCTCGGATGGTTCCTGGATGTCATAACTCATGTTGACTTCTCYGAGGCTGCTCTGCTCCCATTCACTGTCCCTTTTGGGCTTCCATGGCAAAGTATAAAATGAAACTGGGATAAAAGCTAAAACCCTTTCTTATTAGTTTTATAAGCTAGAAAGATGAAAGCAAAATGGTTCCTGTTCAGAATGATGAACTGAACACCTCATTAATCTATGAACCCAAACCTTTTTAGGCTTTTTACCTTCTCACTGCTCATACTTCCATTTGTTCTGTTTATTTAATGTCATCTTAATTTATTTAACACTTTAACCTCTTGGTTTCAGGGACTGAATTTGTCTACAGTTTGGAAAGATTCCAGAAAATAATGACAGTGGGAACTATCAAGTGCTACTGCAATGCAAGAAATGATTGATCAGGCTAAGAGCAGATTACTGGCTTACTCCTGCTCAAGTAAGTTTTTCATATATTAAGCTTCAATTATGTGTATCATATTTTCGTTAATAACTAGCATTTTGCTGTTCAACCCCATTGGAAATTATACACAGTGCTACAAGTATTGATCAAAGAGCGCTATTCTGCTGATTCCTTTGCTTGTAGCAAAGTTATATATTTACAGATTATCCGTTAGTATTGTGAAGAGATTTTTAGCCCTGAAAAGGATACTCAGCCTTTCTGCTTTATACTGGTTTCACAAGTATTTTTTCCTCCTTTACAAGTTCTCTCACAAGTGTTTTTTATCTTATTTTTCCAAAGAAACATGCAGGACATAAGGATTATGCTATGTTTGCAGTGAGCATTTTTAATGTTTCATTACTTTAGCATGTTGTGAATGCATATATTGATTAAATGTAGTAACTCAAATTTAAAGGGGAAAATTTCTCAAAAATAAAATCCATCAGTACCTCATCACCGTGGCTGACTTACAGCAGGACAAAAAGAGGCTAACACTGTGCTCTTTTGTGAGAAGACAGATTATGAAGAAGACATTCATTTCAAGTTTATTTACCCAAATATTAATGACATTATATGAAAAATATCTGCACGCAAAAAAAATGAGTTATTTCCTCCTTATTGCTTGTTTCGTGCTTCCTTATTCTCATCAATAATTCTCTTACAACCTTGTAGCAGAAGATACAATGAATCCTTTAGGTTTTCTGTCTCCTGTGCTTGTTCCCTGACCCCATGTAAATGTAATTTTTTATCCTTAATTTTTATACTAATGTATTGAATGAAGTCTTGGTATTGCCAGATGTGAAACGAAATAAGTTCCAGGAAACCTTCTTTCCGGTGGTGAGATGACAAACGAAAAAGAAAATAAAAATRGATTGTGCAATTGAAAACATAGTGTGCTCATGGAACAGTGCATAGCCAGCTGTAATGTGATAAGATTAATTTCTGCATATGCAGGGAAGGGTTTTACACAAAAGCATTATGGGACATGTACTTGATATTTAAAGTAACATGAAGATTGTTCCATGCAAGGATGCTTATGTAATCTATCAAGAGCTAGAAGAAAGGTTTAAATACATCTGTTTGCCCTCTTTTGTTTCAGTATGTTGCCAAATTATGCCTGATTCCATTATGTACATTTTCTTCCTTTAAACATGGTTATGTGTTTAGAGTGAAAGTTTGGAAAAGAAAGTAAAACAGAATTCACACATGCTTCATTGATAAATCTCTAAAGATCTTCTTGGTGCTTTAGAAAGAAATTGTATTGTTGACGTACAGGAAAGCGCTGAAAACAATAAGTGCCTTAAGTTGAAATTTTACACGACATTGCTGGATTTCCTCTTCCGTTAGTATTTTGTAATTAATGGAATGTGGTTTTTAATGGTTTGAGTTCCTGTTGTTGCTGCTTTGGTAAGATTTGGAGCCATGTTTTGTTTAAAGTTCAGGTTTCATCTAAGCACAAACATAAATATCTAAATTTTCAGAGCTTTAAATTGTATGGTTCTAAATATCAACGTGGGCATTAGMATATACAGAACAATTCAAAAAAAAACCCCATGGAAAAGACAAAGGGAAATGAGTACAGATTGCATTGGGATGGACTTCATCCTGATATAAGATATTTTCATAAGACATTTTTAACAGTAAAACAGTCATACCCTGGAACAACCTCCCCAGGAGTGTAGCAGAGCAGAGGACATAACCTAATCTTCTTCTAGATGGAAGCTGTATGAAAAACTGATCATTGCTGGGGACAGGGCCTGGGAGAATTCTGTGGCTGATGGTCTCCCAGGATGGTGAACAAAGACTGTATTTGTCTCTCTCTTGTTTTATGACTGAGGAAGTAGTTAATGTTTAAGGACAAATGCAGACATGCTCTCTTCTTTTTTCTGTTAGTCCTTCTCCATACATTCAGAAATCTGGTTTTAGTTAGCAGTATTCAGGGTAATATTTTATGAATATCAGTTATCTTAACTTCCTTCAGTTCGGGAAAATATGCCTGTTTTTCCCCAAATATCAAGATATTTTCCTCTGAAATATAAAGAAACCAAAGCATGATAAAGTGAGATGATAWGATACCTAATAGCTTTAGCACTTACCATCCCACTCAGATGAATTATCTGGCCTTCAAAAGACTCCTGTAAAATCAACTGGAAACTGAAACCCCTAGATTTTTCCCACTAAGCTGCAAAGACAGTTGCAATGTAGCCAATGTGTGAGCCTCTCAAAATGTTTGTCTAAAGCCAGACAGAAACAGAACTCAGATCTCCAGGTTTATAAACCAGGGCCTTAATTATRAGACCAGAACAAATATTTGTAATCCTCTCCATCTCTACTGACTGGCTCTCAAAATAAAGGTATAAATCCTTGCATGTGAGAACAGAGTTTAGCTTAAGTGATTGGATCCTGTGTTTTTCAGATAATTACTGTTTAAAATATATTGCACTGATTTTTCTTGTGGTGTTTTTATTTGTGGCAAATTGCTGAATCTGTTTATATGATTCATTGTCTTCTGTGAAATTTTTGATCTGATTTTTCATCATCTGTATGTAAATAAATTGCACTGACAAAGTTGGGAATTGACCTCCCAAGGTTTACCTAGAATCCATGACCAGATGTATCCTCAGGTGAGTTGACTGAATTATAGAGATTGATGATGCCACACTCCAGGCAGGATAGGAAGTTCACATTTTAGGATGTACAATGCCTGGTATCCTTCTTAAAGTCTTGTGGATGTTCATCAGCCAAAGAGGGCATCAGTGAGCAAAAAGAGCTGTCTCTTGTCTGTAGATAATGATGCATTTTGCTATGGGAATGATCAACAAAGGATTTGAATCTTGAAATATTTCCCCCATTTTTCTTAATGTTTCATGCTGTGGCATGAGGAAGTGTCTCGTCTGTACCCTGTAGGCCAGCGTGGCCTGACGGAGATGGTTTTGTGTCAATGGTGAGTGATTGCAATCATTACCGGGTCATTAATGGTAACATTTTTATTAGAGTGGTGAGTTACAGAGAGTGAGCTGCAGACTGGAATGTTTCACTGAGAGGTACTCACTTAGACAAAGAAAAGAGCATTTGCCTAAGTACAAAGCTTTGAGGAAAGGTAAATCGCATAAACAGATACTTCTTAAAGCAAACTTTCTACTCTGTATTAAGGCAGTGATTTCAGATGATGGTCTAATTTAGGTGTTCTTCAGAATTTGCTGTGTTTTATAGCCGTTATGAGCAAGGGAGAGCTGAATGAAATACTATGATGGGCTCGATGATAAGGGATGAACCCTTATGAGTGGCTTAGTTTCCCTGAATTTTCTGTCATATATTGGGAAAATATATGTGATGCTAGAGAGCACACAGATGAAAACTGATGGAAGAGAGAGGGAAAGCCTGCATGGCTGGAAGGAAGCACTTTGCATTATAATTGGTTCTGCCACATCATCACGACCAAGAGACAACAGACAAGAAAAGATGCTACGGTGCTAAGCCTAAGTGTTACATCTTGATTCTTTGCTGCCAAGAGCACTTGAGCCTACATGCACAGCTATACATTAGGCTCTCATTCTGATTCATGATTTTTACTCCTCTGCATCCATACACTGACTCTGTCTATACTGGACAACAATAGCTGCTGCACTTTCCAGGACAGCCCACTACAGAGCTTGCATGATCTGACTTTAAATACAGTTAATTCAGTGTCCCTTTAAAAAGCAATGACAACAAGTAAAACTCCAGACCTATCTCTGGATTTCAGTGAGCTCTATGCACTTTGAAAAAAATCTTCCATCTAGTTGCATGGGTCAAATTTACTTTCCTTGATTAGATTTTTAAGACCCCAAGGTCTTACCCTGAGAATCTTTGTTGCTCATTCCCTGCCCCTTCTACACCCTACAACTACTAGACACAGTGAGTATGCAGATAACTGTGACACAGACAAAAGATGCACAGCACAGACTGGTTAGAATACACGCATCAAAATATTTCCCACTGTGACTGTGTAACTAGCTTTTAGCATGGAGCATGGCACTGAGCAGAATTTATGTACGGTCTAATTCATCTGTCATACCTTTGTTAAGCTTCATTCTTCTATGCCTGTGTGAATGCTCCTGGTTCCCCTCTGCTTCTTTCAGGTGTAGATTCTCTGTTTAACATTTGTTAAGATGAGTATCTGCAGCTGAGAAGCATATGGAATTTGATGTGGAGTAGGAAAGAAGCGTTCTGTATGTGCTTTAATGTTTATGAAAAATACATRTATTTTTGGGGGGACTATATTCTGAAGGCATCAGGAGCCAGATTGACTTGCTGTTACTGCATATTCTTGCATTGTCCCAATACTGCTGCGTGAATTCTTGTGATCATCTCTGGAACACTCATATGAGCACAAGTAAATAAGAATAAAGCTGCTTAGTTTGTAAACTGGAGAAGAACAAATGGCACTCTCATACTATTTCAGCCAAATAGTTACCCTTATACTCTGCCATGATTCTTGTGTTTTGATGCAATTATTTTACATTGGGGAGTCAGCTTTAGGGAAGAAGCCATTCTCTTTCCACTGTACTTCTCCATGCACACAAAACTTCATCACAAAACTTTATAACTACAAGGTCAGAGGAGCTGTCAGGGAACTGGTTTTTGATTTGGTATTAGTCTCACATTCCTCTTTCATATAGACTTCAGCCCTCATTAGGCTCTTTTTTTTTTTTTCCAATTGAAGTTGTTTTTATCTCATTTTGCCAACAAATCAATGAATCAGGACCCATCCCTATGAATACAGAATATCCATGGAAGAAAATATTGATCTCTCCTTAGTTCTCCTTAGCTGTTACTTTTTATCCAGTTCTCTAACAGATGTTAAACAGAAACTAATAGGATTAAAAAGACATTTCTCGTATTCTGTTTTTCAGTGCTGAAGAATAGAAACTTGTACAGGTATTGGGGGTCCTTATTCATTGTGGTCAAAGAGTGCAGTTGCCTTGCAATGATTAYTTGCCTTGTAGAAATATTTGTATTTCCTGCTGTGTTAATCACTGTTACTAGAACAGTCTGGAAGACAGGTAGCAGCTACCACAAAGTCACTTGTTGGCCGGTCAGACTGTTATAGAGAGTGAAAGGCAGACAAATCATTTTAATAGGATTTGTAGCTGTTCCAGAAAATAAAAGATCTCAGAAACAAAAATAGGCAACTTAGAATCCTGTTTGTTTTCCATGCTAACACTGCTGTCTATTGTGCACAAATATCTGTACTAGCATGAGATCATGGTCAGGGTTCCTAATGGTAGCTGCAYGACGATGAAGAAACACAGGACAAAATAAAAAAGACTTGAGGTTCACTTGTTAATGTGGAAAGTGGACCACTCTTGCATAAGAAGAAGTCCCAAATCAAACCCCAAAAAAGCTAGACCCATTCCCTTGTCTCATTTACTACATTTCCTGGGGACCACACCTTGTTTGGGTGTTCCGCATGTGTGGGCTGTTACCTGTAGCTGTTATGGTTGAGCATCTCCCTCCATTCCAATAGTTATACTTTTCCCTCTCTCCTTCTGATAGCTGGACACCAAAGAATTCCACCATGGCAAAGTCCCAATGGGCCCTGCTGTCTCTGATTGTTCAAACTTTGTGGAAGTAGGATAAGATACCTGTCCTCCATGGAGGAAAAGTGTTGGATCATGCACCATCTTAGCCCATTTCAGCTGAAATTCTTGCTTCAACTTCCTCTCCAGCAACTGCCTTAAATCAAATACAAACTCTCCTGTTTMCTCCCTCAGAAAACCAGTGATCAGATGAGCATGTTAAGCATAGTCTAATACTACAAGTTGTAATGAAATATGCAATAACACAGTATGCTTGACTTGAGGTTGGAGTTTTGCAGCAATAAACATAATTTACTTTGTGCAACGAACCCAAAATTCTTGGCCTGAGTTTTATGTGGTAACCGCGATTTATTCACCAGCTGTCATGCTGTAGATAGTGTCTATTGCCATTAGAAACCAGTAAATACTGAGCTAGAACACTTACAGAAAATACAAAACCAGTAAGGAATACCCAGGGGGTTATTAACCTGGCTACTCATGCAAGTGTGTGTCTAAAGTAGAAACACAAAATGTATTTAGTTGTATGTCTTAAAAGCAAAACACAACAGGGCAGATAGTTATCAACCTGGTGTTTCAGAAAACTTGATTTTCAAACTACTTACAGGCACAGCAAAACATGAAATTTATGGGCTCCAGAGAAATACAGATCTAGCCCAGCCTTTTTTGTTCTCAGTTCCCAAACGTATGTTAAAAGTAGAAATAAACACCTACGATACAATTTCTTGGTGTTAATGTCTTTGCAAATGCAGCAGTCTTGCTGCATCGTGGCAAGATGTGTCATTTTAGAGCAGCTAACAGAAAAAGAGCATGAAATATTTACAGGAAATATCTGTTATTTTCAATTAATTTATCTGCAAATGTGCTATTCAAAGGCTGCGTGCTTTTCTCGTTATACTCTCTCCCTACTTTAGATTCTCTACTCTCTGACATAGATTTTATCTTAATACTTTCCAAGGCAGTATGTACCCACATATCACCACTTCTAGWAATAATTCGGTGATCACCTACTGAGACTTTTCTTGTTTCTGCAATTCATACTGTAGAGTTGTGACACAATTAGTAGCTGGGTTTGAATCATTCTGAACATTGGCTCTGTTAGGATACAGGATTTAAGTTCTTGGATGTCTGTGCAGTGCATTGCTTTGTTTTTTATGGAGGAACAGGAATGGCAAACATTTCTTTGCTCAGCTGTAAAACTAAAGTTCCAAAGTTCCAATAAGTAGAAATACATTTTTTGAAATGTTACATAGCTTAAGAACTTTTTTTTCATAAGAGGGGAAAGCTCACAAAATGTCAGTGTTTCCTTATCCAGGAAAAAAAGGTCATAATATATATCAGATATGTAAAAATATTTTTAAGGATAAAAGATAAAAACATTTTAGGGATAACACAGAAAATAACTAAAATAACTGAAAGAAACTGTTTAAGTGAAAATGGCGAGAAAAAGCGCTTACAAAAATACATCAACAACTGCAGTACTGAACTTCAGGTTTTTTATCTAGTTTTCGTTTGTCACTCACAGCAGACTTCRGAGGCAAAGTTAGGTATCTCTAGAAATGGGCACATATCACAGAATTCAGAAAGAGTTGACAACCTCCAAAAGAAGAGATGATTTTTTTTCCCTTTAAAACTGAGAAGGAAAATTTAAAGTAGAAAACTTATTTCAAAAATCATGTATTTTGTAAATGAGAGCAGTACTGGCAAATATCCTAATCTGTAGTCTTGATTCCTTGTGCATTCTCAGTCATCTCATTTGCATCCTTTGCAAACATTGAGAAAAAAGTTGAACCATCAAAACTTGTCATAGAATGCGTTGAGTTGAAAAGGACCAATCAGGATCATTCAGTCCAACTCCTGGCCTGTCACAGGACACTCCAAGAGTAACACCACTTGCCAGAGAGTGTTGTCCAAAAGCTTCTTGAGCTCAGACAGGTTTGATGCTGTGACCACTTCCTTGGGAAGCCTGTGCCAGTGCCCAACCACCCTCTAGGTGAAAAACTTTTTCCTGAGAGCCAACCTAAACCTCTCCTGACTCAGCTTCCTGCCATTTCCTTGAATCCTGTCACTGGTCATGAGAGCGAAGAGATCAGTGTCTGCCCTTCTGCTTCCCATCATGAGGAAGCAATGAGGTGCCCCCTCAGTCTCCTCTTCTCCAGGCTGAACTGACCAAGTGACCTCAGCCACTTCTCACATGGCTTCTCCTCCAGAACCTTCACCATCTTCATTGCCTTCCTTTGGACACTCTCTAATAGGCTTGATGTCTTTTTTACATTGTGGCACYCAAAACTGCCCCCAGCACTCGAGGTGAGGCCGCCCCAGTGCAGCGCAGAGYGGGACAATCCCCTCCCTTGCCCAGCTGGCGATGCTGTGCCTGATGCCCCCCAGGACAGGGTTGGCCCTCCTGGCTGCCAGGGCACTGCTGACTCATGTCCAACTTGTCATCAGCCAGAACCCACAGGTCCCTTTCTGTGGCACTTCTCTCCAGCCTCTCATTCTCCAGTCTATCTGTGCATCTAGGGTTGCCCCATCCCAGGTGCAGAATCTAGCATTTTCCCTTGTTAAACTTCATACAGTTGGTGATTGCCCATCTTTCTAATTTGTTGAGATCTCTCTGCAGGACCTTCCTGCCTTCCAGGAAGTCGACAGCTCCTCACAATTTAGTATTGTCAGCAAACTATGTGAAATCAGGAACAGAAAAATGTTGTACAAGTTACCTTTGATTTTAAAAATACAAATTATAACAGGACCAACAGATGCCAATATGTAAATTAATTCCTCTAACAGTGATTTCAAGCAAGTAAAGGAAATATAGTCAGAACTGTACTTGGTGAATTTGCAAAACTGCACACATGAAAGATGTAAGTGGCAATAAACACTATTAAATTGCTTTGCAATATGATTTTTTAAAATTTCACACTGAAGTTTCTACAATTACTAATTGAAGGAAATTAACTAGGCATGACTATTAGAAACAAGCAAAACCCATTTTTAAACTGATCTTATGTGCTGGTTTGGCTAAAATTTAGTAATACATCTCTTGAGAGAAAACCAGGTTACAACCACTTTTCTCTTCACCAGGCTCGGGAAAARAGGAAATTTTTCCTCGAAGGAAAGTGAAAGAGATAAAAACTATTTATTTTAACAAACACACAGGAAAAGGATAATGATGCTAAATAATGAAATGAARTCTCTYRCTATAGAGAGAAACCTGGGAAGATTTCAGAGTCCTTCTGTAGGTGTGGTCTCTCTCCTCCTCGGAGCTGGGTCGGTGAAGGCCCACCACCCCGCCCCTTGGGCCTCGGGGAGGAAAATCTCCCGATGTGTTCTGATGTTGTTGAAACAGTCCAGAAGAGAAAAACGGAAAAACCAAAGTCCCAGGAAACAAAGTTCAGCTCTTCGTCTCACGACGGGAAGGAGAAAAAAACCAGCTGGCTGAAGAAAGCAAGCAGGGTGCTCCCTCCCTCTCCTGCAGCCAGAGAACGCAGAGGAGTGTAATATCTGTGTCCTTGAGAAACTGTTTTGAAAAGTTCGTTTGCTTTTTTTTTTCCTCAAGCTCAGTTTAAAGGCACAGAAAAGGCACAGAATTACTTTTTGGGCATAGAGTTTGGTAGGGGATACACATGATAAGAGTCACCCCAAGACATCTTAAAAGTGAAATAATGATTTTTCTTGTTAAGCTTTGCTGGCTTGTCTCTTGTCAGCCTTTCCTTGTTGTTCCTAGAGGCTATTCTCATATTTCATATTGATCTCCAGAAAAGCTGCATGTGCTTCGGTAACAAAATCTGATGAGACCCAGAGTTCAGAATATAAAATCAGATTACAAACAAAGGTTGTTCTGTGGTGATTTTGCAGCATTCTTCTTACTAGAAAATTGAATAAAACCATGGGATTGTCTTATACAAACAGAGCAGGAATGAATTGCAACATGTGATAGTCTTGTTGATTTGAAAATATATTTTGTTCAGTATGCTTCCTTGATTTTGAAGTGAGAAGACTCAGAAAAACTAGACAGGCCCAGAGAAAGGAGCTGTGCAAGGTGTCACTACAACCAAATCGTCTTTCAGATGTCTGACACAATAGATTGAAATACCCTTTCTTAGAGTGTATCCTATGCAATTTTCCTGAGTTTATGTATTACAGTTGTGTAAGTGAGGGTGGATACTGAGACTGCTGAGGGGTTGTTAATATCCTGGTTGTGAGAGCACATTCATATAGAACTGTAAGGGCTCGGATAGGTCAGAAACCATAGCAATTGCATTACGTGCAGAGAGGCAAACTAGGTAGACACTTAAAAAGAAAGGTATTGCTGAAAGCAAGGGAGGACTCAAAAGAAACAAGAAGAAACCTATAAAGAAAAATGTCAGAAAGAAGCCTTAGGGGAAAGCTGGTAAACAAGACAGTGTGAGAAGTGATCTAATTTGTATCTGAGATTTGCATGGAAGAGCTTTCACAGTTGTGTTAACTTTCTTCATGATATGTAGGCAGAGAGAAGATTCATGACTCTATACGGAATCACCTGGGGAGCTAGAGATACTTGCACAAACTACAAAGATAGTGTTTTTCTTACTACTATGCTTAGAGGAAGGCTCCATGCCTGGTTTGCACTGCATACACAAGGTTTGGACAGGTGAAGTAATGTGAGTCGATTGCCTTCTTTAAGAAGAGAAAAGAAAATCAAACTATAAAGAATATTTTATAAGATACTTAAACACTTGTTTTAGTAGAGTGCAAGGTAAGAGAAAAGGTAGAAAATTTGTCTTTTGCTTTATTAGAGTGTGGATATTTCTTTTGCCAGGGAATTAAATTAAGGATGTACTAAATCTTACCTTTAGCCTGAGAAAATGAAATTGAGGGAGTAGGTTTCTGAAACCCCACTTATAASTGTATCCAAGAGAAGGGTCTTCGCCTTAGGGCACTCAAAAATGTAAAGTTCATGTTTGCCAGAAATGTGTAAGCTTTTGTGAAAAGTATCCTGAGAAAATGCAAGGACAAAATAGTGCATAGGACAATATTGTATGAAAAACTGTAYAGAATCTCTGACAGTATCTTTTAAAATACTTCAGAGACATGAGATGCTTATGCTGTTTCAGAAAGAAAAACATTACTTCAGGAATTGTAAGAATATGTTCCCTGTCTGCTCAGGGATGAGTCAATGAAGTCAGAGCTGTTTCAGCAACAGCCAGAAGGCCGACTTCTCAGAAAGAGGAGGAAAATCAGATTTTTCACTGCAGTTTAGTGCCAGAATTTTAGCAATAAGCTCCCTTTAGCACATCAAAACCAGCAACACGGGTAATGCTCTGTGGGAATTCCCCTGGATTATATATATGTACATAAAAGATATGAAATGTAGTCTTATTTTTAAATGTGTTGATAAGCAATGGAACAAGTATATGCTTTGTGTTACCAAGATGAAAAACAATAAGGTCCAGTCTGCCTGAAATAAAAACAGGTTAATGAGACTTTCAAGTACTTCTAAATCTAAAGGCTGATAGAGTATTTTATTATTTTAAAACATGTATTTGGTGAAGTACCTGCCTGCTAGAAATGCATTGTCAAATAATATATGTCTTCCCCCATTCATCATGCTTTATTTTTCCACAGAAACATTTTCTTTGTACAATTSCAAATCATGCAAGAGAGAAAGGAGAAAAATAATCATTTGTGCCTTCTGAAATGAGACTATTTTCTACCTTTTTAGAGAGAGAGAGAAAAAATCATTCTTATCTTTCAAAAAACAGCTAAACTTATCCAGAGCAAATATTTTGGAGGCTCATGTATGTGGGCAAGTGCAAAGTCCTGCTGGTTTAAAAAAAATGACACCTAGGAGTATTTTATTTCAGTCTATGTTTAGGAGCTTCTCTCCATTCCTCACTCCCCAGCCATGCTTTGTAATGTGGCTTGCCTGTTTTCCAAGATATTCACTTCAGCTCAGATTCATCAGTTGAAAATAATGGCCATTTTTTCTCCATACATACACTTTGCTCAACAGAATGATTCTGAACTCCTGGCAGTAAGATCAAAGAGATCTTTCACAATGCACCTCTCTTGCTTAGCATGTAACAAGCTCACAGCAACTTCTGAAGGTTAACTATTAGGTCTCCCTAACACAAGTACAAACATGGAGAAAAAGGGGCCTGACAGTGGGATTTCTTTTTTTTTAAATTATTTTTCTCTCAATTTCCACTGTGAAAAGGAGCTGCTTGCAAAGTTGACAAAATTTTTCATTTCACCAGAAAGAGAGGATGGTTAAAAAAATAAGTTTGCATTGACATCTTTCTTTCATCTCCTCTTTGCCCCCTTTTACTTTGCTGGAGCAACACGAAATAGTTTCTGTTTTGTTAAATCCAGCCCTGAAGTAATTTGAGTTCTCATACCTGTGTCTTATCCGATCAGATAATGCTTGAAGTATTGTTCACTCCATTACACTTTTGAGTTACTTTTTTTTTTTTGCCAGTCCTTTATTTTATTTAAATCAAAACAGCATCACTGGTTTTGTTTAAGGGCCAAAGATGTAATTTCTATTGCACTCTATGAGGTACCTCTGCTATCAGCTATATCAAATCTTATTACTGGTCTCATTAAACTAATATAATTAGAAAGGTCTGTGTTATATGTAATATGAGTGTTGACGCTATGGAAAAGGACTCTATTGAAAACTTTTGAGCTTATGAAGTTGTCAGAAGCTCAAGTAGTATCCTAGTATGTAATTTAGCTATTGAATTCCATGAATTCTGACTTTTTATTGTACTGTATGTTGGAAAGCCTTTGCACCTGTATGAAGTGGATGCCAAGTGTTGTCATCATGAAGCTGTTTTTAAAAGTGCATTTCTTTGTCTTATTTTGCACTGTAGTACAGCCTAGTACAGCAAAAATCTGGGTAACTTTTCGGAGTTTTGTTCTTCTAAGCTACTGCATTCACAAAGGGTAAAATACAGAAACACCTGTGTTTAGCAGCATTTGGTCGTGATAATGATAGTTATTTGCTGACAAGATAATGTTCATTATCACTTCCTACTTGAAAATAACAGGACAAGTCTGAACTGCATATAAGAGCTCATACGGTAGTTACAAATGTTCAAGGAAGCCCAGAATTCTCTTGATCCACAATTTTTGCCTAGCTCCCAAAATGCTACCCACCAGATCTTTAGTTTGTCTAAACTGGCTCTGTACTGTTGAATTTGTAATTATTTTTATTGGTGGAATTCTGATCCAGGGTATGCAGTTAAAAAAACCCTATTTCAAATWGGTTGAAAGTTCCGTTGTATGTAATGGCACAAATTATATGCAAAATTATGATCTAGATCTAAAGACTTCAATCTGTATTGATACCTACTCAAAAGCTCTAGGATGAGCATCCGTAGTGAATGGAAAAAAATCACAAAGGATGAGTTGCTGAGCAGGTGGAATTCAAAGGACTGCTGAAGTCTAGCTGACTTCCTGAATTAAAACAGTCTGATATCAGCCTGGGAGGAGTCCTTTGGCCCTCTGCTGAGCATGAGTACTGATTTTCTGCTGGATTAACTGGGAACTGCATGACAGGCTCAAGAATCCTAACAATAATTTAGGAGCTTTCTGGTGATGCTTAAGTTACTCTGCCACTCTGTTCCCTATTTATTTATTATGGTTAATTCTTCTATATCATTAGCCGTTTTTTTTTTTTATTGTTAGTCTTGGCAAAGGATCTAACCTAATTACTGTTTGCACATGCTGACTCAGAGGCTTTGATAAAATAAATTACTATGATGGAATTGGCCTAAAGCTCTTCTTCTTACTAGTATGCCAAATGATTTTAGAGAAACAGAAGGTACAGCTACCTAAGCTATTTTTGTGATAACCCACTTATCCTATTACAGATCTAACTCCCCACACTCTACTGCATTTTGAAGCAGGGCTTCAGTGAAAATCAAAGAATGACCACTGACTATTAGACCTGCTAAATACGAGGTGCGGTATTGACAACTTTTAGACATTTAATGCAAGAAATTCTAGGGTTCTGTTACATATATATAAAAATATATGTGTTTATACAATTGATGTAAAGAATTTTGTAACTTTTTCATGAACRTGTATTATTTCCATCCATTCTTTCTCCTTCTGAAATACCTAAGGAAATGAAAGACAGCTGGTATTGCAGAATCCTCATGGTACTGTCCAGTTATGACCTCTGGACCTCAAAGCTTTCATGGTAAAGCAAACAAAATGGACATGTTACCTTTAAATCAAACAGAGGCAGGAATACTTTGTTTAAAAGCATTTAATCTTGGCAAAAGAGATTAGAAAAGAGAAGCAGGTGCAACTGAAATATCTGTATTGATTCATCAGGCATATCCTAATAACAGGGAACAAAGTGTGCAGCCYAGCATGCAAGGTTCAGAATTTTGTATTCTTCTAACAGTGACATCTTTGTATTTTAAACTCCCTGAGAGAGTGCACTAAACTTACCTCAAAAATATGGGTAATACTGTAGTAGAATAGCAAGCAGCTAYGCATTCCAACTATGTTCTGATAACTCCACAGATTTTCTTCTGACGCATTTGATCTATGTGACTGTTTTCAGCAGCAATCTATAGAGTCATGCTACCTCATGACTTTATTCTTCGTTTTTCCTGTGTGGTGGGTGTAGTCTGAAGTGTATTGGCATTCCTAGCAAGGAATCTCAGTCACAAAAAGGGAGGCAGGGGCAAAGGGAGGAAGGATAACTCCTTTWCAAGCTCTGTCTCCCCTGGCAATGTGGATGCAAGTAGATCTAAGGCTTTGCAGACTTGGACTTGAGCATGAGCACAACTGCTAAAGACAGTACAAATAAGCTGCTGTGAGTCTTTCAGAGTGAGAGTAACAAACAAGTAATATTTGTCTGGAATAATAGCATTTTTTCATTTTTTTGATATTTTGTAACAGTCCATGCCTGCCTACAAATGGTGAACATTTTTACCTAATTTTTTTTGTATTATAGTAAATTGCAAGGTTAAAAATTAATGGAAATCATAGCAGAAGATGGCTTCTGATAGGGAAGTTTTGTCACCAATATAAGAACTGAAGAAAAATAATCAACTATCTCATAATAAGCAGAACTGGAGTAAAAGCACAAAGGCCCAGAGCCAGAGAGGAAAGAACTAGCTAGATACATTTTTTGAGACTGATCCAAATATTTCTGTGGTATTAATTTGAGTCAATGCAATGAAAGAAAAAACTTCCTATCTTGCCCATAAATGTTAATTGTCATAGGCCAAGGCACCATCACTGCTTTAGCACTGGATTCAATTTAAAGATACTAGGTCATAGTAAAATGTAGCTGTAGGGATTTCCTGTGTTTTAGAGGGAAAAATAAGAAAGCTACTTAATTTTGATATAGTTGCAATGCATAGGGATTTTGATCTCCCCTAAGAAATTTTGGTCTCTCCAAAAGCATCTGTCAAATGCCTAAAACTGTGATGTCATTATTTCAATTTGAATTTACTTCAAATATCTTCCCTTCATTGATAGAGTAGGTTGACGGAGGGTGGGAATAGAGAAATGTTGGTTGAGTGTGAAATGAGTTCAAATATTGGCCAGAGGGTGTGCTGCTCGTCTCCTGTTTTATGGATAAACAGTCTCACTGGGTGAGTAATTTAGTTACACTGTGGATCTTTGAGTGATAAGGTTGTTTACCTTCCTCATTCATTTTGACGTCTTTAATCCTGCATCACACAACTCCACAGATCACAGATTAGTACCTTAAATCACTGATGTGCAGTACACTTCTTCATTTCCTGACACACAAACTAGCTTCATAAACATACTTTGGGGCAAACAAGGAGTGTCTGGATACACGAGGGAGGCAGGAATGTAGCACTTGTGAAAGGTGGCTAAACAAAGCTCTTTGAAGTACTGCTTTTTGGAATAAGATTAAGATTCCTGACTGTTTGAAATAATTTGGCAGATCCACTATTTTTCCTAAAGATACTTTCATGAGACCTTAAATAGTGGCAATTTAATTTATTGAAGTACAGGTTTTTTTCTAACAGTTAATGGTAGACAAGGAGCAGGCACAATTTGAAGTAGCCCATATGTACCATTACATTTCCTTGTCCATGAAAAACTAATTTAGTTTTACTAAAACCAGTGGCAGGACTTGAACCCAACACTGGACTTTCTTTCAGCATTCCATGACAGTYATTCCAATGCCTTTGTTTTACAGAAGAGTTGTTAGCGATGACTTGAAGTGAATAACAAAATATAGAAGAGCCATTACTACTACATACAAGGTTGAACATTGCAAGGAGAAGACTTATATAAAGGACTGCTCAGTTTCAGACTGTGTTCATTTTGGTCTCTCTGTTAGTAGAAGATAGGTATATGTTAGAGTGTTAGGTTTGTATTTTTCTGTTTCCTTGAAAATGTTTTAGGATTCTTTAATATCTGTTTTGTAAATGTGCCTGAGAAAATGATATAGAAGATATTATAACAATCAGTTTTGTTCTCTTAAGTTGCACTGCCTTTGAAGTTTTTCAGTCTTTTAAATATTTGCATCTTGTAAAACGCAAAGCAGGTTAGACCAGCAGAGAGATTCTCTTGAGAAAATGAAGCATTTTGTTTGTTTTAACTTCTGTGTAAAACAGTGCTGCAGCCTAATTTTGGTATACGGCTTTTTGAAAGAAAGACAAAGCAAAATTTTATCAGCCAGTTCTTCCAGAATTTCTGGRTTTTTAAGTAGTGTGTCACCCACCGAGTCAGGACAATCCACGATAGTCTTTAACACAGGTATTCGACGTAGAATATGACTGATTATTTATGATAACTTACAGCAACAGTTGTTAATGTTGTGGTAAAGCACATAAAGACTTCCAGTCATAGGCTCTTGGTGAAAAGAATTCACCAATTGCAAAAGGCTACAAAAGGCAAAACCCAGATTTTTTTCCAAATTCAGTGTTGCTTATGTTATGATTCATTTCTAATTGGTATTAGTCTAAACTTCAACTCTAGCTGTTATTTTTCAATATCTCCCTATCAGAAAATGTCAGCATTCAGTAATCTGTAATTTACAGAGGAACACTGTATCGCCTGCATTAAGTGCCATCTTTTGAGAATGAGGATGGCATAAACTCTGATCTCCACTGGGTAAATCTGTAAATCTAGGCACAGTGGTAAACAGCTGGCATCGTCTATGTTAGGAACAGCTTGTCTTGTCTTATTGTGACAGAAACTTTGTGTCCACAGTGGATACTCTGAGTTATTTACATGATATTATATATAAAGTTTAAAAAGAGGTTAAGGAACACTGTGGTTCAAATACATATAGCTGAGTCAGGAATTTATTTCTGTCTGTAGGGTTTTTTTGGAGATGTTTCCCATCCGTGTAATATCGACATCTATAGCTCAAACACCTAACTGAACCAGAAGTACTCATTTCATCTACTCCTTACAGTCCCCTAATAAAACTAAAGCCCATCAAATTTTACATACCTAAATGCTAGAAATTTGTAGAAGTTAATCACATAGGCTTCCACTTTTGGTGTAGGAGAAACCTGCAGAGGGGGTCTATCCACCTAAAGATGGTCTACGTTGTCATTTGGAGTCAGTTGTAGAAGTATCTAAAGAGAATTGAATGATGTTCTGAAGTAGGCTGGGCTCCTTAACTCTTTTTTTGTCTAACTAGGTGATCTAGTCAGAGCGTGCTGTCTCTCCATTTTATTCCCCCTCTTGGGTGTGCTTTCTGTGGAAACAGAGCACAATACAGACATAGGCCTTATCCTGATAAAGGGTTGGGGCACAGACAGGAGGTGCATCCACTCATGTGTTAGGTATTGCCAGTCTCCCCTGTCTATAATACTGTGGTTTGGACTAGATGCCTGATTTTTAGATCTTTGAAGCTTTGTAAGAAAAATGTCTTTCCAAATAGCAATCTCTTGGCATCTTCTCCTTAGGGCTGTGGTTGGAATCTGGAGTTAGGTTGTACGTTTTTCTCTCTTTGCCCTCCTGTTTGAAGATCTGAGGCCGGCATTCTGATCTCAATATAAACAAAGCTGATTCAGAACTCGTTAGAGTCAGCTCCACCTTTGGGCTCCTGAAACTGGGAAGCTTCGTCTCTGATTCAGCTATCCGATACCTTCCATAATCAATTCATCCACTTGCTTATGGTCCTTGTTTCTTTAGATTACGCGATGTAAATGTTACGACGTTTATCTCTTGTGTACTTAGCTTTTATATATTTAGGTGTCTGGTGGGTTGATTAAGACTGTTCCAAAAAAACCACTCACTTCTCAATTGGACATTTACCCCTTCAGAAACAGCAGCTATGAAAGTTCTCCCAAGTCACGGCTTATAAATTGGAATTGTAGAAATAATAGATCATACCTTTTCCTGACCTGGTTTTTCTGTTTGTTCTATCTGTCAGTCCTTTTCTTTCATGTCTCAGATTTGAGTATAATTATTTCAGTTTAAAATTCCATCAGTTCTATCAGTTTTAAAATTCCATTCATGAAAGAATATACCTTTTCTTTTATCCCCTATATTCTGAAGAATAACCATTCTACCATTTTCTTCTCCCAGTCAATGAGATCTCTTTTTAACTTTCTCCCTCCACAGTTCACAACATTTTTTTTACTGCTTCCTGTTTGTTTCTTCCTAGTTTACACCACAATTGGCACGTTTTTCATTCTTCATTACACTAGTTTTCCTTCCTATTTCCATGCTAATTTCCTGAAATGTTCTGACTCTTGGTGTCCAGATCCTACATTGAAGATGTGTAGGCCTATAGGTTTACTTATTTTAGCCACCAAAAATCATAGAATATCTTCAGTTTGGAAGGACCCATAAGGATCATCAAGTCATAAAGTTATGTGTCTAGATGGCAAAAGCAAAGCTTTGATATTGAAAGAATAAGTTAGAAATTAATATGAGCCCCTAAATATGAATGTCACAACAATATCTCTATGGATTATATATATATAGGCTAAAAGTAAGTTTGTGCGGAAAGTAGATACTTCATATGGTTTAAGATATGTTAATTTAATGAATTTGTGCCTTGTAAGAAAGAAGTATGACTTGTACTATGTTTTGTTTGCTTCCTATGCGGTAAATGGTGAGAAAATTTTTTTCCTCCTTTTGTATATCCTCATAATTCAATGGTGGAATGCATTTGGGCATTGAGAGTTTCCCTTGCACAATCAGGTGAAATTAGAAATAAACCCCAAAAGTTTGAATAACTCTATGGATTGGCTACTGTGTACTTTTATATATATGCATATATTAAAATTCTACTTGTGGAAAACCATATGAATACAATAACTTTTTGCAGGTAACAGAAAACTATCCATGCTTGTTGCTGGAGCTGGTCTAAACTTGCCTATTAAGGACAACTCAGAAATTGTGATTACGCCTGGCACCTTGTGGGTTTCAGAATAAATTCCCTAAACTAGCTTTCCCTTCTTACTGTGTCAGGCATATCTATGTGAAAGCAAAGGAAGTTGATCCATTTTCAGAAAATGAGAATGGTTACTTTAAAAAAATCAGCTTCTAAAATCAGTAGCTGTTTCATTGGGTTTATTTAGACACCCATAAAAGGAAAGAAGGATAAAGAAGAATCCTCACACAAATATGGTCTGAGTTCACCTCTCTCTCCCAAAAGAAATTAAAAAATCAGTTTCAGAACAGCTTTTAAAGGAGAATTTTCCTTGTTTCTCTTTTACTAGACTGTAAGATTAAGTATTTGTTTACATTAAAAAATGAATTAAAAAGTAACATAAAATGCTACAAAGTCCTGCTGAGTAGAATTTGCATTATTCAACACAGTAGGAGAGAGCAACACGCAGCACCTAGAGATGTATTAAGACATTTTTATTTATCAGTTATGTAGGAAGTCTTCTCAAATGTGGGTGTGAATGAGGCCAGGGTTACAGCAAAAAAAAAAGAATTCTGAACAGGTGAACTATTATTCTGGGTACACATAAAATCTTTTTCAGAATCCCAAACCATCTTCTTACATGCTGAATTCCTGTAGGAAGAATTCAAAGTATGTATGAGAGTGGTGCAAGTGTAAGGGTCTATGTTTATATATAAATACCATCTGCCTCTATTGCCCTCTCTCTCTCCCTCCTTAACCTTCCATCCATCCACATGAACACTTGCATGTATGTATTTCCAAATATGTTGATGGCCAAGCATTGGAATTCAGTGTGCATTCCTGTGAAATCAGACATCATGTGAATTTCTATAGTACAAGGAATTTCTGCATACGGAGGAGCCAAGGCCTGTGTTCTAAAAGGACATTTCTGCAGTGATGAACAGTTTTTAATGTATCTTGGGGTCACAAAACACCTACTATTTTCACTCCAGAGATCAGCCTTTCTTCTAGGTAGAAAGCTGATCTACACTGCACTTTATCTATTCCATACTGCCTCCAACAGCTCTCCAACATACACCCCATGGAACAGAGGATTTGATGGAATGGGGAGTCATGCTGAGCTAGTGGCCAGCTGTTTGAGCAGCCTTCTGCTGAATGTAGCTGACATCCTCAACAAAAAAATCCCAAGAGCATAAGATTCTTACTGAAAGTGAAAATCAGCAGCAGGTATGAAATGGTTAAACAGGGAGACCTAAATTTTCAAGTGCAGTTATTTTGAGAATCCAGTRAATGAAAAAGACTTAACATACAAGGAATTTCAGAAGGATGATGACAACCTTTATTCTTACTGTGGTCACATTACGCATTGGATTGTGCGTTATGTGATTATATTATGAAACATTATACACTGAAATGTGTGGAAAAATGGTTAACTAACACAGGCCTTGAGCGAGCAGAGTCCGTGCTGAAAACAAGGTGTTAAAACAAGCATACTGACCTTGAAAGTGTACAGAAAGCCTCTGGCCTGTAGCCAGAAGATGCAGCTGTACCTTGTGTGTTATGAGAAAAAAAAAAAAACTAGCTAAAGATAATCTCTCTGTACCTAGTATATAATAAGCTGTGTGAAACTAATAAAGTAGAAGCTTGCTTATCACTCATATTGAGTTAGGGTCTTGCTTCCCTCGCCCCTCTCCCAACAGAAATGTCTGTCAAGAAGACTTCTTTCTCAATGCAGGGTCTCCAGTCTGAAAGTATTTGTGGAAAATACAAATGTACTAGAATGTTACACCATTGTTTTTAATACTCAGGTATAATAAATACTCTGCTCTGTTACTATTCCATACATTTATATTTATAGGACCTAGAAATTGCATCAAATTTCCATAACTTTATCCCCATACAAATCTCATCTGGTTGTTTTATTGAAAGTACATATTTTGTTACCATCATAATAGTACCAAGATAAACCACTTCAAATCACTTTTATTTTGCATATTCTCTTACAAGTGAAACATATATATTTGTTTTTCTATAACCTGAGCTCAAAATTTTTTCTGGGGTTCAAACTGATCCAATCGAAATATTGATTTGTACCTTCCCTCTACGTGTTCCATTTCAAGGGATAATGTCCCTTATATATGCACAGAAAGTTTGTGGCAATTACAGCAAGTTGTTCCAAAGAAAAACCACACTAAGAAAACAGTGGACATAGTCTCTAGTCTTGTAATGAAATTTAATACCTAAAAGTATAAATTGCATGATCTATATGACTAGCGGGCTCCGTTCTGATTAGCATCTAATTGCAGTTCAGATCCCTAATGACACGGACTCTTTTCGCCCTGTACCAACAGGAACAATAAGACACACTTCTCCTGATGATGTACCGAGTTAAATTCTGTGAGGAAGAATACACAGTGGAGTTCATTTTCTGAATATTGTTGATGATCTTGAGTAGTTTACTATGCTCAGATCTCTATGAGTGATCAAAGCTTCCCATTCTGTTACTCTGCAGAGAAAGAAAAACATTTTTTTGTAAACTTCTCTTTCTTTTCTCCATATAATTCTACATTCCTATCTGTGTAAACATGGATTTGAAATTTTTCACTGAGTAGAAACATAATCTCTGAATCCTAAACCTCAGCTTTGTGAATGTCTGGGATTCACCCATAGAGTTGTTGCTTCCTTTGCAGTACTCTGCTGAATGAAATCTGTTGATTCTGCACACTGGACAGATGCAGGAGTCATGGGGAATTATAAGAGGCCAGGCACTCTCTGAGAAGATTCTGGTACACACACTTGCCACATATTAGAGCGTTTTAAAGTTAAGAAGGGTTTGAGAAACTCTAAAAGAATGAGTGCACAGTCTGAATCAAACAATACTGCCTTAGTTTTTGCTAGATATTCCACATAAATGTAGTGATTAACTGTATTGTTATATTATTCCTTAGGAGAAGATCAGACCCTGAGTTATCTGATTGGCTAGTTGAGCTTTAGTTCTCAATCAATAGTCACCTAGGCAATATTGAACATACTTTACTTAGAGAGAACCTTTCAGAAAACCATTAGATTGTCAAAGCTATGAAGCCCGCAGATAAAAGCAACCCTTGTGAGTACGTTTGAATTAATGTCATGAAGTTCATTTTTTTTCAATTTCAGCATTCCAGCATGCATGAAATTGATACAATTTATAGAGTGGGGGTTAGATTTATAATTTCTCTCAAACGATAGGTCAGGTGCTTGAAATTCAGCACAGCATGATTGTAGTGTGTGAGCTTATAAACAGCTGTCCCCAGCTATCTGTATTTCTTTTAAGGAATCAAAGAAAAAGTATCCTTCAAATCACCAATTTCACTTAAGAAGATTCAACCTATAGAAAGGAAAGTAATTGTGTGGATGGTTTCCTTTAATTTCTGTGGTGGGAAAATATAAAATAAACGTATCTTGCTAAAAGGTTTGAATGAGGGAACAGGGGTCTCATACACCACCTGACATTCTCAATGTTAAAATTAACTTCTGCCAGATTGTAGAAATTATAATATTACATCAGAACTGTTTGGAAAACAGTACAATAATTTTTCAAAAACTGCAAATTCTGAAAAACTAGCATTTTTCATTTTGCTACAAAAGCATGGAATATCGAAAGTCCTGTCTGCATGGAAAATTTGCAGAACTATGAGAGGAGAAAAAAGTGTAACTCCTTTTTTAAAAAAAAGAAAGAAAAACAAATAGAAGTTTAGGCTGGAATTAAAAAAAAAATGGGAGTTTTGACAGGAATAATGTCTATAACAAAACACACAAATTTGAAGTCTAAATTGTTATAGTGGTGAAATCTTTGTGGAATTTTTACATCCTTATTAAACAGTATTAATGTCAAATTATCACCCTTGTTCAATCACTATGTTTTCCATTCAAAGCATATCAAATTCACCAGTTTTATTCTGTTCTTCCTTATCCATCTAATTTGTTTTACAGWAATTAGGTCTTGAAAGAAGTTAAAAAACAAAACGTGGAGTTCTCTCTTTTTGTTGGAGAGAGCAGTTATAACTTTGAATGCATGAAAGAATGCAGGAGAACCTGACTCACCTTTGGAAAGAAACAGTTTAAATGTTAGTGTTAATGTATTAACTCATGGTATAAACAGCTGTGTGAAATGGAGTGCTCACTGAAGTACTCTGATAAAAATCTCAAGTATCATTTACTCCAACAAGGGACTCAGGTCCTGCCAGCATTTCCSTATATTTTCCTATAGCAGAGCTGTGCTAAGGTTTCTTCCTGCTTCAGAAATGTTACTTTATATTCCTGTGACTGGAAAAAACCCAAAATTTCTTTCAGCTGACCTGCTTCATGTGACTATAGCTATATCCGGGGTATTTTTAACCTAATTATAACACAAACTAACGCTTTGTTCCTCAAGTAAAACTCCTCTGTATTTATTTCTCATGCCAGTGGGAAACGCATACTTTTTCAGTGGATTATCATAAATGCACTCTAAACTGCTCTAATGCTTAATCCAAAGAGTACTTGGATATTTCCCACCACTATAAACAGCACAGATGCCTGTATTTAGAGCAGTGTAGTTCCCATATTTAAAGCATTTTTGGCATTTTCTGCTGCAAGAAGCTCTTTTATTCAATTAAAGCATCGACAGTCTTGAGGTTTAAAGTGTGTTTTGATGCTATTCTATTTCAGAAAAAAAAAAGTGATTAACTTTGGTTTGCTAACAGGCTGTTGGACAATTTTCTTTTAAAATACTAATTTTTTGTGAAATTATGCTGTTTTGCTTTGAAGCAAGGAAATTAATTTCACTTTGCTTAGTTTGTCAGAATTTTCATTACACAGATCAGAAAACATGTTCTCTGAAAAGTCAAGCTACAGACACACTAGAGTGGGAATCATGAATTATCCTAAGCACGAGTGCTTTTGCACATAGTTACCAATAAGAATATTTGTTGTTGTTATTGATTTTATGGGTATAATATCCCTTTATCTTCCTTGTGATGTAATCCCATTATAACAATGGAAAATCCTCACTGAAATTTGTAGCTCTGACTTCATAAGAGTGTTTGAATAGTGGGCTATAARCCAACCTTCCAAAACCAAGTGTACGCAAAATATTGGATAGCTGCCCAGACAAATACAGTTCACCTACACAATAAATAAACCGACCCCTGAAATAACTTATGGTCATGTAAATAAAACATCTTTATTTTAATGCAGACCTACTTTTGTTTATTACCCAGTTTACTAATGTTTAAATGTCTGATATTTCAAAAGAAATGTTTTGCATTCAAATTTGGGGCTATGCCTTATTTAATTTATATATAGTATATAATATAATTAATATCACAGAAATACATTTGCATAATGAAGAGAATGTCATGTTTTATTATTCCCATGGTAAATGCTGTTGCATGAACAAAATGTGCTTATGTGTCTCAGAGCCATATGAAAGCAGGCAGTGTTTTACCTAAGCAAGTTTACAAATTTTCTTTCAATTTTGTGAGTTTTTAAAAAAAAGTAGTAGTAGTTATGCTAGAATTTTCGATAATTTAGTCTGTCTGAGTGGGGTGCATAATGTACTTTCAGAAAACACGTGCTTTCAAAGCTTGTGTTTCTGAATTTGGGAATAAGAAGGAGCTCCTGTCATTCTGTCTTCAATTTCTGTAGGAAAGAAGTAGTTGATAGGCCAGACCTTCAGTTCACC
Source organism: Parotia lawesii (assembly GCA_003713295.1). Lineage (NCBI taxonomy): Eukaryota > Metazoa > Chordata > Aves > Passeriformes > Paradisaeidae > Parotia > Parotia lawesii. The sequence continues at coordinate 2,537,394 of RAHM01000069.1, forward strand.
TAGCTCTGTTGACATCTGCATTACTATAGTAATTAGCCCAGCTGAGGACCCAGCCCTTCTGAGTGGATGGAAGGAAAGAAACACAGCTGGATCTAAACTTTTTAGCAAAGAAAATACTAACAGTATGCTCAAGTAGGGTATAGTGTCATCAGAGAGTAAGTGGTTTTGTTTCACTGCAGAATATTCTGTATGGTGTAATCTACCATACCATTTTCTTCAAGCTTTTGCAATTACCATTTAGCAAGGGATTATACTATTATTATTTATAGATTTTCCCATAAATTTTACTCTATCTTCTTTCTTTTTTCCCTTTTTTTTTCTGCTTAGAGCATCTTGCCTTCTGCTGTGCCCTGACCCTTTAAACAACATCCACATGAAGCAGATTGCTCATGTTCTGTGTGGTCTGATTGAAGCCACTGAACTGAATGGAAAAGACATGGTTACTTTAATAGGSCATTGCCTCAGCCAGTCAGGAGACTAAGAATGTGCAACTCATGGAGTCATAGAATGGTTTGGGTGGGAAGGGACCTTAAAGATCCCCTAGTTCCAATTCCTCTGCCATTGCAAGGACAGCTTTAACTAGACCAGGTTGCTCAAACCCCCATCCAATCTGGCCTTGAACACTTCCAGGAACAGGACATCCACAACTTTTCTGGGCAACCCGTTTCTGTGCCTCACCATGTTCTCAGGAAATAATTTTGTACTAATATCTAAATCTCTCCTAATGCACCAAAATCTCTCCTCTTTTAATTTAAAATCTTTTCCCCTTGTCCTATTACAAATTCYTGTGTAAAACATCATTATTCTTTTTCTCCCTTGTAAGTGCCCTTTAAGTACTGAAAGGCCTCAACAAGGTCTCCTGGGAGCATTTTCTGAGGTTGAAGAACGCCAATTCTCTCAGCCTGTCCCCATAGCAGAGGTGCTCCATCCATCTCATCATCTCTGTGGCACTCCTCTAGACTCACTCCAACAGATCCACATCTTTTTTGTCTTGGGGACCCCACAGGTGGATGCAGCACTCCAGGTGAGGTCTCATGAGGGCAGAGTAGAAGGGCAGAATCATCTCCATCGACCTGCTGGCCACACTGCTTTTGATGCAGTCCAAGATGAGGTTGGCCTTCTGGGCTGTGAGCACATGTTGTTGGCTCATGTTCACCTATTTTCCCATTAGAACCTGTTCTCCCCAAGGCTGTTCTCATTCAGCTCTTCTTCCAGTCTGTACTCATGTCTGGCATTGCCCTGATCCAGGTGCAGGATTTTGCACTTGGCCTTATTGAACCTCATGAGAGGTTATGTTTCCCTTTTTCCCTGGAAAGTCACTGGGAACCTCACCTGAAAAGTCACTGCCATGACTTTTCAAATATGATGGAGAGTGACTTGGAAACAATCAACCAGTTCCTTTAGGAACCAGGGATGCCTGTCATCAGGCTCCATAGACTTGTGCCCATTCAGTTTAATCAGGTGGTCTTGAGCCTGTTCTTTCTTACAGTGGGATGTATTTCACTCCATTCCATCACAGAGTTTTGGAGATGAGAGATACCAAATGTGCAAGTGTGCTTGAATATTTCTGGGGCTTTGGAAAACAGCAGAAGTCCAAGAGTARCTGGACCGGCTGGAAGTTCAACCTCATCATTTAGATTTAGGTCCACCAGCATTGTGCTTTTACAAAACTGCTTCACAAAGAAATAACATTGCATTGACAGACTTTCAAGAGACTAGCTGGGCTGTTCTTCAAGGTGTGTTAATGAATAGTAAGAGAAAAATCGACAGCTGAATTTATTATGATGAATTCATTCATCATCTACAGACATAAATGTCTGTGATAAAGCACTTCAAGGATACTAGGCCTCATGTAAAACCTGGAGAGACATTTTTATATTATATACCTTTTTTTTCTTCTCTGCTTTGATATGGATTTGAGGAAACTGTAAGAGAAGCATTTGGTTTAGGACTGGTGTGGTTAAAACTGATTTTTGGGCTCTCTTTCTGAGCAATGAAGTGGTAGATGACTTCTTGCTTGCTTCACATTACTACTCGATAAAATTTATGTGTGTTTTGTTTGCCAGTTTTCCTATTTTCAGTTTCAAATCACACTAATGAATCACAGTTTTATTTCAAGATCATAAAATCCACAAATCAAGGCTTTTGCTATTATATATTTTTGAGTTAAACTAACCACAAATATATGTACTTGGTTTTGACACCTGAAGTACTGAAGAGACCTTTTCCGCTCCCAGGATCTGTTAGCTCTGTTGCTGCCATGTTGTTCCTAGAAGTATCATAATAGGTATGTGCTTTCATTCTTCTAGAAAAAATCGTGTTTGGAGCACTTGTTAATCATTCTGATTGAGGGCATCCCAGATACCTGTACATTCACTTGATTTGTATGCCTCTTATAGAGAGGCATATTCCAGTATAGCCTAATGACTGTGGAGACAGGCAGGCCGACCTCTTCCTCTGGCCAAAGAAAGATTTCTCAGGAGAGCTAAAGTATTCACCCCAGACACAACTACGTTTAAAGAGACATTTTGCTTTGCAGAACTCGCATCCCTTGAGTTAGGCACTCAGGTGCACAGGAAACTAGTAAGTGAGGAGGCTGAAAAGCTAGTCTGTAGAAAAGGCTGTGGAAGGGTAGCCCTCATTTCTTCCAGCAGCTTGGAAAGGACTTGTTTACTGGCTTGGAACATGATGAAAAATTCAAACTGTGCAGTCTGACTCGAGCTCTCTCAGTATTTCCTCTCTGACAATGACAGAAAGAGCAGCATGAACTAGAGTTGAGTAGTAACAGCACTGACTAAAGAGAAGGGAGAGCCTTGATGGTATTTTTTGCTTCAGATATTCCATTTCGGCTGTGGTTGGAATAAAGGTTTTCATGTACAGTAGAAGTGATTTTAGTACTAACTGTCTAAATTCTTTGGCCGGAAGAAGGACACTTATAAACAGGTATATTGGGTGAGACGTCTTTGGATTTGTATGCTGAATAGTGCCAGGACATGCAGTTATATTCGGCAGATACCTCTTAGTGCTGTCTGGGTCTTGTTGACCGTGTGTACCTGATACAGAAGAAATTAGAGAGTCTTTGGTGCTAAGGGAGGCCAAAAGAAAAAAAAAGGGTTGGTGAAGGTACAGGTGGGGAAAAATAGAATGGAGAAATTCAAAACATGCAAAAGATTTTGGTTTYGTGGAAGTATACTTTGTTCTCTTGAATGAACATACAGTTGTACACGGGTGTGTGTATGTTCAGCTTGCCTCAATTGTTTTAAAGACAGAATTGGACTGCAGACCTGGGATCTGAGTCCAGTACTCTGCCTAGCATTCAATAGGCTGCCCAGATCATTCAGGCAGCAATGAAGTTTCACTCAAGGGTTACACTTGTCTGAAAGTAAAGAGCAAAAGGATTCTGATACAAAACCCCACCTGCATTCATTAGAATTGTGATCTCTGAATTCCACTCAGAATCTCAGGATTTGGTCCTCATTTGTCTCTTCACTGAACAATTATTTTCATTTGGGCTCCTCTTTAATTACTTTTTTTTTAGTACAAACACATCCAAATAAGAGCGTCTGTGTAATTGATATCACTTCTGATTTTATTTGACTTCTGCTAAGTATTCTTCTTCACTGCATAACTTTCTCCCCTCACCAGAAAACACTAAAACCAAAAAACTTCAAAGTATTTGCTATCATATGATTAAGGTCCAATCTGCCTCTTGACATTTTTCTTACAAAATCAAAACTTAAAGTTATTCTTTCTTTAGAGTGTTAAGTAACTGTTCTTGAACCTATCCCAGATCTGAAGGACTATTCTTAGGAATGTATTCAATATTTACTTGAATATGATCTTAGCCTTGGCTCTTTTTAAAAATACTTTTTCATAACTTCATTCCAAAGAAAATAAGTCACTATCATATACACAAAGGTTTGTTATATAAACCATTTTGTCCAGGTGAGCCAAATGATCTTTTGGAGAGAATAGAGAGTCTGAAATATTTGTTTGATGTTTGTTTTCATACTGAAAAGGAAGGTCACAGAAAGCAGGGACAAAGTCAATTTCTGTTGTTTGGTATAAATTTTCAAACTTGGTTTTCAGCACAAGGAAGAACTGGAAAAGGAATAAATGACCTGAATTCAGAGGAAAACATATGTGTGCACTGCCCAGGCACATCAGRTGGCCTTTTGGCTGTATACCTAACTGATGACTTGCGATCAGAAACAATTTAAAGATAAACATTTATTATTCAGTATTAGAAACATATTTTTTCCTGAAAGAAAGAGCACAGTTAAGACTAGTATAAATCAGTCATCTTTTTCTTTCAGTGTTTCTCAGCATTCTGTCTGAGTGTACTAATACATATGAGTGAAGAAATGGGTCTTCCGTGCAGTGTAAACACCCTACAAGATATAAATTTTTGCATACACATAGAGAGGGACTATGTCCCAAAAAGAGACAGAGAAAGCAAAGGTCTTCTATAAAGAACTGTGAAGTAAAGGAATTCTATGTCACTCTGAAAATAACAGCTAAATGCAATATGTTTTACTAAGCGCTTTACTTTTTCAATTGTGAGACCATGACAGAAGTGGACTTGTCGTCCACTAGAATCCCAGTACAGTAAAATGATATTTGAACAAAATTTCCTAGATTATATAAAAACCCACACAGTGCAAATTGTTTTAGAGTCTAGAAACCCTCATCTAATATATGACAGTATGTATTCTATAATCTCTGTCATGCATGAGCTGCATAAATGTGRTATAGATAGTTTGTAAGTGCGAAAAAAGCCACGTTGGCTCCAGGCAGAGACMGGTTAAGTTTATCAGCCTTATTAATTTAGACATAGTCCTTCATAGAAGGGGCTACGTTTTTCCAGGACCAGAAATCCAAAAGCATTTTATGTGGTATTGTGCAGCATAAAGCTGAATTTTAACAAGTCCTATTAGGTTTAAGTTAGCAGTTTGAGCATTTCTGAATCATGCTACCAGGGCTAGAAATGCTGTGGAGGGTATGGGAACACCCCTGTGTCCTTCCATCTGAAGACTATTCAGATTTAGGATGGATTAATCTGTATGCCACAGTTATTGCTACATTACCTTTTAATGTTCTGGGGTTCAGGACATTAGTTTGGATATCTGGAACTAGGCACATATATTTAGGGCTATACCTGAGCTAAGAATCCCACCTCAGACCAAGAAAAAGTTGGAAGGATGTGCTGATGTTTTCTTTATAATGGTTTTCTGAAATGTAGACGTGGGAAGGGAATTACAAGATTATGAGAAAGGGAGTCTGGTTTTTTTCTTGCTGTTCAACATAGAATAAGACAAACTATAAGGCACAAATCTGTGCTATATCCCTTATATACAATAGGTACTTACTGGCATTGGCTTTAATGGTTTACATGATCCWGAGTATATGAAGCTTTTTGAGTCCTGCTGTGCTGAAGTATAATCTTGATCCTAAACATCTGTTAATATAAATTGATAAGAAAATTTGCAAAAAGACTTTTCATAAAATCCCTTGTCATAAGCCTACAGGATTGAAGCCTACAGGGTTCAGCAATAAGCACTTCTTATCAGTCCTTAGTAGATGAACTCTGGCCTTCACTAAGGTCTTGTGATTTCTGCCTGGTGCAGAACCACCTGCTTATGCCTCTAACACTTACTAACTCTTACTCCGTTTGTCTCTAACATCCTGCTATTCACAGCTAAGTGACGGGCTGAAGGGTGGATTTTTTAACAGCAAAACATTAGATGAATAAAATCCAAATCAAAGCAAGCTTCATCTCTGTTTATTCACTTCTGTGTAATGGCTTGGTATGGGGTATATCTCTTGCCTTACCCAAAAACTGAGATTCCCTGGTGGAAAAAGCGGTTGGGATTTTATTTTCTAAGTTGTTTTGTGGAAAAGAAAATAAAAATCTGTTTAATGACATTTAAAAAAAATGAAAAAAGCAAGTACATCTACTAATTTACTGTCAGAAGTATTGAAGCCACATTAGAGTTTAAATGTTTCAACTAAGAAAGGAAAAGTAAGCAAGACTTTGAATAATTACATAAAATTGATTGTAAGTGTATGCACTGTAAGGTCACCAGTGCATTAACACTCAGTAATGGCTGCTGTACCCTGGGTACCAGTGCAAAATTTTTTTCCAGTATTTTATCTCACATCTGGTTAGTTTGCAAGAGGCTAGTAGACATATAAGCATAATTAGGGCTTCTACAAATGAAGTCTTCTAATAATCAGTACTGGGATAGGTCTGTAGAGAAGTAAAGAATGATCATATTCCTACTTAGCTTTTCTCTGGCTGTCTCTGCAGTCAATTTCTAACCAATACCATAGATAGCTCAGTAGATCAATAACGATATTGGACTATGGATATGAACATGCTGGGATCATACCATTGGCAGCCCAATTCTTGCAAAGATCAATAACTATTTTTATGCAGACTTCACAAATGTGTGCATAAGGACTCAGAAGAGTCAACCTCCATCTGCCAGGTGAAAATGCTTAGCAGAGTCCTATACTTCATAAGTTAGGTGTCCTCTCACCTCCTGGGAAAATTTTCACGATTTTTGTAAGTTTAACTAATTATTATATCTAGCAGGTACATCCAATAGTAGACTGGTTGCCCTGGTAATCCACCCTTGGGCCTGCCCCTTGGAGTCCCTCCAAGGGTTCTTATCCCTGTATCTTTTTATGTCTCTCAAATGCTGGTGCAAAACAGGATGTCCTTGTTAGAAATTCTTTTCCTTGAAAATAAGACTAAACAGAGTAGGTGAGAAAGGGAACTACTGTTCTAAAGCGAGAAAGTGATAGAAAATATACAGCTAGATATTAAAAATCTAGAAAGCTACAGATATGTAAAAARGCTAAAAATCTTTAGGCATCAGTGTTGCCCATAGGATAAAGAACCGAGCAGCAAAAAAGTTAGTAAAGCTTTTGCATAAACTAACTGCACATCTGCTTTGAGGTAATTTCAGGCAGAAATGCATTGGTTTTGTCCAGTAGTAAATTGCCTTGAATTGCTTTGCAGGGAAGAATAGGCCAATTTAAAATTTGCATGAGTGTTTCCGTCTGGACATAAATTCCCTATTTTCTCAAGCCCTTTTTCAGTATTCTCAGATGGTAAGAGCATCTCTCCTGCAAACATATGTTAAGACATTTTGGGTTCTTTCATCACTAATCTGTAAAAATATCCTCACGTTCCATCTGGAAAATAATTCACATTCCTTTTTCTATTTAAAGCTGAATTAGAAATCATTAGAGGAAGAGAATTTGGGCGGCTGTTGCTGCAAAAAACCCAAAAACCAAATCAATGGTGGTGTAATTATTCATAAGTATAGTTCATTATTCAGCCAGCTGCATACACAAGACATCACTGCCATTAAAAGCTGTGAAAAAACCCTTGATTTTTCTCAACACTTGTAGCTCAAACTATTTTTGATAAATCAGTGAAATTTGCATCTCTTATGTCTTACGTTTTGGTCTTAAAAGGAAACTTCAATTTTATTGGCACTGTAAAGTCATAGCTATGTACTGCATTAAAAATGGGTCTGTTTATTTGGCTTTATGATAGAAAAACAAATGTGTTAATTGTTATAGGAAAAAGTGCTGTTTATTTATAATTGCACCTGTTCTTGCATAATAGGAAATACAGTTTGAGCCATGCTTTCCTGGAATTGTTTTCTGACTGGTACAGTTGTTCGCTAAATCTGATACCCTTGCGCTGCCTTTCAAGAGATATTTTATTTATTCTACTATATTTATTTATTTTTTAAATGCCTGGCATGTTGCTCTTTACATTAGTATCCTAGCTMTGTTTCCTGAGCTGCTTCTGAGGATGCCTTTCAGGCCTGGACAGTAGCATTCAGTGCCTTCAAATTAGCATTCCTTGATGAAGTTGACATAACAGACAAATGCATGTGATTGTGGGCCAAGTTGAAGGTAAAGAAAACAGTGTTCTGCAAATTGTAGGGGCTGCTTGAGACAATTTTTTGGTTCTTTGCCCTCCGTAGACTATTTTGCTTACTTTAGTGTTACTCATCCTTTAATGCATTTACCTCCAAATGAGGAAATTGCCAGTGTCCAGGCAGACCCCAACAAACATCATTAAAAAGAACAGAGATTTAAATAACAAAGTTGTTTCTTCTGCATAAGTAGTAGCAATAAAACCCCACTTTCAAGTACTTTAACAAATCAAATAAACTTTCAATGGCTCTAAAAGATAGCTTAAATGCATCCAATGAGAAAAAAGCCTGAAAAGTGAAATTTCTGACCTATGGAAAACTCTTAAAACTTGGATTTCTTTTTTGATTTTCACTCCAAATGAAAGCAAAAGTTCATATTTGTAAAATTTCTTGTTGCAAGCAAATTTGGATCCATAATTGTTCGTTATTTCAGCCTGAAAGTCTGGATCAGTGGAGAAAATAATTTAGCCGGAAAACTGAGTATTTTTAGTTGTGATAAAAAAATAAAAAGAAAATATTTTTTCTTTATGTATTTTTTCTTTATGGATTTTAAATTTTTCTTCCCTCTCCATAGGATCCTATAGATTCTGCAGAAGACTATGAGTTCATGCTGTTTAGAAGAAATTATGAACAAATGTAATAAAACCAAACAAAAATGTGAGAAAGAGGAGCACTGAGTACAGTGAATGTTAAAAAGACAAAATATATTTTTAAATGTTATTGCTTGAAGGGACCAAGGCTGAAATTTAGCAATCAGATGAAGTAGCATTGCAGACGCCTGAGACTCAGACCTCACTAAGCTGATTAAATTACTGCGCAGCTAAATGGAACATTTTTGTCATATCTGGCAATATTAGGGGAAGGATGGCTATGAGGAAACAGCTTTGGTTGCTGTTCCAAATCACTTTCAAGCTTGTTTTGTTGCTTGAAATCACTTTCAAGCACAAGGTCTAAGAATTTTTTGAGAACAGAAGTTCCCTCTGGAAGCTCAGGAGACAAGTTACCTGTGCTGCAGATGTTATGAAATGGTCTACAAGAGAAAAGTGACCTGTTAGCATGGCTCTGCAAAGAGGTATTGATCAGATAAGAGCTGGGCCAACATTTTTGAAAGCTCAGAACAGAAGCAAACTGTACAGTGCCATAGGCATACCCTTGAATATTCCAGGGCCTTTGATAAGTAGTGTAAAATCCTGGCTCAAGTGCTCATCACAGTGTCTGAGGAGGCCACAGGAATGGGTTTCATATTTTGCAGGGCTTCGTTCTGTGGTAGTTTACAGAAAGTTTTGATGTCCTTCACTTGCACAACTAATATCATACCTACCCTTCCTTTAAAATACACATGAAGTCAAATTTTAATAGAGAAGACACAGAAGTATTGGTGAACAGATAGATCCATGCCCTGCTGCAGAGCCAGCTTCAGGCTAAGGCCATGGAAATGTGTCTGGCATACTAACTTCAGCCATTTAAGCAAATTTTCCACCTGGTAGAAATGATCTCCCTGTCATATGGAACAATCTTCTGTCTGCTTCTCAGTCACTTTCACATGCTTTGAAGAGAACAGATTGCTTTTCCATATCTGCAATATATCCTAGAGTTTATTCCTTGTCATTGAATAGCTGAGGAGATCAGAAACCGGTTAACTTACTATGTAGAGTGTTATTAGTGCAGCATGACCTCACATGAAGATGAATTATTTTTAGGAAAAGGCTGTCATTTTTGAAATTAGATATGATGAGACTATTTTTGTTGTCTCTCAACATAAATCAGTGCATTTATGTACACTACATATCTTTCCCAGATCCTCAATGAAAGCAAGTTAGGTTTGGGAATTTAAAATTAACGTTAGCTACTTTTCAGAGCTTTCATTTTATTTCAGCATATTCAGATTTAAGGCACAATGATGTGTTTTAAGTTGACATTTCTTATCACTAACATCGATGGACTGGCAAATCCATATTAGATTGGGAAGTGTTTTGTGGAAGAAAATGACTTCATGTGACATAGCCTGTCTTCCTGAGGGTCTATGTTGACGAAAAGGTTTTCTCTTAAATGGATTAAAAAAAAAATATTGTAAAAGCTTTGAGATAAAAAATTGCACACAGCTATTACTTTCCAAGTAGTTTACTTGGGAAATCATGTAATTAACAGATTTTTGGAAAAAAAAAAGTCATATTTTAAAATATGTTCAGATTACTCTGAAGTTAGATTTGAACATATACTGGCATTAAGTCCTGCTGGAAACGTAGCTAAAATGATAACACTCTGGGAGAAACTTTGTTGTGAGTAAGGTTGCAAAAAATCCATAATTTGCTAACCAAAACCAACGTGACTTTACTAATGACAGAGTCATTGGACTGCATCCCAGTAGAGTTGAACTCTGTTCTTGGCTTGCACACTGGCCTGCTGGGTGAGTTAAGGGAAGGTCCTTGACTTCAGTCAATATGACCATTAGTGATCCTATCTCTTTTGAAACAGATTTTGGGCTCTACTGATGAAAAGTGTTATTGTCACATATCCTTATTTAATATTATGTTAATATTATTCAACTCAGGTGTTTTCTTCTGAGTGAAAGTGAGTTTTCTTCTGTTTGCTTTAGGAAGATTCAGTTGTATTCTTCTTCATGACCTTTTCTGCAATTTTGTTCTTCTCACTGTAGCATAGTCTAATATTTAGTTTTTTGCACATTTATAGGTTTAGGGAGAAACAATAAATACGAAATAATTAATTCGTGCTACATTAACTGTCTCTAAGAATGTGTCTGGAGTAGGAAAAGTTAAACACTGCAGGACTTTATTTAACATGTAAAGATACACATGCTGTTAAACTGACCAAAGTGCTTGCTTAATGGACTTGAACACAGTGCCACATTTCTTTCCTATGGTTCAACGGAAAGCAAGATCCCTTCTGTGTTGTTTTTGTCTGTGCCTACTGGTGCTCTCCCGGGCAGCATCCAGTTCTGGAGGAAAATGACATTCCAGACATGGTTGTTGATAATCAGTCTGGAAGTTGCTGCCATATGCTGGCAAAGACAGACTTGTACAATTTGGGTGTGGCAAGGTGGTAATGTTTCCTGTTGGGACAAGGGATTGGTTTTCTTTATTATATTTTGCTATTTCTGTTGTATTTTTATCATAAATCAAACTGCTGAGGAGAAAACACTGAAATAATAACGATTGGAGTAGTAATAGCAGCAGGGGCATGGGAATGTGTGTTTTGTACTATCTGTTGAGTTTTCCAAGCATAAAATCTAGTATCACTTCAAGCAGAGCCTGTTATATTATCATATTTATATATATTACTCAGATGAAGCTAGAGTTTCTTTCTCCGAAGGCCACACATTGACATTTTCCAAAAGCCATACTCAGAAAAGATATATTATATGTCTCAGAAAACAGCAACTCTGATATTAATATACCAGGCAGTGATGGCCACAGCTGCTCAAGGACAATGTCATTGTTAGGACATCCCAGATGCATCACAGATGGGCAGTGTGTGCAGCACCTTCTGGCCATGGCCCACAAGGTTTGTCTCAGCAAACTGTCCGGCTAATGTACCTCCTTTTATTGCTGGTATTTGGACTGCTCAACTGAACCCAATCAACACCTAACACGGCTGCTTATGTGACATAAATGCATCATGTAACTGCACAGAAATGCTCATGCCATAATTCAGAGAACTCATATCCAAGGTTGTTCAATCTGCCTAATCTGTATCTGACTCAGGTCAACAATATCGTCCTTATGAACCTGAGAGATTCGTGTGGATTTTTTTGCTTCTTGGGAAGAGTTTAGAACACTAAATTGCTGTTATAGACAAAGATAATTATTCTCTTCCTACCAGGAATAAGGTTCTTAACAGCAGAATATGTTAAATGAAAAAGTAAAACTGTAGAATCATAGAATGGTTTGGGTTGGAAGGAATCTAAAAGATCTTGKCAGTGAGGTGTAGATAAACTGTATACTGCCTAAATTATGAGTGTTTAAACTCTGCCTAGTTTTGCTTGTCCTTCGCTGTGCCGCTGGGGCTGTATGATCCACAGGGCAAATGTTGTCTGAAAAGRTGTGAATGAGCGTTATCTGAACCTCATACACAAGGAGAAATTCGAGAAGTTTCTAATCTGCTGCTAGGGAAACCATAATCCYGTGTAGAGAACATCTCTCTAAAGAATGTACTTTTAGATAAGGTGTATATCTTAAGGGTGTATTGCCTTTATGTGTCGGGGAATTTTGCAGCATGAACCTTAGCCATTTTTCTGTGATCTCTTGAGAACTATCTCCTGCTGGTCTGGTGAGCAGAGGGTCAGCAGTAGCATCAGGAAAGGCTGGAACTACTGTGGATTCTCAGTAAGTTCAATGTGCCAGAACACATTAAACTGTACACTGAGCTCTGCTCTTCAGGCTCAGTCAATTGCTGTCACTTTGTGGAGGAAGCCGACAGTGTTAGGAAGACACCTGTCCTGGGATTTGGCCCTTTTGTAATGATGAAAATATGTTGAAATCTCTAAAAAATTATCCAAATCCTCAAATTATACCTGGACAAAATTTTGGCTGGGGAAAGGTTAAAATGTTAGAGAAACAGAAATTCAAAGACATTTTGGCTCCATCCACTTTCCAGACTGAACCTGGCATCTCTCATCACAACAAAAGAACAAACTAAATCTTGTTAAAATATATGTCTACTTTAGAYGTAACCAGAGGGAAGATGATTATTAGAAGGATGGCTCAGCTCAGGAGAAATCTTCATTAATTTGTTTTTTTCTCATGAAAGCACAAGCTGTACCTCAGAAATGTTTGTTTGACTTTGTGAAAACAACAAAGAATTTGCTAGTACCTTAGGCAGGGGATTTCATCTTGGATTACATAATACTTAGGAGTGCCCAAATGAATAATACCCCAAATAACGATTGCAGCAATTTTTGCATCTTTGAAGTAGAATGACTTAGCTCCATGTTGGATGCAGGCTATTAAACTGGTGAGAAATTGCTGATGGTAGAAATACATCTACCAACTGATCTGGTTTCTACAAATTGCATCATATTTTTCTGAACGAGACACAAAAACCCACGAGAACTTTTACACCAGTATTTCACATTAAAGTTTTCCTTGTAAACTTAAAAATGTTTATTGCAGTCAGAGGGTTTTATTTCCTCATGGGTTTTTTGCTTGTTTGTTTTGTTTGGTTTTTTTTTTTGTTTTTTACTTTTGGCCATACTGTGCGTTTCTCCTTTCCCTAACAAGTCTTTAATGGGATACTGTAGCTAGCAAAGTACAGACTTGTGGTTTCACACAGAATATGTGCTGAAATTTCGAATTCTCTTGTTAGAAATGTGCCTTTAAAGATAATATCAAATAGTTCTAGGACTGACAAGAAATTATATCTAAAGAGAAATTCAAACAAAAATACATCACTTTTACATGTCCTGAATTTGTGTAAAACTTTTTATATTCCAAAATAGATGGGRCCAGATCTCTGGATAGTACCCCTATTATACCAGTGCTGTTGGATTCTCATTAAGAACCATAATTTCAGGCTCAGGGAGATCAGAAAGATCTGAACGACACACAGGAAAAAAAAAACCCCCTAGAGTAGTCATAATGCTGCTGTTAAACATTGTACCACAGTATGCCTTCAATTCTTGCATAACCTGCATTTCTGTGGTTTCTCTGCCAGTTTAATTTTTGATTTATGGATTTTAAAATCTCACTTGTAGTTTCAAAAGAAATTAGAAAATTTGTTGGATGATCCATTTTGTCATGCTGATTTTATTCTCATAATCAATAAGAAGAATAAATGAAAGACAGCATTGTAGGTATAAAATATATTGATGCTTTTTTTTAACAGCAAAGGCTTCAGCTGTGCCTGATAACACAAATGATATCATAAGGCAGTATCTGTTGCAGAATCTGAAGTTTTAGCAACACATCACGTGCAAAGAGTGCTTATGTTAGCATTCAAGGCAACATCTAAGTTCTTTGTTGTCTAGTCATTATCAAACAGTTTTTCTAACACCTGAAATTGTTTATAACATCCCAGGAAAGGATAATTTTAGAGGAGTTTGAGACTTCGTTAATTTGAATTGTACGGCGTTTTTCTTTGTTTGGGGTGTTTGCATGTACAGATTGCATGCAAGACTGGAGATAATTCTGGAGGAAGCAAATAGGCAATTGAAGCTGTCATCACTGAAAGACAAAATGGAAAAAAGTGGATTTTTAGAACCACATCCCTGAAATAGTTGAAGAGGACTAGCTCTTGAAAGAACATGTGTGTTTGAAGATCAAGATAAATAAAGGAGGAGAGCCAATGAAGAATTAATTTACATTAACCTAAATTAGAAGACTTTGGAGATAAATTTTAAAGGATTCTATGAAAAAACCTGAAAGACCTAAGATAGAAGAGAAGGATGTTATCATACTGTAATATTATTTTAATACCTGCATAAGAATTGGAGCACTTATATGTTAAAAGCAAAATGCATTCATCTTTACACTCCAATGGGTTTGATAAAGAAAACAAATTCCAAAGTAATATCAAGTATCCTAAAAAAATATTAATGACCCCCTTGTTAGTTGTTAGTTGGCCCAGAATGAGATTACTGAAGAAAATTCWTTATTTTTTAGCAGGTAGGCTCTGAAAAACAATCTTTCTTCTCCGTATGCACAACTAGCTTTTTCATTGCAACGTGGTTTCCTTCTGCAAAGCAAAGCAGAATGGAAAAAAGTGCTATTTCTCTGTAGGGGGTCTCCATGAAGTAAATAACTCTCCTTAGATCATTTACGAATATCAAAGCTTTTATTGCAAACAAATTCACAGACTTTTCCGTGCAACATTACTTGAATAAGATCTCTTTTTCAATCACTTAGATTCAAACTTGCTCTCTGGCTTTTCTATATTCAGTGTAAGTGGCACTGTAAAAATTACCAGGAATTTCCAACATCCTTCTTACTTTGGCTGCGACAACAACTAATATGTACAGACAATTCAGAACTCTCGAGAACTATGGAAATTACTTGCATTGTTGACTAAAATTATTTGAGAGCCATTAGTATTTAGGAGTTGGCCAGACATCAATCGTTTGCTCTTCTTGTGCAGCTCCATCACTCCTGTGACTCAAAAATATCAGATAAAATAATGCGCTGAGGAAGAAGGTGGAGGGAAGTCATATTTTTCAAAAGCCAGACAGGAGAGGAAGATTTGTTAGAGCATGCAAAAGCATCCACATTCCTGTCTGCTTGGCATGAGCAAAGGGTAGGAGAAGCCTGATGGTACAGTGTAGTGTCATAGAGCTGCCAGTCAGAGCTGTGGATAGATGAAAAATGGAGGGGGATGTGAGGTAAGGGAAACCATCTGGGATAGGAGGACACCAGTATGAGTGTTGCTATGAGCTTTGCTACCAGATGCTGGCTGGGAAATCTGATGTCAAACATGCGAGTTATGCCTGAGAGGATTCAGGGTGAAGTGCACTTCTGATAATGCCTGAATGGTGTCCTGGTCAATGCTCTAATCAGACACCTGTAAGAGAGGACAGGATGAGGACTTTTGACATTTTCATGTTTTATAGGTGATTACAGCTTATTTCAAAAGGTGAAAAAGAACAAAGTAACTTAACATGTTGGTGTAGTCTTTGCACTATTGACTGGAGCAGATGGCAGAAGTGCTGTGCTACAGAGATAGCAGGAAAAAAGAAAGAACTGGTAGCTTCTGTGAAACAGCAGACATGTTATGTTCCTTGCATCTGGTCCTATGCCCATCACATGGCATTGTGAATATTTTTGCCAAAATCAATTCCACTTTGAATTTTCATTTACATGTGGTGGTTTCAGTAATTGCCTGAAAAGCTGTCTCACAATAAAAATACAATTTCTGGTCAAGTCCAGAGAAAAATTTGCCTGAGAGCAGCTCAGCAGCAACGAGGAAAAGAGTGGATGCTAGGAGCTGGTATTGAACTCCTGGCCTGAATAAAGCAGTTCCGAAAAAGAAGCTTCACTTAAGTCAATGGAATCACTTACTCTAGGCTGGGATTTTCCTAGATTTTGTCAGAATATTTCAGCAGTCTCCGATTTGCCTAGTGCAGGATGGAAGGAGTTTAATAATTTCCTACTTTTCTGTAATTTTTATAATCAAGCTACATTTATGATGAAAATGGATGTGACAAAGGGACATGAGAAGCCTCCCCCTATTCAAAAGATGGGAGTCAATCTCCTAACTTGTCTAGCTCCAGTAGAAAGAAGTACCTTGCAGTGATATGCATCCAAAAATAATTTAATTCATAAATTATATGACCTGTTCTCACCCTTAGTAAGTAGCAGATAGTTCTAGAATCTTCTGGACTATTTCTCTTATTTCATCAGGTTCCAGACATCTATGTAGATTTAGGTAATTGTCAGATAAACTTCCATATTTTTATGTGCTTACTCAAACCTCACGCTGAACTTTACTCCTTTTCTTTTGTAACTGTACATTGACATCTATACTAAAAAATGAAAAGAAGTTCTGAAAATTTACTTTCTCTTTTCCCATTGTTCAAAATGACGGTACAGTTGTGATGTGACTCACAAGTAACCTGCTGAAAAATCATTTACATTCTCATCTGTGCATTACACTGTTGGCAAAAATAGGCGATGATCCTAAGTGGATCTGACACTAAATGCTCATGTTGCAGATAACAATTTTCAGCAGTTAGACTCCTATGTTCCCATGTTTTCTTCTGCCCCTCACTTACTAATGTCAACAACTATAACATTTTTAGAATACCCTGGGAAGAGTGGCTCCATTTTGAGTGGTTAAGATTGTAAAAAAATGTGCCTGAAGAACAAATGTTTATAAAAAGCCTTGGGAGACTTTGTGAAAGTATCAAGGATCAGTGCTGTTTGTTATCATGCACAAATGGTAATATTTACATCACTTAACCTATGTGCAACCTTTTAATGTAAGGTTGAATACTGCTTGAATATATGCAGTATTCACAAGGTAGATGTGAGACAAGAAAGAAATTCTGAACGCAAAAAAATCCAGCCCTTGACCTCAGATCTCATTTAATGTTTTCTCAAAGATATCGAATCTTGAATTTAGATAACTGTTTTGGAAATAAGGGTTATATAGCTTACAAAAAAAGAAAGCAAACTGCAGTATTAAATTTCTCACCCTACCACTATATGTGCTGTAATGCAATGTAAAACACCTCTCTCCATTCCCTCTCTACACTTTATTTATGGAATACTGAGAGCAAAATGCATCTTGACGAGTTCATGAGGTTGGGTGTTCAATAAATGTTGAAATAAAGTTTTTCCATGTTGTTTCTGGAGGAGCACAAAGGAATTTTAAACCTTTTTCCTACATCTAGGGTAAAATGGCATTCTGTAGTCCAACCAGAAATGGTGACTTATTTTATTACCTGTTCCATTTCATGTGATTACCATAGAGTATTAATAATTGGCTGCATGGGCATATTTAAATTCGTGATAGCATCTTCTATATGCTCTTTAGAAAGTGTTATTTCAGTCTCATTGTGTGCAGTACTTATGCTTCAGGGCTTTGTGACCAAGCAAGTCTTCCCTACTGAGGCTTAAGACCCAATCAAAGAAACAGTCAGAAGATGAAAATATTGTACAAGAATTTTCTGAGTTAATGCAGAAAAATGCAAGTTGGTCTTCTCCATACAGTGAACTCTCAGGTTGCCCTTACGTAGTCCTTGGCAAATTGTATTCAAATGAATTCTAGGAGGCTGTTGTTTTTCCATTACACTAATCATAGAAATGATTATTTTTATAATTGTTCAGGAAAAGCTGTTTTATTAGCCCAGACCAGTCCTCTAAAGTAAGAATCAAAACCTTAATCTCATTGGTTATATATTTCATAAGAAATTTTTTTGGGGGGAAGTTTCAGAGGGTAAAGGTTTTTTGTCTTGTCTCCTTAAATCTTGCACAGACTTTTTCTTATATTGTTCTTACATAATTGTGATTCTCTTTCACAATCTTTCACTTATAAAACAGTGTTTTAGGATATATGCACTTTCTGCTGACAACTTTACCAGTCTGTCACAATTCCACACTACATTTTTAATAGCAGGCATGCACAAGCACTTCTGGTTTGGTGGAATTAACCATGCACTTGGATTTAAACCAAACACTTCAGTTGTTTAAGAGAATGAGAGATCTGAATCATATCTGGCTCTCCTGCATGATGACATAAATCTGCTCAAACAGTTAGGTACCATTATTAAAAGATAGGTTTAATGATAATAACATCAGATCTCAGTAATGCTTTGCATATCCTTGTATCTGATGACCAGAACAGGTTTGCGCTGAATGACTTCACAACAGATCCATCATGTAGCAAAGCTTAAATTCTGTGAGTGGCAGAAAACAGCCTTTTGAAATGTATTAATTTACATATCTTTCCAGTAGCACTACTATAATAAAGAACACAAATACATGGACGATGACCTTCATGTCTCAACATCTGAAATCATTATTTCTCTGCAATATAAACCAAGGTGTTTACTTGTTTTGGTTTTGATTATAATTTGTCAAATGTATCAAAACTTAAAAATGCACAAACCCACACTACTTTCACTATGAGATTACTGTGTGCAAGTGTGGTTTTGAGAAGAATTTTCCTTTGTTTTGTTTCAAGGTTTTTTCTCTGGCTTCTTTTCCTCTTTGGTCTATCAAAAACATTATGTCCAAACTCTGAGCCATAAAAAAGTTTTCTAAAAATTCGTGAAATATTTGTTATGGTTCTTTTAGTTCTGTCAATGGAGGGCACATGGAGGATAAACTTCAAAGAAAAATGAATTTTCACTGTTTAGACGGAGTTTAAAATTCAGTTAACTTATTGAATATTTCAAAACAAGAAAAGGAAAAATTAGAGATAAAATAGAGAAACATTTAGATTTTTACATCATTGACCAGATAATAAAATTTATCATTTATGAATTATGCACAAAAATGTCTTCAACATATCACAGAATAACATGAAGCCTTTGAAAAACAGCTTTACAACAACAGAGTTTATCACTTGTCTAGATTTAATATAAGGATTGTATCTTTGTCATTAGCTAATGCATAATTTTTGTACACGTTAATGACAAATTTTTGCTAGAAAAATAATTGTATGTGCCCCAAACTTGTTCATTAGAGTTAATGTGAATTGTCTGCTGAATCAGTAAAAATAATGGAAAGGACTGGAATCTGGTAGGAACTTCAGTATCATCTGTTGCACTATGTCTTTCATTGAAGTGCATTAAAAAAAAAAAAAAAGTAGCAAAAATTTATAAACCTTAGCAGTTTATCATGACATCTAGAAATTACTAATTCAAACCAAGGAAGGCAAAGCATGCAACATTTTTTCTTCTAGGAGGAAAATACTAAGCACTTATTTTCCTTCCAGAGTCTGAAAGAAAACCAGATCTCAAACATAGGCTTTCATTGCTGCTATGAATCACAGACAAAACAAATTATTCGAATATCAATACGGAAAGCTGGGGATTTGGTTTTCATTCTTTGAATTTTCTAAAATTCAAAAGAAAGGTACCTTATACACGGGCTTATAGAATTAATTCAAGTCTTAACATTTTTGAATGTCTTACTAAATAAATTCTATTTTATATTATCTCAATTATCTTAAAAGTTCATTTTCCAAATTTAAAATATAGGGACAAATTTGGAGGTATCTTTTTCCTTATCTTCATCCAATGAGGGAAAAAAATACTTGCTTACATTTTAAGAGATCATATTATTAAGAAATTCAAATTAATTTAACCTCAGAACACACTTTACGATCTACAGAGAAAAGGAGAAATGAAAGAGCAGAATTTTAGAATTTAGGTGATGTTTTCCATCATTAGCATGTGATTTATTTATAGTCAGTTTAGATTGTATGTTTATCTAAGAACCTGATTATTCACACAATTTGGTTGTGTGGTRATTACAATGGTTCAAAGAGGTGTTGGGTAGCGCTATGAGAAGAAAATCCATGGAGAGTTGCTACATAAGAAGAATCTGGTTTCAGMATGTGGTTTCAGCCAACTGAGCTTCAGATTTTGGTGACTGTTATAATACTTAGGAAAGTGTTGTAAAATGTTTACACTCTTTCTTGCATTTCCACTTCTGACAGTGTCAGAGATTGAGCTATGTGGCAAAGATGGAAAAAAAAAGCCCTCATATTTTAACTCCTCTTTTCAATCCAGTCTTAACTCTGACACTGTTCTTCCTCCCCCACATCTTATATGTGTAGCAAGAGGATGATACAGAACTCTTGCTTTGCATTGGTTGCAGTCTGAAATGTACCTTTCTAATGATCTTTATAATGATCTTTCCTGAATTTATGTTGGTTTTGCCTCTGCACAAGTTAAAAAAAAAAGTATGTTACAAGATCTGAAAGTTTTACCTAACCAGAAAAGGCAAACTCTCAGCAAACATTCAGCAATCACATTCAGTAATCTTGTCCAGCAGTATCATACTTGCAAAGGATGGCTGGCCGTTGGTTCAACTGGGTATGGCAGTTTTAAATACATTTCACAGAGGACACCTAGAGACAAACTCATCACTTTGATGATTTTAAAGAAGTAGACTGAGCAAAATTTGCAATTTATTCTAAACTCAGAACTTCATGAATATATGAGATAATTCTGTAATGTTTTTTATCACTTCTGTACATCTTCACCACTTTGGAGTTTTTTCTGATATTGAAGAACTAAAGTTGTTTTAAAAAAATATGTATATTATATAATGCTATATAGATATATTAAGTATTATGTAATATAGATCTATTAAGTACTGAGGTTACAGTATTATGACAGCATCTTTGCGTCTTCTCAGTGTCTCTTGTAGCTTTATTCTAGGTCTATCAACAGTGAATATGAAAAGCTGTTCTATGGATGTATGCTTAGTTTTGTAGCCAAAAGATGAACTGATTACAAGCCTCTGACACCTTTGTCAGATGTGCTATAATGAAAATTCATTCAAAAACAATGATTAGCAGGAACACCCAAGATTTGCTGCTCAGTTCATTTCTTCACTTCGAAATCATGAGTTAAGAGATTTCTCCCTCTCAATACCAGAGGATGAACTACATGTAGTGTCGATGTCCCTTTAACAGCTGGCCCAGCTCACAACCTGTGAGGCAGAAACAGAGACTTTGTAATTTTCAAGTTCAGGGGGGAATTGATGTGGGGAGAGAGGTGAGTTGTCCTACTTAAACAGTGCTGGACTTGAACTATATAACATATTAATATCTCACCTTTCTCCAAATCCCACAGTAGAACTAAAAAGCAAATTCACTCAAATTGTTCCTCATGCTGAAATAATCAATTCTCTGAGCCGTTAGAAGTAAAGGACTTCACTTTTGCATTGTGTATTGTTAGTGTGAATATATATGTATAGAAACACACACACACATATCAGTAAAGGTTCCTTTCTGCCTTTGCCTTTGGACTTTAGGTACCACAGGAACATTATAGAAATTCAATAAAAAAATCGTGCTGACTCATTTCCTGAAGGAATGAAGTCATTAAATCTCTTCATCTTAGATTGTGATGTCAGTCTTCTTCATAAACTTTTAGCCTAAGACTTGAAGCGAGACTTGCTCCTCCGACATCATAATGATAAGAAACAAGAGAAAAAATTTGAGGAGCGTGTGCATTTTATAAAAATTAATGATTCTTTAAAAGAAGGAAAATAATAAGCCTTTCTGTCTTGATGCATGGCAGAAGGAGTATAGAGGGACAAAGACTGGAAAGGCAAGAGAAGGACCTGATTGATCTCTGAAATGGTTTTAAAACTTGTACAAATCAAAACCAATGTATAGCAGACTCACATTGGACATTACAACCAAGTGCTTTAGGATTGTATTTCCATAAAGCCCATAGGAGGATTTTCTTGATTTAGAGATCCGTACCAAGCTTGAGAATAAATGCCTACCCTGTCTTACCTGCGCAGCCTGAATTTATTTTGGAGCTTAGTTACCAAGCCACTTCATGGTATTTGAAACATCATGGCAGTCAAGTGAAGTGCCAGGAGTCTGGAAAAGGGGAAATTTTGTACCCATCTTTCAAAAGGGTAGAATGGAGGACCCTAGGAACTGCTGAACTGTCAGCCTCAGCTCTGTGCCTGGGAAGATCATGCCAGGAACAGATCCTCTTAGAAYCTCTGCTGGGGCACATGGAGGACAGGGAGCTGATTTGCGACAGCCAGCATGGCTTCACCATGGGAATGTTGAATGAGGCACTTCGTGAAGAGGTTTGATCATTCTTTCTCTAACTTATATTACCAGAAAAGGAAGTAACTTTTTTAATTTGCTAGCAAGTGACAAGCTTTTTCCCTTAAACACAGAACTACAGAGCTGAAACAAACTTCAGTACTGTAAATTGACTTCCACACAAAGGCAGATGACTGATTCACACTTATCAGAGTTTTCCACTTATCTTTTTGAGCTTATGAGCTGTCATTAATATTCAAGCTTAATTTGATTAGTTGTTTAGTATACAATCTTCTAATGGAAGACTCCATGATACACAACTGTGTGGGAGTCATTTTTTCTTTGGTTGACTGCAGATGTAGTTTGAACTTTGCTTATTTGTTATTTACTTGCCATTTTCCTGTTAAAATATGCTGTTTTCTGCTGCTTCTACAGCTACCAAAAAGTACACATTTTGATTAAATTTTCCCATATATGGCATTTGCTACATGAAGAATTTACCTTGAAATTGTTCTTCTTTGACATGAAGAAGAGTGAAGGGTATGAGGGGACATATTTTTGTTCTCCCTATTAAAAATAAGAAAAACCATGAAGTCTGATAATGACTTAATATCTTACTCGAGGTTTGCCAGAGTCAGGAGCTTTAGTTTTTACTGTCCTTGGCTGAGGTAAGGTCAGTAACAATTACTTTGCAGACATATCCTATCCTCTGAATCTGGAGGCTACATCCAGTGTGCAGATCACAGTATATATATAAAAATAAGAGTGTAAAATAACACACGTAGGTGAAACTGAGCAAGAATTTCTATTCAAATAAAATTTCTGAGTGCTATGAATGGTCTGTTGTAAGGTACCACATCAAACACCTTTTGCCTGAGCGAGCCATTTCCCACCTTACATCCAGGCACTGAGGTGAAAGATTCAGTTAACCTTAACCCTATTGTTTCTTCCTTTCTGAGCGCTTGAACATTCTTAAATAATTTTTCTTTTTTTGGGTGCTGCTGTGAGTTGCACATAATTCACTCTACAACCAGTACCATTTTATAAGATGCCCTGAAGGCAAGATAACTCCTGATGCTGAGCAACTGTAGACATCATGACGTTTGATTGTAAGAAAATTTACTACAATTTTTTATAGCCATAAGAAAGTTGACTGCACAAAGATGTACAAAATTACGTACATAAAATCACAGCATATGTGCACACACGAGCACAGAGATACCCTAGCAGCTGTAAATTATTTTGATGCATTGAAAAAATATAAAAAAAATGCTGACAAAGAGAAAATAAAACCCAGGTAACTCAGCCACAAACATTATTGAAATATTTTTTCTCTAGGTTTGGTAAGAAAAGCACCAATAATTTTTAAAAGGCCATTAACTTTAAATTGCTTTCTCCTTCAGGCAAGGATTTTATCCTTTTTATCATTTCATTATTATTATTTAAAACTGGCAAAGTTTCTGGACAAAAATATAGACGAAAAAACTATTACAAATATAATTTCCTTGAAGAAGGTAATATAAAACTCTACTAAAGTTATTCATCTTGAGTGACATTTTACACATGTGAAGAGTGCCAGAGATAAGAAAGCAATTTTTTTTTTTAGCTATTGAAGTATAATATATCTTCTTATAAGTTGCAAAGAAGATGTGTGCATGGACAACTGTGAGCAGTCTTGTTTTGCCTTACCTAGACTTGAAACTGGGATGGACAAAGTCAAGTTTTGATCTGCTGACAGTGTTACTGTGGAGCTGCTCCTGAGCTAATACAGTAAAAAAAATAAGCAGTATATGTTAGTTTTTGTTTGGTGATAGGTTAATATGGTTATATACAGGGAGCTGACATATGATGGAATGAACACCTGTACCCTGAACTGACCCATAGTGTCATGGAGTTCCACTATTATTTCTGCTATGAGGTGTTTAAGTGTTGCAAGTTACGATGTTTAATATGCATAGTATGTAAAAATATATGCTATRTATTTTTTATAGTTTTTGCCATTTCTTAAATGTTAGATAATCTTGGCTAAAAAAAAAATGAACCAGTGGTATTTGTAGCAGGTGAGGAGGAAGAGAATCCATGCTGTTTAACCTTAGGCCTCTAGTTTGCTTGTCTGACAGAGGAATTTAAAATATGTGGAGAATCCAAGATGCGTTACAGGGCACTAAGTGAAAAGGTTCATAATATAGGTATTCTCCATAAGCTTTTTCTACCTATTCTTTGAGCCCATGTGAAGCTTTTGTGCAGTGATTGGTGTTGGATTCTTCATAGCGCTCTCAGGTCATTTGCAACAAGCTCAGATTTTGTCAGAATTTCTCAGCCCATGTAGAAATCCGATGCTTTGGAAATGTGTTTCAGGAAATAAGTAGATACAATACTCATATTAATGTGTTCTCAAAGAATTTTGTTGCCTTCCCTCTGAGTCCAGGGAATGAGATTACTCTGTTCATTCACACAGAGTAATGCAGTAATACATAAAGGTCATTTGAGAGCTTTACAGCTGCCATTCAACATGTGGGAGGCTATCAGAATACATCCCTGGATTTACTGCAAATAATGGATACAGAACAGGACACTCTTAAATACCATGTGAAAGATTGTCTCTTCATTACTTTTTTTTCTTTTTGGTAAATTTTACTTACATTTTACAAGAGATTGTAGATTCGATTCAGCACCAGAGAAGCAGTAGCAATTTTTATGCTTGGTTTATTGAACTTGGTTGATTTTCCATAGTCACGTGTTTGTATTTCAAATACTATTGAGTGCCTACACTTACATTCTGACACACTATTTTTAGTAGCACATTGACTTTACAATTCATTTATTCACCTCATGCACGTATGGAAACAAATTCACAGTGTAATCAGACTTTGAAAGCTTATTCCGACTGTACCACAATATTTTGAGCTAATCATATTCTAAATGGTGCTTTTTGAACTGTATTGCATATTTCATTGTGATATAGTTTTGATATGACTTTTCCTTTTTCTAACACATCAGTTTTCTTTCTGTGGTGTGTTAGATACCACCATACCAGAAGTCTACAAAAGCTTACTGAGGAAGAGTATTTTATAGGTATGTTTATATTTGCTATACAGGTGTCCAGAGCTCTACTGAGATATTTCCTTGGAAACTTAAACAGAAAGAGCCTAAAACCTCAGTAATAATTTGCACATCAAGAAAAGACTACTTAAACTACTTGCTCAAACTTAACTAGTGTGTTTGCATCTTTTTTCTTTGCTTGTTTTTATTTTCTGTAAATTATCTCTGTTTGTAAGTCAGAAAGAGGGAAATTCATTTCACAAAATAGGAGTAAAAATATCTGAGCTTTTTATTTAGTCAACAGAGGGAAGTAGGCATTGCAGGGTACAATTTTTATCATAGAGATAATATCTAAGAGAGGATAGATGAGAAAATAGGCCTAGGAAACATTTTCTTTCACTTACACTGGAAAATAAATTTTTCTTTGACTTCATTGTAGTTTTGATTATTTTCTTAAAATARTTTCAACTTAAAATATAAGCTGAAATGTATTTCAGGAGAAAAATTTTAAAAATATTTATATAAAAACCATTTAGATAACAATTCAATTAATCMGAGAAGATTTCATAAACCTTTTTGGTTGGCCTCTGACTTCAGTTTTTTATTTGGATAAGTACTTTTTACTCTGCTACTGTGCTCTTGTTGGTTCTATGAAATTCAGTTCAGAAAGCAAAGGCCAGGGCAGAATAGATATAAAGATCATTACACTGGGATGCCATATGTTGTCATATGACATTGAGCTCCTGTGCATCTGTACAATTCTTTTCCCTTCAAATCCAATCTGAATCTGTTCTGGGCAGTGCRTAACAATATTATAGTCTGAAATCTGGCATATTTTTTAGAAACCACAGCCAAATATGCTGCCATTCACCTTCTATTCAAGCCAGGAACAGCAGCCAGATTTTCCCATCTCATTCAACATTTGCCTTTAGTAGCATGATTCTTGTTACTAGAAATAGCTACACTATGTGCTTCAGCAGACCATGATAGTTCTATCTTGTTTTGTGTGAGGAAAATTATTGGACACACTTATAAACACTAGATATGGTTTACAGAAACTTCATGTTTTTTGTAATATCAATGGAATTTATCTTTCATTGGTGTAAATTGTCACTTCGTTGACCTTCTATCCTATCATTAACTTCTATGAGGTCACATATAATTYTCTACTGAGTATTTTTCTAGGCTGCTTTTTCTTTTTTGTTTGCTATTTTTTGCACTGAATAAGTACAGACCACTGTATAAATAGCACTACTGATTAGATAGTATTCCAGTAACAATTTTTGTCCTAGATTAAAACCTAAATGTTCTGAGCAGTAGCATAAATTTCTATTTATAGAAAACAGATGACAACCTATAAGAGTGAAGGGTAAACCATTTTACTCTGCAAAATAAATGCAAAGTTGTACTGGATATGCTAAGTTCTTACTTTTCATGGCATGTGARGAATGTCCTCATGATTTGTCAAATACATATGGGGTGATTTGGAAAAAGGCCATCTGCCCTGTGGTAGAATACAAACAGAGACGGCTGTTGCGCTCAACAATGCACAAGACTAAAAGAATTTTATCCCCCTGAGATCTTCTTGGACATATGATTGTAAGAAAATTGGATTGCTTTGCTGATATTCATCATTGAAGAGAAAATGTGGTGAAAGGATAATCAAAACTGAGACCAAGAGAAGATAACCATGGAAAGGAAAAATGGAAAATAAAGAAAGTTATTTTATTTAGCTAGGTTCTCTTTCTTGGTGTTGCATGTTGTAAAAATGTTCACAGTACTTGTTTATGGAGTGGTTCAGATCCACTGTGTGCAACCACGGGTTATGGGTATAGAGAGGCCTTGAGAGGGTGCCACTGGCTCTCCCACTGCCACTCTGTTACACTCAATTATTCCTTGAAGCCTGTGGTACAATGCCTGCTTTCTTCTGTAACTCATGGGATGTGCTTATACTGTTTCTCTAGCTTCCTTTCTTTCTRTCTTTCTGTGAAGTGTATCAGAGGGCTGTGGCCATATTCTCCCTCCAAAGTGTGTAGAAGTGTAACTTCCCCCACATTTTTAGACAGCGGGTGCTCTAGAAAGGGCTAAGAAGATTAATGGACTAAAAAGATCTGTCACTTGCATGTATTGGGATGGTGTCTGAAGTCCATTTTTCTTGGGCTTTCTTCTGCAGAGGAGGGAAAGGCASTTAGACCCTTTGTATCTCATGCTCAGAGTAAGGCAGATTTAACTTTTAAATTTACCCCTGTGTATGGTAGCAGCTGTGTGGTAGTCTCCAGCCACAAGCTCAGAGTAGTGGAGATGATTCAGTCAGAGTCAGATCCTTCTCTCATTTCCCCCCATACCTTTTTCCTGGGTGACTCATCTTTGTCCTCACTGTCTGAGTGAAGCCATCTTTGTCATGAATGAATGGTTAGGCTGTTTAAAGTATTACCATCGGAGGTATTGGCCAAAAGCGGGTCTTAGTATGAATTCGTGAAACTTTTAACAGAGTTTGATGCCTAGGTTCACTCTACGTATTTATTATGTAGATGAAGCATATATATGATRGTCATATTAGAATCCGTTTAGAATAGTTACACGGAGACTGAGGGTGCAAAAAGATAAAGATAAAAAGGACACAGATACAAAAGATAGGGGTTCAAAAGGGTTTAGCAGAACATAATAATTGACTAATTTATTATTCTTATAATGATTCAATAATATTTACTCCAATTATGACACTGACTTAATTATAATTTTATAATAACAGCATTTATATCATAATCAATTCACATGCATGCACCCATGGAAAATAGATGTATTTATCTATATGCATGTACACCAAAATTTCCCTCATGTTCGTGGAAATCAAATCCCTTAACTTTTCTTAACTGGCGTGAGTTGCACCTTGAGTACTATGTGTACAGGGGCCTATCAACCTTGGCTTCATCATCAGCCACAGTCTGTCAAGTATCAAAAACTTGACAGTTCATGAGTTCCAAGAGGCTCCCTACTTAGAGAGAGGCGCTGGTGCAGCCTGCTATGGTCCAGGAGACCTCCAATGGGCCCACCTTAGGATCACCCTTTAAAAGGTCGCAAGACGATTGGCTATACACATCTGCAAAATTTTCATCCTGGAAATATCCCATCTTGTTAGCTACTGGACTTTCCAAAACGTTTGGAAATCATTTCAAAAACCCCAGCAATAATGGTACTGCTCCACTTGGGCTAAAATGCAGTTGGGAATGTTCCAAGGTTGTCAAGGGTAACTGACTATCCTTTCACCACCTTGGCCAGGCAGCTGATGCTCCTGTTACAGTCATTGTTGTTCCCACCCGAATCATACAAGAGTGCCTGGTATGGTCAGGGATGCTTGGCCTCCCAACTGCTAGAGTAAAGGGACCCTTCAGGGCTCTGCTGGTTCAGTCAAAGCTTGTCAGGGTTTCCTGAGGTCATAGAGCAGACCAAAGAAGGAGGATGCAAAAACATTCTTGAAAAAAAGAGACATCTCAGAAGTGGGACATTTTTAAACATCACAATGCCATGCCTTCTGCATTGTTGGGGGGCTGGCATGAGTGTGGGCAGGTGTGACCCTGGTGGCATAATACCCAGAGACTGCCAGAGAAGTGTGTCTTAGAAATGCCATCTGGGAATGTTTGGAAAAGTGTAGTTGAGAATCATAAGCATGCCAAAAGCTGTTCCAAAAACTTAATCACATGAGCAATGACCTTTTGGCATCTTGAGCACATGCCCAGGTTGTGTTCAGTTTACTATTACAGATCTAGCTTCTGCTTGACAAATGTTAGTCTTGTAATTTTTTCTGAGGTTAGATTTCAGCAGTRTTAGTTAAGTTTTACCTGGGAGAAAGCTGCTACTCTTTTTCCTGATTTCTTGACACAATGCTTTTAAAAATAGCATAGGAAAATGCTACATAAAGTAACTGGATTGCTCAAGGGGTTTGCTGTGGGAAGTTACACTGGATTCTTTACTGATGTCCTTGACATAAAGGATAGCAATGAGACAGAGAGGTATAGAATTATTCCTTTTCTAGTATTTCAGATGCTAAGGAAAAACAAGTATGGATGAAAACAGAAGATTGGAAAAACAATGGTGGTCACTATCTGCTCTGCAATTTTCTTACAGAAAAATAGATACTGTCCATCTACCACATTCTTAGACAGTCATGGTACAGCAGCAATATTTCTACTTAAAAAGGATGAAATTAAGATTCTTTCATTGCAGATAGATTCATATCCACYCAATCTGTCAGAGTGAGAACAAGATAACTGCCAAGAAACTTTTTTATTTAATGATGGTTTTCTGTAGTGTTTTCCTTGGAAATAGAAAATTATGATTTCTGCCTCTTCCATTGTTGTTTTTGATTGTCAGGATTGTTAACATCTCTGTTTCCTCATGAAGCTTGTGGAAATGAATAATCATGAAGTCCTTCGCTCCATTCTGACAGTCTTCCAGTTGGTCAGCTTCAAGTCTTCAATGGGTTTTGCTTAAATATGTTTTTCATGTTCATCTCTTAGATCTTAGAGAAAATGAATTAAAGCAATTCCAAAACACTTTACATTTTCATTTTAGAAATTAGGTTCCYGCTCCTTCAGGATTGGGGGAGTAAGACATGAATGAAAACATACAAAAAGGGAAATCAAAGCATACCAAAGGGTGAGTATATGGAGTTTCTAGAAGGCATTGTCTCAGAAAAAAAGGTACATTGCTGTGACCACAAACAGCTGAATCGTCTGAAAGCATGCTAGTCTCTGTGAGCTGTTTAGTTTCCTATTAAGTGAATTTATGGCAGGTCAAAACACGACAAATTGCTTCCGATTGACCCCCAGTCACAGCACTGTAGCTATTCTCATGACAACTTTGGCATGGCTAAAAGCATATCTCGCTATTTCAGATAATGTGTTTCAGTAAGTTATATTTTAGAAAGTGCAAGTTAGGTGTGCATGTTCACTCTGATCAGCTTCTGGCTTTAAGAGATTCTGATTTCACTCATTTGCTGAATGTTGGGAAGGTCATTAAAAAATGTGGGCTGTGTGGAAGCAGTGAATTTTTAATATAACCTCGTTAATATCAAACCTGAGAGAAAAGAGTGTTATTRAGTCCAAAATGCTTCCAGCCACAAAATGTGGAAGAGAGAGGCAGGCCTTGRGAGTAGGTAGCTACCACCTGTCTCTATAAACAGGCTGCTGGCAAGGTCACCTTGGTCATGAAATGGACTGTTCAGCCATCCTTATGATAGAGTCAGGGAATATTKTTATGTACTAATAGGTTACATTAGAGTAAGTAGCAAGTAGAGAGCTATTCAGAATTYGCAGTGGTCTGAATTTTGGCTATGAAAGTAACCAGACAAATAGTGGCAATTGGTTCATTTTGTAGTTAAGAAGCATGTCAAATTTATGGAAAATTTATTAGTCTATTACTTTTGAACTTTATTTGGTGCACTTAAATTTTACAGTCTGTTTCTCTGAAGGGACTAGTTTTATTTTGGTTTGGCTTTAGGCTATCAGAAATTTGATACTGTGTCATACTGAATTCAAAATATTCAAAAGTTTATCAGTGGCTTAGCTGAGTCTGTAAATAATTATGATAGAAGATGAATAACAGATTATCAGTTCTTTATCCGTTCAAGTAATTGAATGTTTTTCTAGTATATGCCAAATGAATTGCATGTTACTGGCTTGACACGAACCTTACATTAAGTTCTCTTGCAATATCTAGTTCAGACTAGAGACTGTGAACTCATGGCCTGAGCACCAGCAGGAGGACAAACGTCTTCAGTGAAGCCTGCTGAAAGTGACAAGCTCAGCCTCAGGCTCCGGAAATGAGAAACGGAGCGTGTGGGTGATGGTGCTGCCACTCCACAAGTGTGTGTGAGCTCTCAGATATTCTTGGTCCGTGTTGTGCTTAGCATTAGATTTTTTTTACAGGAAAAATTGGAGATAGTGACTGTACGTTGCTCGGATTTGACCTACTGAAGGAAATGTCTTTTGACATTACTTATGGAAAAATACAATGGCTACAAATAGGAGTTACAGAGAGAACACCGTTATGGAGGAATATAAAATGTAAAGAACTCTCCCAGCGAATGGGAAGTTATGGTTTAAGTTTGTCATCTCCATCCTCTATCAGTGATCTGGAAATTAAACTGATATTTTACAGTTATGGTTTCACTTCTTTGGCTTTACCCAGTATTTTCTCCTTAACCAAAATGACATGAGCACTCCTGTGAAAACCCTCAGGATTTCCAACACACTCTCACAAAGAGGATGTTCTGTCAGCTTGCATACACAGCTGGTGCCCTCATTCACTCATTATGTGCCTTTTATTTTTAAAGCCAGTAATAAACTATCAGAATTAGTGTCAAGTATCATACCATCAGAGATTTTGTCTAGTAGTAGGGGTGATGAACTATAATCCTTTAAAGTACAGTACCCGATACCAAGCATTTTCGTTACCGCTGACTACAGCTTTACAGGGAGGGTGCCACGATGTGCTGTCACTGCTGTCATGCTGTTGACTGAAACCCATATGTTGCCATATACTCAGGTTCTGGGATGCTTGAGGATATAAGCACTACGCTTCAGATTTACCCTGTTTTCCTCAACCCTGTGTGAGGCACTGACCTGCTGCATGCCATGGTACACATTCTGAAGCAAAAGTTTGCTGAACCATTATTCCTTAGCATAAACAGCATACAGCTGTACACAGTCCTACATCTGTTCTGTCCCATCAAAGCAAAGGCATTCATTCCTGTGTACCATAGTCTCTGTTCTGTTTCATGACAAACTGATTTCAAAAACATTTAGAGATCGTTTTCTTTTTCTGCTCATGATATATGTATGCCAGCAAAAGATCAGAGAGAGGATGGAGAACTATTCTTTATATAGTGATGAAAAGATTTTTCAATAATTATTAGAATTTTTTCAAAAGCCTCTTAGTAATTTCCTTATTCTGACCCTGTGACTGACCTCACAAAGGACTATAAAAGATGGTCTGGCTGACCTACAYGTATTATACTGTTGTACTTATAAATGGTATCATGTAAAAGGGC
This sequence comes from Parotia lawesii, assembly GCA_003713295.1. Lineage (NCBI taxonomy): Eukaryota > Metazoa > Chordata > Aves > Passeriformes > Paradisaeidae > Parotia > Parotia lawesii. Next base: position 2,569,644 of record RAHM01000069.1, read on the forward strand.
AAATAATTACTGAACACTGGTATCTGGCGCTATTTCTGTGCGTCTAATAAAGCATTCCCTGCACAATGGTGTGTCCATTTGGGTGGAGGGGGTCATTCCAACATGTCAGTAGCATGAAACAATGTGCATACCCCGTGAAACTCAGAATATGTGTTGTATGCCGTGGGACGTGGCATGCAGGCATATGGGGATGTTTAAGGTATTAAACCCTACTGGAGTACTGCTGGAGGATTACTGAGAGAGAAGGAGCTCACATGTGGTCTTTCCTCTTCTGTACTGACTACTGAGAACTGTCTTTAGCATATGCAGGCACAGCTGTGCCTGGGCTTTGTCCAGAGGGAAAGCTTGTTGAGACAGGCCAGTGCAACGCAGGAAAGCAGGCTACTAAGAGAGCTTTTGATGTGAGAGGGCCCTGATAATCCAACTTCCTCCCTGACCTTTAGTTTTATGTTGTGTCTTGGATGCATTACGAGCAACCGGTTTTCTTCTTTAGTGAAARTGTAATGATATGTCTACATAAAGCCTCATGTTTTAGCTGTGTACATATTATGTCTGCTCAGCTGGTATGATCCAGCATCACAACATGCTATGCAAAAATGTTCGAGGTAATCCTTTCCCTGTGTGTCACAAAACTAAGTGGAGTGATGCCCTGAATGTGTTGCTTATTTTTATAGTATTTGGGTACTTTTGACCAGCACTGCACTGGGCCACTGGGCCACATAAGCACTTCAAAATGCCCAAGGAAAAGGAAAAAGTGTCTTTTCTCCACTTTTGTGCTTTCCTCACATAAGTTGCTCCAGTGTTTCTTTGCAAGGTCTGGTTTCTTCCCCCGTGGATCTCTCCTCAGATGCTGTGTCCATGCCATCCTGCTCGGGGCTGTTTGTATTTAGCAAAGAGACCATAAGTCCCACAGTTATAACTATGGTGTCTCTGACTGATAGATTAAACACTGACCTTTTGATGTGTGACTAGGCCAAAAAGTCTTAACTGCAAAAAGTGCGTTGTGACATTTTAAAAAGTAAATGTCAAACGTGGAACTAATGGAACATACACAGTACAGAGGACAGAAGATTTAAGGCCTTATATTAATTTATCAAGAATAAGGAATAAACGGCACTTCAGTGGTACCTATGAGCTGCCTAGGCTACTTGAAGTCCTACAAAGTAGAAGAATGAATCTAGTACTAGTAGACTAGTTATGAATCTAGTATTATGCAATGATAACACTAAAATTTTTRTATTAGAAGCCAAGTGTAAAACTAAAGTTCTTGTACTGTATTCTTGTCACAGAAAATTTTGTGTGTACAAAGGGTCTAAAATTTTCCAGTTGTATTAAAGCACAATGGTTTATGAAAACAAGAAAACAGCAATGSCCCATTGTGCTATAATTTACAAATACCATTGTATAATTTAAGCTAGGATACTGTGGTTATTCCTCAAGGAACATATGGTGTATTAAGCAAAACCAATTACAAAATTCTCAGCTAGATTTACAGATTCTCTTTCTTTGCTCTTGTCTGAGGTTAGAATTGCAATATTGCTGTTTTTCCAAAGTGGAAGCGTATGGTTTTGAAAACCTCTTATTCTTTTATTTTTTATATATTCTCTTTCATTTTCATGCGGGGAAAATTTGCTGTTTTAAAACTCTGGAACTGAAAAGTACTCAACTCTTTCTCACCTGAGAAACAGCCTTSCTGACTAAATGGAGACCATGCTGTGTGATTCATGAGAGTCTGTCCTACTGAATAAAGAAAGTAATTTTTGATACAGACRTTGTGTTCTTTAAAAAAAAAAAGTCTTTCCTGTGGTTTGGAAGCTTTTTGTACAACTAAGATGATCAGCAGTAAAGTGGGTGACTAATAAGCATTAACATGGTAACTAAAATTTTCTCTATCACTTCCAATCTTTTTCCCCCCATTCCCCTGCTTTTTTTTAGCCCCAGCCAGCATGAAGAGTGCCTCTCTGAATCTTGTGTAGCTTCTATATCCATACAGCTGTTGAACCCAAAGGCCTTCTAGATGCTTGATAGTATGTTCTTAGATGGAAACCTGTGCAGGAAAGGTTAGGAGTTAGATCTTAGGCTTATGGGTAAAGAAATGACCTGGACACTGTGAAAACACACTGACGTATCAACTTACTTAACATTAATGTTAAGTGAACCTGAGTCATTGTTCACAGGTAGATGCCTCAGGCAGCAAAAACTTCTTCAAATTAATTTAAAGAAGCAMAGGAAGCCCTTGTCTGTTCTGTTCACATTTAACATGGAAGTGATCTGACTCTTTACCCATTATAAAACCCCATTTAAGACACACTTCCTAAAAAATGTTTTCTCCTTATAAGTAAGTCTAGGTAGAATACTGACAAATTTTATTACATTAATTTTCTTTTAATAGGCCTCTATGTTGTGGTGTTTTGTAAATCAACATATTAAATCTGAAGGAAATCAAKTTCCTTGGGCAGTATCAGAAGTTGGAGGCTTCTTTCTCTGGGCTAATACTTAAAAAAACCCTTCAAAGGTCAGTAGCATTAAAKAAAAATGGATATCAGGCTACAACACACACAAAACACAGAAATATTGATTTCTCAGACTTTAATTCTAGGTGAGCCAGCAAAGCAATTTATTTTTATGCGTTTTTTTCAGAAGAAAAAGTTTTATCAATGGACTTTTGCTAAGACTGTAAGAATAAATCTTTCCTATAAGGAAACTAAAGAAATAGGATTAGAATTTGGACCACATAATCCTATATGGTTTTTTTCTTTAAAAGCCTGTTTGTGTTAACTAGTTCTAATTGAATGACTTTAGGGTGCTCAAAAGCCTCCATGAGGCCAATGTGTTAAGTGGGATGCATTTCCCAAGTAACAGATTTAATAATCTGCTTTGAAAGAGAGGCTAAGAGATAATCAATAGCCCCCTAAGGATGTGTTCAAGCTTAATGGATTTGACCAAGCAGATTATCCTAGTATTTATAGTTGCTCTTCACTAGATGGTTAAAAAAGGTATGTTTTTTAGTGGAAGAAAACAAAGAATTCATGTAATCTTATTTATGAATTATTCATTATAGCAGTTTCAGTCCTCTCAAATGAATATATCTTTTAACATTTTTATTGTGAATTCCATCATGTGAGAGTAACTTAATCTTATTGGGAATGGAGTGGTATGCCCTGACATATGGTGAGGCTCATGTCATCAGAAAAAAGGTCTTGTCAGTTGTTTCTCYTAACGATAACGGTAGGCACCTCTTAATGATTCCATGTATCTTTTGTCACTATGCACTCTCAAAAATCGAGTGAGATCTTCTAGGGGGCTTCATTACTTTTTTCTTTGAAAGGCACTTTTGTGACAGACATTGAACTCTGAAGAGTGTCTGGGCACCTTTGCTTCTACAAAATTCCTCAGACACACTCAGCAGTTCTAACATTATACCCATCACTGGTTTATTTTCTTTTCAAATAAAATTTTTGTCTTGACTGCCATCCATCCACTGAAGTAAACGATATATTTGAATGTGCTGCCTGAAAATTGGTTCCTATGAATGTACCAGTGAGAAGACATTGAGCATCCTATTTATTTGGTATGATACACATTATTGCTGAAAATTAAGTACCGAATATGTGGAAATATTCTAGAGAGAGGAAAAGGAAACAGTCATTTGTGTCTCAGTGATTGCACTGCAACTCTGCCCCTGTGAAAATCCACAGGTAAAATACCCATCAAGATATTACTCCAAAGGCATATTCCAACCCYCACAATCCTCATATCATGCCACATTGTCTTCAGAAACAATGTGCTTTTTCTATAACAAGCTCAGTGCTCATTAATTTTCATTCACTGGGTTGCCCCATCAATGCCAGAATGCCAGATGGGACTGATGGCTTGCGAGTCACAGAGAAATCCTGTAGGATGGTTTCACTAGGACTGAGAAATATGTCAGCAGACATGACTGGACTCACTATTTTCTTGTCATATGTTTCCCCCATGCTCTCTTCTCCCTTTATATAGCCTTGGGCCTGAAAACCAGCATTGCTGCMTCTGATGCTGGGAAAGAAAAAGAGAAAAAACCTAACACATAATGCAAAAAAAAAAAGTATTTGTCATAGGCTCACTAGTGCAATAGAACAGGTTTAAATTTCTAGTAAATATTTTCAACTTTGCTATGTTAGAATAAGAGTGCAGGAAGAGTAAGAGAAGTAAACCTGTGATGATATGTAAGTTTGTAAACATCTGGTCTAGTTAAACAATTTGGCCAAAGCACTCATCACGAATACTTTGTATTGATCCAAATAAGGGTTTTAAGGTTTACTAGGAATTACACAGATGAGGTTTGATGCCGTATGGCTAACCTTCTGTGTCAGTGATGAGGGGAAAGATTTATTTTACAGCTGAATGCTATCATCCCTTTTTACCCTTAAAATGTGTAAAACTCAAGACACACCCTGACAGCTGTTATGACCCACCGCTGAGAAGGTGTAACTGAGGCTTCTGTCAATAGATCCCTTGGGATAGATTAGAGTAAAATGACTCTGAATGACCTGTGTGTGTGTGTGTGTGTGTGTGTGTGTGTGTGTGTGTGTGTATACACTTATATATGTGGCAAGTTTATTTTAGAACAATTTGGTTGCAATGGAAAGGAGGCATGTAGCCATTTTGGTTATTCTATATCACTTCAGAAAACATATAAGGAAAATAAAGGAAGACAAAGTAAGGATAACAGTAGAGGAAAGATACTACCAGCCATGAATCCAGAGACAAACTTGATTTTTGCAATGTAGATATTTATGGTTTCAGTCTTGATCCGTCAGGTGTGGGGAGAGAGCTTGAAACAGTAAATTCAATGTGTCAATGTTTAGTAGAAGGCCCCAGAAATTAGTCTGGGGGTGTTTCAGAGGTCTTTGATGGTTTATGACCATCAAAGTCATGACAGATGTTTCTCATACCTGTGTAGTTGTGCCAGTTGTGCCTTATCAGAAGGGATGAACACTTTCAGGATTATATGTGAATGTTTCGATATCTCCCTTGGTGGAGAAAGAGGGGTAGTTTAACACCTTGGCCTTGTCGGGAAGGAGAACATTGGTATGTTAAAAAGCATTGTCCCACCTCACAGCGTCTTCTTCTTATCTGCAGCCTTTTCACTTATCTGGCTTACAACCCAGATTGTTGCTAAACAAAGGCTGGTTTGTTGTGGTCATCCTCTGGTGAGTGCTCACCCCCTCTGCCCCTTGGCTGTTCTTCTGCAGGTCAGAGATGTGGACATCCCACACCCAAAATCTCTCTTCCTCCCCTTCAGTTGGGGTGTGCAAACCTGGCCTCAGCAAAACACCTGCTGCTTTTGCAAATGGCTGATTGTTGGAGTCATTAACCATTAACATTTCAGTCTCTCACAACAGCTTGGGCTGTGCCCCTTGGTACAGGTTAGTTCTAGTCTTCTAAGCGAAACCTACGKCTTCCTACAGAGAATGGACAGCTGAGACCATTCTTAAGTCAAAAGACAAAGTAATGATGGAGGAAAATCTGCACTATGCCAGAATTGCAGTCAAAAGGAGTGAATACATTGTTCTGTGCACGCAGACCAAGGCTGCAAGAGCAAGACTTCCCCATGCCATTTGCTATCTGCCAAGTCCAGGGACAAGGAGGTTCTGGAAGAAGATAGGTGGGGATTTTTTGACTTCTCAGTATAACTCTTCTGAAGTAACTCTTGTTCCTTACATAAGAGATTCTGATTTGATCACGTACCCTGCTTGTATTAAAGTTATCTAAGTAAAAAAGGAGAAGAGATTTTATAAGTGAACTGACTGTATGTAAAGATACCATCAATTGATAGGGTCAATGTTGTTTGAACAAAAGAGAACCATCTTACTTTTTAACCRAAGGGGTTTGATTTATATGGAAACAAGATGTTGCTGGAAATGTTAGTACTTAAAATAAATGGAAAGCAAAAATTTGCTGTGTTTATGCAATATGTTGACACAGAAACAAAGCACACTTTCCTGTAAAATGATATTTTAATTATAATATTATTAACTAATATAGTTAAGTTTGAGTTGATTATTCCTCATGTGAGCCTTTGAAACTCAGGACTGCAGTGTTTACGGTCTTTATTTTCAATAAAAATCTCTTTCATTCAAACAATGAATGAAATAAAAACCCAGATTTGGACTAAAATGGTGAACTTCTTACTGATGGTGATACTGAATTTTGTGTGACCATAGAGAAATTATCACGGATTTCTCTCCCATTCCTTTTTTTCTATTAGACTCCCTACAGAGTCTTATAGGGACATTGACAGTTCATGAGATGTCCTCATTCAGCTGTGTGAAAGGTAACTAGGAACCAATAGGGAGCACTACAGCTCTTTCTCGTACAATAGCTACAGATGCATGCAGAGGGACTGCTACCTTACTGAAGTGCACGTGGTGGGGAAGGGCACATGGGCATGGTTTGCATCCTCTTAAGTGCTGCAATATATTGAAAATGAAGAAAAAGTCAGAAGTCAAGTACTCTCAGAGATGGTTTTACAGCCTTCCAACCCTACTTGTATCATAACTGACTGAATATGTGTATACTTGCCTTAGTAGAGCAATATCTCATGCCCAGTTATGGGAATACTCTTGTTGTTTTATAGCTTATGATGTGTCACATAAATGGGTTTATCAGGATTATGTACCAAATTCTGATATTAAATAACAACAGTAGTAACATTATTAACATTAACAGTAATAGCATTGYTGGAATTGCAATGAGTCAGTGGACTTCTAGAACGTCAAATTTTCATTTTTGTCAATGGCATGAGGAGCTGTATCGGCTACTGTACATTTCCAGATAACATTCGTGAAATCTGGTCCCTAATAGACCATCTCTAAACTGACAGCATGATACTTTATGCTGAGTGACCTTGAAACTCCCTCATAAGCACGAATTCAGTCACTGCTTGGCAATGGCTGTGGGCCCAGGCTTAAAGTGAAAACACTAAAACTGCTGTATTTTTCACAGTAAAGGGAAATATGACCAGTTTTGACAGTCCAAGAAGAATGATGCAGGCTTGATATGTCTTTATAAACCCTGAAAACAGTGGGGTTGACTAGCCATTTGAAGACACTCAAGATGGCCTCTCTAATTAGGGAGTGGGGAATTAAGGCTTAGTAGATCGTGTGCCAGGCAAATGAGCTCAACACTTCACTAGTTGTGGATTTAGTGGCTCCAATTTGTACTATTTCAGGATCTTCTTGCCCTATTGTTTCATTCTAAGGATGGTCCTCGGTGGCTTTTAGAAATGTTTTTCTGTTCTGTACAAAGCCTGTGAACAATTTCAGGAAACTCTTTCAGGAGACTATTTTGGAGCTGACCATGAATTAAAAGCAAAAGTCTAGGCTAGAGTAAACATTTTAGTCCAAACTTGCTCGAATCTGGACTGTGATGAAATTATGGAAGATGCCACAGTTGCATAGGCATGACAACTTCTTGAAATTTCACCAACTGAAATCAGTCTACCTGATACATCAGCTTCAGTATATGGCACTAGGTTGTTCTGATGTTTTGGAGTTTACACACATTGGAGACAAAGTGAACCCAAAACTTGGGAAATGTGATTTTAAAATTGCAACATGATGAAATAGATTTTAGGCTACTTATAATGTTTGAAACTACTGTTACATTTAATAAATATGACCCATYTTTTAATAAATATCTTATTTTAATAAACAGTCATTAGTAAGTGCATCTTGTTAAAAATTGTTCACTCAAGTTATCTTGCAAATGTCATCCTGAATCATTTTATTTGTTGGAGATATATATAATCTATATTTCTTACCTGCAGAATTACCATGTATCTTCTGAAGTAGTCTTATTTTATATTCTAGGAATACGTCATGCAGTTTGCTGTAGATAAGAGTCATTATAGAAAGATTTATGTGAGTGCAACCCCCTCAAAAATTAGATAAGCTCCATACCATCTCTTTTACTTGGCAGATGCTGGATGCCTGGTTTTCAGCAAGACTAAGACCCACTATTTTTCCTGTCTGATTTCTGATGTACAGTGCTGACAAAGTCCCAGAATCCTGAAGCTGCAAATGACACAGTAAATCAGGTACTCAGGTAATATTAAAGTCTCTGCATGACATTCTCTCATTCATAGTGTTACTTTTTCAGATTTGGTTTTTGAGCAGGGAACACATATCTCCAACAATATGTGCTATCTAATGAGGGGTTTTTAAGAGCAGAGGTCCTGGTTCTGCAATTTCTATACAGGTAGATGACCATGTATAGTGCCAGTGACACATCTAAGCCTGTCTAGCTGTGTGGGCTTGTTGCAGGAATGCGGCCTCATGATGATGTAAAATCGTTCATAGGACTCCCACTGAGGTTCACTTCAGACTTAGGGCAATGAGCCATATGGTCCTCAAGTGCAAAACTTCAAAGTTAAGTCAAAATAGTTTCAGTTTATTCCTTGTCACTGACTTTTACATTTTCTTCATTAAAAAAGAACTACAGGGCAGTCTTACCATGGTACTTGCAACCAGTAGTTTTAAAAAATTGTGTTTATTCTGCTACTGCTACTTTTTTATGTGAGTTTTGATTTTGATTTCTGTTCTCTGCCAAGAGCCATATCCCTTGGGAAATTCTAGTCAAATGTAAATGATCTACCAGATTTATCATCTCTCTTAACAGAAGTGCAGTGTGTACTTAGGAATAGTGTATCAGAGAGCTGGGACAATGCCTTTATTTAATTATTAGAGTGATTAAAATCCGACTGACATTTTTGATTGATTTTCTACTCCTCTGCACATATAAAAGCAGAGTGAAAAATAAGGCCTTGATATTCATCAGTATCTACGATATTTAGCATTAATACTTGGAAGAATTTCTTTGATATCAGCCTAATATGCTTTCCAGACACACATATAGACCATCATATATTTTATCAAAAAGCAATTGCCAGCATAATGGTAAATGCTTCTTCTCCATTGTCAGAAGCTTTGAAGATTGTATCATCTTTAACAATTTATCAGCAATTTTAAAAAATTCAAACAACTGATTCTATTTATTGGTTCTCATTCCACAAAGCTCTCTGAGCATCCACTATGAAGTATATATGCAATCAAAAGAGTTGCTGATAGCATATAGATCTTCTCTGGAGAGCAATCTCTTGTTGAATGTCACAGTTTTTCATCATGAAGCTGTTAGAACCTCTCACCTAAAAATTTTACTACTTATTGCTGCTCAATTCAGGCATTTGCTCCTCTCTATTATTGTCCAATGACATAAAACTTTTTCAAAAATGCCATTACTGGCCCACCTGAGGGACTGAATGCCATCCAGACGGACCTAAACAAGCTTGAGAAGAGGGTCCACGGAAACCTCATGAGGTTCAACAACCCCCAGTATCAATACAGTCTGGGGAATGAAGGGTTGAGAGCAGCCTTTCTGAGAAGGACCTGGGGGTCCTGGTGATCAGAGCCAGGACATGACCCAGCCATGTGCACTAGTGGCCCCAAAGGCAAAGCATATCTGGGGCTGCATCCAAAGCAGCGTGGCCAGCAGGGCGAGGGAGGGGATTCTGCCCCTCTGTTCTGCTCTGGTGAGGCCCCACCTGCAGTGCTGCATCCAGCTCTGGGGTCCCAGCACAGGAGGGACATGGACCTGTTACAGTGGGTCCAGGAGAGGGCTGCAAAAATTATCAGAGGAATGGAACATGTCTCTTATGAGGAAAGGCTGAAAGAGCCTGTAGAAGAGAAGACTCTGGGCTGATCTTATTGCAGCCTTTCAGTACTTTTTTGAGTCCTATAAGAAAGATGGGGACAAGCTTTTTAGCTGGGCCTGTTGCAATAGGGGGTAAGGGCTTATAACTAAAGAGGGCAGATTTAAACACTGAACAGGTTGCCCAGAGAGGTGGTGGATGCCCCATCCCTGGAAACATTCAAGGTCAGGTCAGATGGCGCTCTGAGCAACCTGATGGAGTTGAAGATGTCCCTGCTCACTGCTGGGAGGTTGAACTCTATGACCTTTCAAGCTCCCTTCCAACACAAATTATTCTATAATTCTATTATAATCTTTATGACAAATAATTATAATATCATAAAGACATAGTTTATATGGCCTCGCTGTGCAGCTTAGATTAGATGCAGGATTGGAACTTCTGTCCCTTGAAGGAATCTTTTCACATTTTTCTGAAATGTGCTTAGGGTTAGTTTTACTTTCATATGTTTAATTATTCAAACAAGTGTTTGGTTCATTTTTTTTTACTATGCATCATCTTTGTGTCTGAGAAAGTAAGAAATAAACCAACTGAAAAAACAGCCTGCATAAACTTTATGCAGTTCTGCGGTTGTACTGTCAGACTGCAAAATATATACATTTGACTATGGTACATAGCAAGATATCAGTACTTTTCTGCTTTCCCATCCAAAAGGAACAATTGCACATATATAGAAAAAGGTGAAAATCTCAGTGGAGCAGCTGTCTGGCCATGTGCAGAGAGACCTGTGTGATTGCTTGTTGTAACCCTGGGCTGTATCCTGCTGCTCAGATGACTTACAGAGAGTTCATGTTCTACAGGTCCTTGTTTGTGGTCATGTCACCTTCCAAAGGTCAGGTCTCCAGAGCAGCTTAAATGCTGCGTTGAATTAAGTGCTAAAACAACTCAATTTTTCCCAGTTCTCCAGTATCATTTCCCTGTGCGTATGCATGAACTATCTAATGTTCACGGCTGCTGTCTGCAGCTTGTCAAGTTGCACTGGGAGTGACAAACAGCAATGGAAGAAGATATGGAATAGTCTCTGAAGGAGAAGATTGCTAACAGTATTTGCAGATCCTTGAAGTATCTGCCTAAAGTGATAGCATATCAGAGTGTGTGACTGAAGATAACACATACAGGGGAGAGGCCAAAGTGCCAGGCTGTAACAAGGAACTGTGCCCTACCAGCTGAAGTATCCCACAGCACTAGTGTTGCATCCCATCTTCTCCCTCAGTCTCCGGAGTATGGCATGCCAGACAGCTGCCTGACCAGCTGGGGATGGTATGTGTGATGACAGACAGGGAGACAGAAAGGACTGGTTTGTCAATGGGGAAATAGGAGTCAGAATTCTGTGGCATAAACCTCATAATCTGTCTGTGAGGTTTGAGTGTGGGTGGGCTTTCTACCTCAGAGTCCCAAAGCAGTTTGTTTCCCCCATCCAGTTGCCCTCATGTCATATTGGTTTATGATAGTGGCTGGTGAATACTACAAGCATATAGTCAGCACTCCTGCAATACAAGTACATGAATGACCATCTTTTTCATGTTTCCCACACTCTCTGTGTGCATATCTTTGGGAAACCTCCACAGAGAAACCTCTCTCAAACTGGTGTAGATACTATATAATGATTTTTCATCAATGTACAGCCATAATCTTGGTCATAACTGAGATTTGTAGGACAGATTTTGCATCAAAAATCTTTTTTTCTTCCATAGAGAAGTCCATATTACTTGAAATGCTGAGATCAGTGACCTTCTAGATTCAGGACATTTTCTGAAAAYAGTGGCTTGATCCTTAATGACTTTGAACAAGGGCAACCCAGCTGCGAGTGTTTGTCTACCCAGAAGGAAGAGCCACTGAACTCAGCATTGTCAAGATCAGGCCTTAGATAATTGGCCTGAAGGTTTCTGTTGCATTTTGATATTGTTATACCTTTCCTGCTGACTTCCTTGACCTCATTACTATTTTTTTTTTTTTTTTTTTTTTTTTAAATCACCAACTGTACAGTTTGGCTTATTTAGTTATAAAGCACAAAGGGGACTAATGATAGAATGGTCAAGTTTTTTGTTCTGTAAAAAAAAAGAACGAGCATCTGGAATGTAGGTAAATGCTCCTCAGGGTGTCTGCAATTATACAGCTGGGAGGCACTGCTGGCCCTCACTCCAAGTGCCACAGACGTATGATCTACTAACGAAAAAAGCAAATGCTCCCTCCTCCACTGGTGCCCTCTGGAACAAGAAAAGGATCTTTGAGGTAACATTAAAATGACTACTGTACCTTTAAAGCTTTTCTTATGCTGGAAGCTGATGAGTGTTTGCAATTTCAAAGCACTTTTTGAGCGCCTAACCAGTGAAATTCTTTCAATTCTACATTTAGAAAGCAAATCCCACCCAAGCAATGTAATTCTTTCTCAGCATTCTTGAAACTGTTGCAATCTATGTGACAGGGGGTGGGTATCAGGAAAAAGTGTTGGTAATTCTGATGTTACAGCTAAGCCTGTTTTGTAGTCTTTGCTTGCAGTTTATTGCAGAGACAATTCTCCAAAGTCTTAGACAAAAAGATTTTTTAATTTTTATTCCTTTTTATTTTATTGAGCTTTTGTCGTCATTTGCACAGGACAAATTCTAAACACATTTTGAGAATGCTGTGGCCTTGTGTACCTTTAAATCTCAGCGGMTGGCACTGGGCACTGGTGCCACTTGGTGATACTGGGCACACGAGATAAACRTGATGAGTGAATTGTATCTAAACGGGCAATCTTCACATGACTCCTGGAGTGACCACTACTGCTGCTGTGATGGTTTTGTCTGGGATAGAATTAATTTTCTTCACAGTAGCTAGTATGGGGCTATGCCTTGGATTCCTGGGGATGGCTGAATACTCACATATCCGTGGAAAGTGGTGAATGAATTCCTTTTTTTTTGCTTTGTTTGTGCATGTGGTTTTTGTTTCATGTGTTAAACTGTCTTTACCTCAATGAAAGAGTTTTCTCACTTTTACCCTTCTGATTGTCTCCCCCATCCCACYGGGGAGCAGTGAACAAGCCCASTGGGGCTTAGTGGCTGACAAGGGTTAAACCACAATAACTGCTTTGTRGTATGTTTTCAGGACATCAAAGAGGGCCAACTACTAAGAAGCATTGCWGCAAAGACTCCAGTCTCAGAAACAACAGAATGCAGAAATGGTCAGCCGTGCTTCAGTGGGTTGCCTTTGTTGCACCATGACATAACACCCAGGAAATCTTGACAAGAAAATTATTGTCAGATATGTTTATTCTTCAAACTAAGCTGGGAATTTTCAGCACTAAAACAGCTTAATTTCCACTCTGCCAATCATCTGCAGCGTGATTCAGCTGTGTGGTAAGACCTGTCTTTAAGCTTGCTCACTTAAGCCGCAGCTGCTGCAGCAAAGTAGCTGCAAGTTACAGAATGCARGAGTCAGAACACGCTTGAGAAGCAGTCGGTACTTGGGGAGACAGGAGAAGCACAAAATGAGGTTATATCAGCTGCACTGTAGGAACTACCAAAGTATATAAAAATGAAAAATACCCAGGTAGTTCAGTGCCCATCATAGGCAGTGATAAAATGGTGTTTTCTAGAAATACATGTAGGAGGACATAGACAAAGAGGTAAGGGTTTTTTGTTTTCCAAGCTGAATACCTCTGATAAGCCTGGTTATTCCTCATTCTAATGCCATTTGATACCTTTGAGAAGGGTCATTGCCTCCTATGAATCTTTTTGAGAGGGAAACCAGACCTGCATTTCTCAACATGCTCTTACAGAAGAAATTTTGTACTGTGGTTCAATGTTTTGCTTTATTATCTCTTCCTTTTCTAATAATGTATTTGGTTTGCTTTTRTGTCCATTTTTGATCTTTTGGCTGCCTAAGCTGAGGTTGAAGCAGCTGTGTTACTGTGGTGATTTGAATACACCACTATCAGCCTTCTGTGTTGCTAATTTCTTTATACRGAAGACTTAGAATTCAACGTTCCAAAATCTGTTTAGCCCGAAAAATTCTAATTTATACTAGTAAGCAAGGCAAGCACATATTTTTGATTTCAGAGACTAAAATGAAATRTCCTTATCTTCTCATAAGGTTTAACAGCAGGGACTAAGTCAGGTCTTAATGTGAATGTACAGCAAAAACAAAACTACAGACTTTTAGAAAGGGATGAGAGTGTCTTCCAGAGTTTTGAGGTCAGTTRTATCAGGAGGGGATAATTTTTTATGTATTATTTTTTAATCTTGCAAAGTACTACCTGAAGGTTTTTGCAGCAGATCACAGTATCTTTATGTTACTAGGAACTATTTTTAAAAAAGAATTATCTATTTAAAATTTTAATCAATGCATGTAGGTTTCAAATTACAAGTAGCCYAAGATGAAGGTTTCAAGCACTACTTACTTCTTAAACTGCAGTTGAATTATCCTGTTAATGTTGATAAGTAGCATAGTTTGAATCAGTATAACTCCATACTATTGCTAGATTTTATAGTGTTGAAGTTTTGTTATTATATTTTTACTCTGTATTTGTAAAATTAGGATGATTTCTAGCTCTCCACAACCTGGGGGCAGGTAGCAGAATTTTTGAAGGTAAATAAAATACAGTTACTTAGTCTCATTAAGTGAACACATGACTTTATAAAAACTTTTTTTGTGAACCTACGTGCYACAAAGCTCTTCAAAACCCTAAGAAGATATCTGCCGTGTTCTGGGTGCCTTTATACTGGWTTGATAGAGAGAGTACTTTCTCACACTAGGTGTGTGTACTTAATTTTTTTATTCCTTCTCCTATTTTCCTTTTCTTGGGCACTAGAGAAATATGATGCTACTGTAGATATTACAGTTTATGGTTGGCCTAGTACCCAGAAGATACCCTGCAGTCATATCCAATAAGATAAGTTCACATTGGCTAGAGGTTTGAAAGGAAAAGTCTYGCACACAATTGATTCCTTTATGGAAAAGAGGCTGTGTTCTCTTCTGGATTGAAGACAAGGATGAATGTCYAGGTCTTAGGGTTCTGGTTTAAAGGAGGGAGAGCTCAAAAGACTGTATTTAACACTCTGCTCTTGTACTATTTTTAAAATTTTTATTAATAGAGTCAACTGTGCAAGGAAACAGGTGGGGTAAGTGTTCTTAAACCATTATCCTGATGGTTTTCTTATTTTTTGGATAGCCTGACTTATTTCTTTCATCCTTTTTACTATGGTTTAAGCTTAACTAATTGTATGATAGTATTGGTCCCCAAAGCACAKAGGAGCTTTTAAGGTTCTTCATTGCTTGCACTTGGTCCTTCATAGCATCTGGGGGAAGGTTGATGGCTCTTCTATTTATCTTTACAGATGCAGAGAAGGAGTAAAATAATACAAAGACATATTTTTATGAAAAGAAAAATCTGTGTGAGGTGTTGTGAAATTAAAGATAACTTTTAATATCTAACAAAATACTTTTCTAGCACTACAAATTGCAAATGTAATGTAATATCATTCTCTGTTTGCTAAATGGAAAGTGTGATACCAGATTATTGAAGTAACCTCAATATTGCAATTGCACATTCAGTTAGCCTTTAAATAGAACAGAGTGAGTCAGACTCAAACAATTATGSTTGGAACAAAGAGACTTGATTACTCAACCAGAGGCCTCTAACTTTTAAGTCAATACAGTAATTTTGAATCTGCACTTGCTGTGATCTTTATAAATATTGCTTCATAGTCCAGTCTTCTAAAAGTCTWGTCAAGAAACAATTATAAAAGGCCAGCTTCAGGCTTGATGTAATTAAATGAAGTGAGTGAAACTACACCAATGATGCATTTGGCTCAAGATTACACTGCYGCCTAAATGAAAATATTAAGCATGCAGCTGGTTTTAATTATATAACAAGAATAAAACTATGTGTGGACATTTCTAGACATTATTAAGGACATATGACTCTATTAGAAACCCAGAAAGCATCCACTGACATAGGGCAAACATTCCAGTTGGCATGACTTTCCCCTCAATCATTCMCTACACTGTACAAATTTCCACTCTGGGCACTATGATACTCAGGGGAGATGCAAGTTTCTATTTTGCAATTGTACTAAGGTTCTCCTCTTCTGCCACCAGTTTCCTTTATGTCCCTATACATATCCAAGAGTTATTACAGCTTTCAGTACTGCAACACTGCAGACTTTGAAATCTGGAAGAAAATCAGATTTCAGTGCTAGATAACTGCTTCCAAAGGAGAGAGAATGCCATCACTGTCATTTCACACATTAGCTACAGATATAATGAGCTTAGAACCTGAAAATTGGAAGGAAATTGGAAATTGGAAGAATAAGGAAACCCTTGACYTCTACATTTCTGAAATTCATAGATGAGATACTTATCCATTTATTTTGCTAAGAGAAGGAGAGAAGGCGTAGTTTGATGGTATGTTCATAGTTTACCTACTAGAGGACACGCATGCAGTGGTTATGATAATTTTTGTAATGAGAACATATGAAACCTACTTGAAAATCAACAAGCTTGTTTGTTTACCTGTCACAACATAGAATCTCCTGATTTTCACAAATCACTCCTTACTAGGCTGGATGGGTTTGCCAGGGTGACTGCACAAAGATTTAAGAATGCATTCAGCCAGGATGGTGTCAGCCCATCTGCAGTTTGCTGCTAACTCCCTCAACAGGGTGACTAGTTTTCATCCTGTTTGGAGGTGTCTTTTACCTCAGGCTATTCAGGGTAGCTGAAAGACAAATGATGTGCTTCCAAGAGCAAAAAAAAATAACATAGGCATGCTTAACCACAGCTCCCAAGTTCCTCTCTGAAGCTGTGCCAAAATGCAAATATGACTGTATGAACTAGAGGCCAAGGACATGGAAAGTAGACTATAATGAGCAAAGTAACCAGCAGACTGAGTAGATTACAGGAGCTATCCATGGCTAACCAAGAACAAGGAACAATTGAGTTTTATTAGATTTTTTTAGGGTTTCTGAACTCTAGGAGAATATTTGATGTGGGATATGTTTTTATTCTGTGCATGCTTTTAATTTGAAAACTTACTGTTTCCTCAGGATGATGTAATTATATCTAGTGAGGAATAAAAATTGAAAGCACATATTGTGTGGGAAAGATTAATCACATAAAAGATTAACAAAGGCCATTATAAATGAGAAAGATCTCTTGACAGGAATTTCTTGTATTAAGCAGTTAAATTTTTCTCATAACTCTTGATTGTAGGATATTCACTGTTTTTGGAAAAATGTATACCATATACAATATCTTGTATATGGTATACAAGATATTGTAGCTTGTCTTCAGAGAATGCTTGAAAATATTTTGATTATACTTTATCAGCTGGCCTTAAATACGTATTTTAACAGGCCATCAGTTTAAAAATTGATCTAAGTCTTAGTGTAAACGTATCTGATTAATTCAATTCTATGCATAGGTCAAAACACAAAAATAAATTGAAATTTTTCTTTGGTTATACGGACAAATTTCAAGGAAGTACAAGTGGCTATATAGCTATAAGTAAACTTTGAAGTTTTGCTAGCCATATCAGAAATCAGTATGGGATAGCATAGCAACAGGGAAGTTTTAGAGGATGGCTTGTTAGATGAAGTAAGAAGGAAGGAAACAGAGAGTTACAGTGGCATACATATGCAACCTTTGTAGAACAGTTATGACAAATATAGTTATTGTCCTGATCTTGATTGTCCATTTTTATACTTAATTTGATTAGGTTCTATAAGAAATTTTAATGTGATAGTATTTTTCTTAATGTCTGTAGTTCTTAAAACACAGAAAATTTGTGCCAAACAATGTAGTGAAAAGACAGTATAACTGCCCAGAAGTTACATTTGCCTGTGTGAATACATGCCTGGATATTGGAGTGAAGTCCAAATTCTCTTTATTGAGCTTATTATTCTAAGCATCATTAAATAACAAAGATACAAATTTTCCAATAGATGTTATTATCAATGGCCTTGTCTACTTTCCTTCTATTTTTCTACTTCTTCTATTTTTTCTACTTCTAATTTGCTATATTGCTGTAAAACTCACTTGATGAGAATAGAAGCTGACAGTCACTATAATTTTTTCTTCTGCAGAGTGTCAGAGAACCATTTAATATCTATGAAAGATAAGGAAATACTGCTGCTCACATTTACATGTGCAGAACTGATACAACACTATTTATTCTTATAATGCCACCTATCTCAAAAAAAAAGAGAAAAGGTCTGGAACCACCCTGAGCTGCCACTTGCTCCCAAGATACTGCACATGCTTCCAGATACCTAAGGTTTTCCTCATGAGCAGGTGTTCCTCTAAAGCAGCTGAGCCTCTCTCACCAGGTGCCAAAGTCTCATCCTCAAGAGGTCTGAAAGGCTGCATGAAATTACAGAGAAGTCTCTCTGATTCAGGTTTTTCCACTAATTCCTTTAAAGAAGCAGATAAAAAACCTTTTGCATCAGTGTGAACAGCATTTTATCCTCAGAAAGAAACCCCTTGAAATTGTGTGAGCTATAATTGGAAGCCTTTGAAGGACTTCTGATTGAGACTTTGGAAGACTTCAGCACTGTTTTCCCTAGCTCCTGGATTCAATGAGGCTCAAGCAAGACTGCTATCAACCTGTTCAGACGTTGGCAGTTTGTGCAGCATGTGTAGGAACAGTTGCAGCTACCTAGGGAATTTCAGTCCAAGCAAAGAAGCACACGGGTATTTTAATTGCTTGGACTCATGAGTTGGAACAATTTACACTGAAAAGCTTGGCCAAGTTACCATTTTCTGCCTTGCCATCAGCTGTACAGCTCACTGAGTTTCTTCTGRACTCTCATAATTTGCAGTCAGGCATCCTAAGGTAAACCATAACTCGTGCTGCATATGGCCTACAAACACATGCTTCATTTCAAGAACCTGAATCCTATAATTGTGCAGCAAAGCAGTCAAGTGTATGTTCATCTCCTTGAAGTTAGTAGGAGCTGAGAACAGAATTATGATAAAATGTATACCTGAGGGCTTTGCTAAAGCAGGATTCAAGGGGGATTCCTTTTGCATAGTCTTTTTCTKTGAGGCCTACGGTCTGCTGTATTTCATTTCCTTAACTCTGTTTTGTTGATAAATCTGCGTAATTATTCTCAGCTGTAAATTTTCATAGTTCCAGAATGTGTTGATTTAAAAAGCAAAAAGCAGTGGTTAGCATTGGATTCATAATGAGTAGACTATAGAAGGGGAAAAATTAAATAAAGTATAATTACTTCGATAAGGAGAAAGCTATCCTTGCATTTATATTGCCAGCTCTACTTAAAATTTGTACATGAAAACCTTCTAGAAATTTTATATAGCAGTTTCAGCCTCTTGAAGTTAAGATTTATTAACTTTTTTATTTATTAATAAAATAATTATCTTCATGTTGTTTTAAAATATAGCTATGGGGGTTTTTTTGTTTTGTCTTGATTTTTATCAATAGCGCAGCAGACAGAAAACAGTTTGGAGACAGCACTAACATTTCTATATGACTAATGTTTTTAAATATCAGATACTGAAATATAATACTATATGTTTATAAAGACTAGAATGACAAAATWTAGGTCTCACAATAATGTTAAAGTAATAATTAAGATAGATTCAACACTAATGATTTAACTTTTTGGTAGGTACTGACTTGCTGCAGTAGCCTGCTACAGATACACTTGTCTGCCCTCTGAGATTGTACATTCTGTGCATGACTGATAACATCTAGRGCATCTGTACACATACAAACATAGTTAATTGAATTAATAATGTGGTTGGTCATTTAGTTTCCTTAGTTTCATTAAATTCCAGTCTTAAAAGTTTCTCGATTTACAACAATGTTTTTCMAATTTGCTAAATAAAATAATTTAGATGAAATTCCTTATCTCCTTAATTTGGTGAAATCTGACAGAAAAAAATACATATTTTGATCAATTTTTCCTATATGTACACATATATATATGTAATAGAAAGACAAGTTTAAGACTTACATATTGTCAGTAAAGACTGCCTGGTAGAAAATTTAAGCCAGGGCAAAAAGGGTATTTCTCTAAGAGGCACATTGAAAAGAGAGCTCATTTAGTACTTAATACAGAGCTCTTCCATCAGCTGAATTAACCTGGGTATGTTTTTTGGCTGCCATATGTGATGATTGTTCCACTTCAGGCTGAGCTTAACGGAGTTGTAATGAATCCTTGTTTATAGTTCTTATAATTAACATTCAATTACACATTTTTACTCCTATGTATTTGGTTGAAAATGGTTTCCTTGGCAATCACAACTTCAGTGGAGACCCATCTTTCTCAGCTTAAACTTAAGACATTTGACATTTAACATTTTGGACCATTACTTCCACAGGTGCATTCCATAAAGATGACCTGAGGTCCACTGTGCCAGTTTATGAAATTACTCCTTCTGAGTGGAAGGTAGTGTTTCAAAGACATGGCTACCATATCCTAGTTGACTTATGGTTCTCAAAGACAATTATCTTCTGTAAGCTAAATGAACACTGTTTTCATCTTGGCAATTAATGGACTACAGAGAAAACAATATCTTATCATTATTGGTGATAAAAGAGTGGAATCCAGCTACTAGTGTCTGGCTAGATTTACTTTGAACTAGCAGCAAGAGAAAATAATGACACTGTAAAGTAAGGCTACTAAAAGTTTTAACTTAATTCAAATATAAATTATCTTAAATTAATGCAGTTTCTTACAAAATGATCTTTATAAGCTCAGCTTTCATCAAGAGATTTGCATTCTTTGGTGATTTTCAGATAGGAGCTTGTTGCACTTCTAATTATGGGATTTAACCCACATAAAAAGATGCAACTGTGCCAGAGCTTCACACTCTACTCACTTAATCACTGCAGATATTGGCATTTTGGAGGCGTAACTGAAGATGAGTGTTTGAGCTTCTGTTTATGCAATGGAAATTTCAAACCACAGTACTGACTCCGGGATTCCAGGCCACTGAAAGGAAGTCTGAGGGTCTGAAAGGAAGACTTGAGTCAACAGTGACTATCTGAATAGAGCAGGTTTGCTGTTTCAGCAGTTAGAATGTGGTATCCACCAGGTTAGTCTCAGTCATCCTTTCTATTTTCGAAGAGACACTAAACATTTTATTTTATTTGCCAACTCCTCATCAGAGTATCGGTGTGTACTCCAAAAATGTCCACAACAGATGCTGTCATGCTGTGACAGCCAGAAAGTTAATTTTTCCTGTTTAATATGCCCTCTAACTCTCAAAGCTTGATGAGTGACTTCCTGGCTTTGAATTGTGATGCCATCCCTGGTGCAAGCTGGAGATTGCCACCTAAATGTGAATTCAGGAGAAACCCTGTATGTAGCCATCCCTGGAAGTTTACATATCTACCAACACTTGTTTAATGTCATGTCTGTCTCCACATGCTCACCTGACCTTGTTTTCACATTCTTAACTTTTATCATCTTTGTGTGAATCTCCATTTATATCCTTGCACATTGAATATTTGATCCCACTTTATCACTTAGAAATTGAAGAAGGATTAGCAGGAGAGAAAACTCAGTGCAGGAAGCCCACAGCGCAATTTTAGGTCTTTCCCATCTCATAACATAAAAGAGAAAGCTTATAGCAATTTTCTAGTGTTTCGCCTCAGTAGTAAAAGAATTGGGATAGTCATTCAGCAAAAAGAGTCAATATTGGTGTACCAAAGGAAATGTCAACATCCCCCTTGTCACTAAAACAAGAATTGAAATTTAGCAGATGGAAGAAATTACAGCTAAACAATTTAGCACTCTGTTGTCTTTATGTAAAGGATAGCAATGCCGAGGATTTCTGGAAGGCTCTGCATAAAGTGCTTGTAAGGAAGATTCCTGCAGCCAATGCATCCATAGGAAACAAGTAAAGTGTGATTGAGTGAGAAAGAAAGATGATTACTTGCAAAAGGCAGAAGTCACAACTTTTTTTCTTAAACAGTTGATAGATATGTAACTCTTCTCAGCAACATAGAATTTTCAACAGATACATATAAATGATGGTTCTAGTCTATCCATTACTTTTCTTCACCTGCCAGCAATTTCAGATACGCTGCATGGTAAGAGAAATTAAAATCTTGTAAAACAAGTAACGTGGGGTAAATGGCTTTCTGAATTCTATGAATTTTTTCATTAGTTAAAGGAAAGGTATTCTACTTGTTACATGCAATACAGAAAATAATCTGCACTCCTGGTGGTTGCTGTATTTTATCTGAACTTTTACATTTACTAAATAAATATAAAAGAAGGCTTTTTTTTTTTTTTTTCTGCATTAGTTACAAGGTAGAAAGTGTTACAGTAGCACTGCACGTCTGTTTCCCAGGTGACAATCCTTCAAGCTGGTTAGCAGAGAAGACAGTAATTTCTCTGTAGCAAAAAATAGCAAAGTTGAAAGTAGTTTGGTAAATGTTACCTTTAAAAGTTGCCATTAAAATTACATATGATTAGTATCTCTGGAAAGTGCTGTCTTCAACATAGAAAGTGGGTTATCTGAAATTATGTAAATGAAATATTTTGTCCTGTAGTGAACAGGACAAAAAATAAATATAAATTATGCAAAATTATCATTAGGAAAAAACTAGCACTCTAGTACTGGAAAAGAGGGGAAATTTAGGTGTCTAAATTTGATGTTACTAAGGGTTTAAGCTTGTAAAATTATTATTTTAAGAACAACAAGGCAAAGACATGACAAATATGGAAATTATGATTGCCATGGTCATAAATTYTTGGCCATAAAAACTGGCCAAGATGATTTTATGCAATTATAAAGTAAATATATTGATCAGTTAGACAATTAAATAAGACATTAAGGATTTACATTATTGCAAGGGTTCCAAAGTGTTTACTAATTCAGAGTGAAACAAAGGTACTTATATGGAATGATTAAAAATATATGAAGATATTGAGTTCTTTGTAACCATAGTGCCTGAAAAACTTGCTTCACGGATAGATGCTACAGTATTTTGTTAGTTGAAAAGCTGAAAGCAGAAAACCATAGTGTAAAATGTGTTAAGTGTGTTATTGTTACTGATATTTCCCCAGAATTATTTTTTCTTTTTTTTTTTTTTTTCTGGAGAGGTGAGGGCATCTTTCACTCTTTTCCTTTTCTCCATAATACTTTTATGATGTCTCAGTGTAGCAGTCTACGGTAAACAGTGTTTTTTAACAAACCATAATCTTACCTCATGAAACAAGCAGCCATAAACAGATGCTTACTGATGTCTGAGAGCTTACACAATGCCACTTCACATAGAAATACTGTGTACCAAAAGCACTATGATGACATTAGCACTGCAGCATGTGCTTTGYTAATAAAACTATTAACTCTGCCTCTCATCATGCAAAGTGAATTTAAGTGCAGGGCAGTCCTAGTAAATCTATACAGATCCTCATTCTGGAAGCAACTCAATTGCAGCTATTTCATTTTCTCCTGCGATGTGAGGAGATGCCCAGAACTTAAGGATGGCGAATAATATGTTTAAATGTGCTGAAAGCAGCAGAAGAGATAGGAAGGGAGAGAATGCCTGGGACAGTGAAGCAGGTTAAGACCATACATTTGCTTACGGAATTGCCACRATCCTTATGAGCATGTGGCAGCTACCAGAATTATAGTTCTTAGAATGCAATTCTTATGCCCTTTTGGGTTTCACTTGCCCAACTATAAGATTAAATTAATGACATGTACATTAAGCATTTGGTTTAATTTACTAATACTTCACAAATAAATTCATCTTGTCAGATGATGTTTTTGATATTACTTTAAACTTTTCCTAGTTTCAAAGAAATTTAAAAAGATCATGCCAACTGCTTTGCACATTTGTTTTTTTCTCCCTAACAGGAAATAGAAGTGAGAGTGTTCATAGAACATAATTGTGACAGCAGTAAAAGTCAAGTCAGGGTCTGGTCTTCAAAATACAACTTAATGCATTCAGTAAGAAGTGGTGTCCTAAAAGTATTCGTGTCCCCCGTGCAAGCCTAGAATGAATGCAAAAAAAACAGAACCAAAAAAAGACAGTCATGAGGTGATGTCTTAAGCAATAATGTCGTCCTAACTGCTTAGCCGATAAATGTTCGGTAGCAGCCATGGAATGTGTGGTTTTGAGGTGACTACGCAGGATGCCAAGGATTCTCTTTGTATTCAATGTTAATGGTGGAAATTGGTTTGGTTTGTTGTCTGACAAGGTTTTTCTTTTGCAGATGTTTTGGAACACTCCTTCCATGAAGGAAGGAGAACTCCTTTGGTTTGATAATTTAAAACAAAAGGTGGCTGAATGCACCAAGAGATTGGAAAATCTACCACACTTCTTTTTGCTGACAAGAGGGGATTAAGCATCTAGTTTTGTTATTTTTTCAGATGACTTTCTGGCCATTTCCTTTTCCTCTAAAACTTATTGAAAATGTTTCACTATATTTTCTTCTTTCTCATTTTACTATATAGGGAATAAAAATGATGGATTTTAAAAACAAAGAGGATAAAATGGGCAGCCACATAGGCCAGTGAATAACACATCACATGCCTTTTCTGTTGAAGTATTTGGGGGGGGGTTGGTTTGTTGTTTGTTTCTTTTTTTTTTTTATACAATTGACCGRTATCTGAATGGTATTGACTGATTGATCCATATCTGTATCCATAGATGCTTTTGTATTTCTGATTTACCTGGCAAAAGATTGAACAGAACTCATAAATGTCACAGAGAACTACTAGACTGCATTTTTAATATTCTTCAAGATCTTTTTTTCTTCCCTTAATCAGGTACAGGGAAATAACCTCAGCCTATTCCTCACATGTACTCTACCAAGTATTGCACACAATATGTTTCAAATGTTTCAACTGTTTGGCTTCTGTACAACATGTGGGCAAAAACATGATGAACACCAAAATGAGTATGGAATGAGTTCAAGTGGTTGAACCAATAAACAAGGCTACTGCAGCATGCAATCAAGTTTATTATGTACATGAACAATAAACCTGGCAAAAGGAGTGCTGAGTAAGTAAAGTATTAGGAACCATTTGGTACTGCTTTGTATTTTCTGTTTATGTRTGTGAAACATATTTCATTATTTGAAATCCCTTCTAGAGTGACCTGCTGTGCTGTCTAACTGGATAAGTGATTTATGTTAGTATATCAAACAGAGTAATGACATTTAGAGAGGAAGAAGGAACTCTGTGGCAGTGCTACTTTACTCCCTCCTGGAGCCTCACAAAATGTCATTTGTGTCATGCTGAGTGCTGTTTATTTTAGAATAAGAGACATTTACAGGTTTGACTCCTAAGGTGCTCTGAGACAGCCTAATAAAAAGGCACAAACAAAAAATAAATAGAAGAATTGCATGATTTTAATGCAGCATCGCCAATTTCCAGCAGCGGCAGAACCAACCTCTTTGTATTTCATAAGAGCAAAGGAGGCTGTCTCAGACTACAAGATGTTTTTCTATAGTTTAACATGTGGTTTCACCATAAGTTAAAGCAGAACTAAAACTGTAACCCTTACTTAGAGGGCTGTCTTGGGTGCATGATGTGACTGCTCTCCACGCACTGGTTCAAGCAATTATGTGTAGTAGGGTTGAACAGTAACTCTTCATCAGGAAAAAAGGGTTTAGTTTTCAATGAGTGTATTCAACTTTTTAGGTGTCTGTAGAATCATAGAATAGTTTGAGTTGGAAGGGGCCTTAAAGACCACTGTGTTCCAGGCCACCCACCATGGGCAGGGACACCCTCCACTAGACCATGTCG
The DNA here is from genome assembly GCA_003713295.1 of Parotia lawesii. NCBI lineage: Eukaryota > Metazoa > Chordata > Aves > Passeriformes > Paradisaeidae > Parotia > Parotia lawesii. The sequence goes on from RAHM01000069.1 coordinate 2,595,109, forward strand.
CTCAAAGCCCCATCCAACTTGGCCTTGAACATTTCCAGGGGTGGGGCATCCACAACTTCTCTGGTCAGTGTCCGTTCCAGTACCTCACCACCCTCACAGTAAAGAATTTGTTCCTAATATCTAATCTAAATCTACCCTCTTTTAGCTTAAAGCCATATCCTTTATCCTATCACTGTATGCTCTTGTAAAACATCACTCTCCAGCTCTCTTGTATGTTCCCTCCAGGTACTGGAAGGCTGCTATAAGGTCTCACTAAAGCCTCCTCATCTCCAGAATACTTTTTTCTGCCTGATAATTCATACCCTTAGTTACAACTTCCTAACCACTACTGAATCTTTTAGGGGAAGGAAGGGTGTTTTGTTTGTTTGCTTTGGTCTGGATTTGTTTTGGTATTCTTTTTATTGATACATTTTTGTGTTTTCAGTAAGAATTTTTTTTTTTTTTCATGTGGTGCATGGTGGGCTCCATAGTGGTTTCAGCTGGGAAAGGATTAAACTGGAAGAGGCAATAGAGCTGGTTTACATCCAGAAAAGAATGCAGTCACAACACTATTTATACAGCCAATAAGCCCCTGCATCTCATGAGGTATATTTTTTTTTCTCTCCTTTACAAATCATATAGAATGTATCAGAATACTTCCTCTGTTTTTGCAATTTTATGTAGAAGTGAGTAAAGAATGAAAACACTGTGGAAGAGTTCATGGCCTTTCAGGAATGTTTCATAGAAATAATTTAATAGAGAATGAAACTAATCATCCTGCATCTGTTCACACCTTATTTTAGGTGTAGAAATTTCTATTAATATCTCACTGAGATTTACTTTTTTTTACTTTTATGAATTTACCTGAAATCTACCTGATCCCTTTATTTCAAAGTGAAATTGGTTTGCTGCACATCTGTCTTTCCAGGACAACTCACAAAAGCTGTGTTACCACTGTGTTCTCTTYGTGTCTCTATTAATTACTACTTCTTGATTAGGAAGGGTTGCTTAACATGATGTGGAGGTGAAAGCATTAATTCAAAGCATCATAATAAATATAACAATTTGCAGCAGTGCTTGAAGTAAGTGTGATATGCACAGTGTTGAACTGAAAAGAGCTTGAAGGCAAGCATGATGGTTGTAGCAGCCTGAACGTGAACAGGGAGAAGGGATTACTTAAAATGCTTCGGTGCAAATACTTCATACTTTTGAAGACCCCTGCATGACCCTGACTCTGTGGCTCCTGCCTTCCATCCTCTCTCGTCTCTGTGGTCAGCTTGAAGCATGGTTTCACTGACCCACGCTGTTGTATTCCTAATTTGAAAAAATATGCTTACATTAAAGAGCYTTATTGTTTTGCTGTTTATATTAAAATGAGTAACACCTCCAGATCATTTTTTTTCTCAGTATTCACTGGCTTTTGCCCTTTGACAGCATTACCATTGTGAGCCATGTGGGTAGAGTGACAGAACTGCTTCTCCAATTTACAAACCTGAGTTGTATTTCACTACAAACCTGTAATGAAGTACCACATCCATGCTTTTAACAGATATGACTTGTGATTTATTCATGAAAGTTTAATCATGTGTAGCCGTGTTCGGTTGCAAAATATGTATTGCAGAGTTGTAATAGGATTTGAAAACACTTCGCTGTTCTTACTGGAAGAATACTGCCAGTGCCAGAGTGATGACCATCACCCAGCATTTTGCACTGTRTTTGTCAGAGATTGTAGGACGAATYCAGGGAGAGAAGCATCCATCGTTATTTTAATTTTATTGGAGAATAATAGATTTCTCTAAAAAATAGGTAAAAGATAAGTGTCTGCCTCTTTACACAGTATTTATTCCTATTTATCAAGGACTCATGGTTAGTATATGTAAAGGGTATTGTGAGAAAAATGGCTAKAAGAACATGTTTTGTTTCTTTTAAAGCATACCTTGCTTTGATTTCTTCAGATGGAAATTGTTCTTAAGATGGGAAGGAAAAAGATGACTTTATACCACTTCCTACATGTGGTCACAAGAGTCTTTGAAATAGTTACRTTATTTGAATTACTAGACTTTAGTCATACTATATGTGTATAATTGTGGGCACAAACCAAGCACACATTTTCTCCTGTGTGTTATTACGCATCCCCTTACTCTCAAAATTAGGCGGCTCTGTGGTTTCTCAGACACAAAATCCAMCCCCTCCGAAGACAGGCGGGTAATGTAAATGCTGGGATAACAAAGTGCTGTGATTTGGAAGATATGTCAGTGGTTACTGACAGTTATGGGAAGAAACTTTCAACTGCAGTAGACTTCATCACATCCAAAAAATTGGAAAAAATTAGTACTAATGAGCATAAACACCTCTGAGAACTGTATTATATTCAGTGAGCATGAAAATCTGTCCTTGTAAAATCCRTCACAGGATTACTGATAAACCTGAACACCAGACCATAACAAGTGACAGAAGATAAGATCCTCCATCAATAAGTATCATGCAAGTAAATTGGGATTTTGTTCTCAGTCATACTGTGTAGTAACCTGCCTCTTCTATCAAACTTGTGGTATCTTAATGTTTACACGTCTCTCCTGGCATTCACAGTGTCCAGAGAAGCACCTTTGAAATTCTGCCTGTTTGTGCTATTTCTACTAATCAGGAGATTGACTTTYATCTCCTTCATAATTGTCAATTTCAGAAACAGCTATTCAGATAAGTATGCTGATATTTTCTTCATTGCTTCCACAATAAGGATCGGTGCACATAAATAAACCTGAGTGGGGGTTGCATGTGTAAGTTACATATTCTGCACAATATATGCTGTGCAAATACACGTTTATAACATCCTAGCTTTGAATTATGCATTTTGCCTAATTTAAAAGGCTGAAGTCTCCTGCACAACCCACTGAAAAATTCTTCTCTATTTAATGTACTTCTTGGGAGCAAAGACCATCGAGAAAACAAATACAGTAAATCTGCCCACAGATTTTTCTCATTTAAATTTTTTGTAATTTATATTAACTCTTCCAAGACTTTTCTTTTTGTCTTGGAAAAACAGTATATTGACAGCTAAAACCACATTCATTGCTTGTGAATGTTTCTAAGATCAGAGAAGAAAATATTGCTGCAGCAAATTCCCAACTTTTATTTCTATTGACTGAGAGTGAATATGGGCCCAAATGTATCACTGACATTTTGAGAATCAAAAGATGTCCCATAATATAGCTGCAGTGCTTAAATGAAAGGAAGAACATTGTGCCTGTGGCATTTTTCAAAGGCTAGCAGTTGCCTAAGAAGATAATTTTTTTTTCTGTGACAGTTCTTAAGTAATTTCAGATTCAGCCTCTAATCTACTGGCATTGATTTTTGCTGTGGTCAGTATTTGAATTGCAAAGCACAAGTCAAAAAGTAAGATGGATATCTAGATTTTACAGAAATGTAGGAATTCAACAGTCAGCAGAGACAGGAGGGTTTGCAATGTGAGAGCTGGTTGCCTGCATCTTAGGGTGATCTGGCCTCCATCCCATGCCTAAGCAGTGGTATTGATCGGTGATCAGTGGTATTGCCTGGCTATGCAATTACCCTAGTGGAACAGTTGTGCTTGTGCTCAGAACAGTCRTGCCTACTAAAAAGAAGAACAAATACACAGGCTTAATGATGGAGTTCACATACCCCTAACCAATCTTCTCATGCTCCAAAAGACTTTGTGTATTAAGCATTTGCTGACCGGTAGCGCACAACCCGATCCCCTCAGTGGCGAGGTTAGTAACGCAACCACAGTAAAATGGTGCAGCTGAGCACATTGTCTCAGCCAGTAAGGCCCTGACTGTGTTGGGACAGGTGGTCTGATATGGGATCAGTCTGCCTCTTACCAATGGAAGGACTTTTAGGTCCCTCTTCCAAAGAGATACCTAGAGGGACTGCCCTGAAGAACTCTTCTAAATTTACAGATATTTTCTCCTTCCCCTTCTAATTCTGAACTTATGGAAGAGATCGTGTCTACGTGCTTCTAATTGGGGTATCTCTAGGAGAACGGTATATTCGAGAGTAGATTGCATTTTTTATGTACCTGTGTAAACATGGCATAGACTTCTACAGTTGGAAATCATGACTGTGCTTTCAGTATTATTCAGTCATATCCATAAACAAGAATTTTTAAATGGTGGCCTAAAATTCTATTTAAGAATCTGCTTTTTTGCTTCATTTTTAGTAAGTCTTGCCCAAATTAATAAAAAAATTCCGTGGCTCTTCACACAACTATTTCTCTCATCAATTTTCCAATTAATAAAATGTCGCATCACTTTTTTCCCTTAATACTCTAAACACTCTCACATTCTTCAAACTCTGTAATGACTTTTATCAATGTTTGTGGTCTTTCTTTTCTAAAATAATTAATCTTAAACCCACTAATATAAAGTCTTCCATTATCTGTGATTTTAATACACTTTGTTAATAAATAAGATGAAGAAGTTAGTGTAATTGCATGGAGGATACAGCCTCAGATTCTGGTGCACTGCAAAAACTTTATGCAAGTAAGTGAGTTTAAATTTTACTTTTCTTCAATGAAGATAGTATGACCTTTTCTTGCTCCTTTAACTATTTGTCACGTGAAGATTTGTGCTGTCAGTTCTCTTGGGGAATATGATGCCATTATTTGGATCCAACTAGCTTACATGTCCGGACCTGACATCAAAGATTTTGGCTGAAATTTGCTGTTCATTTAGCTGAACAAATGCTAAGTCACTGCTTTAAAAGTATCAGAAGAGGACACCAAGATTGTAACTGCCTTGGGTGTGGAGTGAAGCACATGAGAAAACATGGATAAGTGGAATTGCAGTAGGAAAAATGAGAAGGGGAAAGGTTTGGTTAATTTAGAAGTGTCTCTGTCACAGATTGGAAATACATTGTTCTGGGAAAAAAGTTCTTCAGGAATCTAAGCAGGGTTGTGGGCCTTAATATGCATATAAGCCATATCAATGAGTTTTCAATGTCAAATTGCATTAAATTAAAAGCAATTTGACATTTCTTGTGTCACATTTATTAAAACATTAGGCAGTTCATCCATAATATAGCATAGCTACATAAAACCAAAAGGAAATGTATTGAAAATTTTAAACTAGTCTGGTTTAGTCTGGAAAAAAGTAATTTTCAATGTGAAATGTATGATGAAACCTGAATAAATTATTGAAATATTTTAGTATTATGAAGATAAGCTTATCTTTAAAGCAGTGTTGGTTCATTTTTCTCTAGTCCTTCCTTCTGACTTCACATGATACACTCAGAATATGCTGCTAATGCTGCTTCAAAACCACTTTTGTTTTAGTGCCAAAATGTTGCTTCATGAAGAGAAAATATTATAAGGACAACATACGAAGAAAACACAGAAATGAATCTTGGAAAATACAGCTTTGACTCTCGTTGCCTTGCAGCACGTTCCCGCAAAGTGAGTGAGTTTAAATATGGCTTTTCCTCAATGAAGAGTATGTCTCTTTCTCACTACCTTTAAAATGCGATACATCATCATAAATTGCAGCTTCATAACAAATAGTTTTGTCTTCCCCACCTCTGGTCTGAAATTAGAGACTGATAACCCAAGAAACGGTATGAAAGTAATTTTCATAGCTCTGTTTAGTTAGATCAAAAAGTGTTGTATAAATTAACTACCCCTGCTGATGACATTAATATTGAAATAACCAACTTGAGGAGCTGGATCACTCTTGACCTTGTTTGATTTGTTATAGTCAACTTAGAAATGAAATCACCAGAGTTAAATCTCTTAAAGGTGTCACCCATGATTTCTAAAAAAATGATACACTCAGCTTAAAAGGACAGACATGGGACTTTATTCAAGTATGTATTTTCATTTTCCAGTTGAAAAACATGAGTTTATTTGTTCTCTTCGTTCAAATGGTACTTTATTTCAGGTTGCAATAGTATGCTTTCTCTGCATGTACTATTAGCTACACATTCACATCACTTTGCATTGTGTTAACTAGAGGTTTTATCTAAAGAATTGGTAACATATATCCTGTGATTATGGAATTGAAATATGGAAATAAGTGTCAAAGTGATAAAACTGCTAAGGTGGAGAAGTTCACCTGATACGGAGSAGATATGCCTCTAAATGATACAAATCACACACAGGAGTGGGTAAAATGGAACTGTCATTTAATTTACAGGTCCTTCAAACCCATGTAGATAAATAAATGTCCCATCTTATCCAACTCTGTTACTCCCTCAGGAGTTTTCACATCAGATACYGTCCTTGGCAGAAGAGTGCATGTGAATGGTGATTATGTCATATAAGACTTGTCTTCTGTCACAACTTGAGATGTTGCATTCTTTTGAGTTTGGAATACATGGGTGAAAGATGTCAGGAGACGATCCTTTATTGCCCAGATGGTGTGGAGTTTCTATATTTCTGCTTAGAATTAGAACAAAGCACGAAAAGTTAGTGATGTATGTAAGAAACAGTCTGTGAGCATAAGGAAACTTGGAAGAGATAGAATGAGAAGCAAAATATTAAATAATAAATAAAAAAATTAATAAAAATATTTTTTTCTGTGAGAAGGAAAGAGTAATGACAAAGGAACCTTACATTCATCTGATCCTATTTCTTTTGATAGGAATTTAAGAGATTTGTGGCAGAGATAAAAGTACCATTACTGGGAGAGAGTTTAGGTGGGAGAATATGTATCTACTGAAACTGCAGATTCAGTGTAAATGGGAGTAGTCAAGTTCTTTAGCTGAGAAGGTAGCATAAGGACAAAGAGAGAAAAATTTGTTAGAGAAATCACCCAGATGTCACCATTTCTGTAGGAAAACTTTCCAAAGAAGACAGGAAGGAAACAGGAATCATAGATTAGAGGTTGGTCATTGAAAGGGCAGATAACATCTTAGGAGGGAGTCAAAAGTGGACAGAAGCATCAAGAGTGTCTCATCAGTCACCATGGCAATGGAGAGATCAGGAATCTGATGGCAAATCATGTGCCCTGAAGCACTGAATGGAAGGATTGAGTACAAGGGAGGGGATGCTCAGCAGCACCTGAGAGAGGAGCAGGGAGGAGGAGAAGTAAGGTTTGCTGAAGATCATGTAAATTAGGATCCTTGTTGCTAGCAGCAAACTGCTCATGTCAGTATGTCTAGGCCCATGTTTCTTCAGGCTTGTGCTGAGATCACAAGCTGCCCCACATTCTTGTTTCTCAGACATCAGGACCCAACAATGCCTTTGGTTTTCTAAGGCAGTGAACACTGTTGGCATTGACAAAGTAACAGCTTTGTTGTTCTGGGAGGCAAATGTCAGCTGTGTCTGGTTTTGAGGTAAACTACTAGGAAGGCTTACATAATTCAAGTCTTAAATCAGAGAATACATTAATTTTTTAGAATATGCTAGGGATGTAAGCAAATTACCTGTAGTCTGCCTGCTRTAGTTTTAACAAGGTGAAGAAAGGATTGTTATATACTTCTAGCAGGATGCTTAGTTTTTTGCTCTCCTATTGAGACTTGTAGTTACCCCTAATAAATGGTAACCAGACAACAGTCCTCATTAGTGAAATTTGGATCTTTTCCACTCCCAGGCCATGTCTTTACTATTTATTTTGAGTACTGTACCAGATTGAGCCCTTTAGGAGGAATTTTACATCCCACTTCTTTTACTGGAAGCAATATTACAAGGAGTTCTTTTATAATAAATGAATCTTAAAGATGTAGGTACTGAGTTTTGTAAGACTGGAGTTTTTATACCAGCAGATAAAATTATGCCCACAGTTCTACTACAAACCTCGTTTTGGAAGGACTTGTAAATCTCCTACAATAGTATCGTCATTTGAGGGGGGAAAAAAAAAGCTGGCGTGTGGCGTGGCAGAGAGCGCTTTTATTCATTAAACTTTTGTATTTGATCTACCTGAAAGGACCTTTTGCTCTAAAGGTGCCTGCTTAATTAGGTAATCACACAGTAAACTTTAATGATTTCTCTAATTTCATCGAGGATTAATGTGCTGGGAGTTGGAGCTATTCTTTGAATAGTGGAGATAATTTCTGCAACCTAGCATAATGACAAATGGGCAGGCCATAAGGGAGATATTTGCAGGCCTGCTGCATGTACTCTGTGTCTCAAGTGAGTATATTTGTCCCCTTTTTTGCTGAAAAGGTGTTTGTTAAGGCAGACTGTCAGTCCAATACCTTTTGTACCAGACTTTGGCCTTTTTGGGACACCGCACAGCTAAACACAGAGAACTTTTGGGAGAGGAGCAAGGATGGTTCATCCTATTCTCTGGATGCAGACAGCAGTTCGTGTTGTACTGTCCTAAGGTGTGTGCTCCCCCTGTGCTCCAGAGAGTACAGAGCACGYGGAGCTTTATGCAAGTCTGACCTCCTTTCCCTACTGCTCTAAAACAACATTGTTTGACTAGACTGGTGAATTATATAGTAGTCACTGATGCACTGAGCATGAATAATTCAAGATAGATTGAATTTTAAACTACTGAGAGCACTCTTGGAAGACAGATGAGCAGAGGTGGGGTGCAAGTCAAAGCCTTGGCACCAAGGTACCAAACCTGAGGCAAAGGGGATACCAAGCATTTAATTGCTTTTGCTGTGCCGAGTGTGATGTATGTCTTTAGCATATGGGCAAGAGCAATCAGGGGAAAGCAGACACAGGCAGTATGGAAAAAGGCACATATGGTATACAGAGCAGTCCATGCCTCAGCTCAGAGAGGGAAAATACCTCCTGTCTCATGACAGATGTTTAGTGTGTCCCCTCAGTGATGCTTCTCCCAACAGATTTCAGAAACTCTCCAGTGTTTCAGGGCTAAAGAGGGAGGCAGATGATCTCTTTTTGGCACTGTTCATTTGTCCTTGCCAGATAAAACATTTTCTGTATTTTCCTCCAAGAGAGGGCCAAAAAATAATTTTTTTCTCCCAAAAAATCAAAAGTTTTGATAGTAGTTACTTCTTACTCTCAATGAAAGGGATACAATACTTTTTTTAAATTAGAGATATTGTTGCCTTCTCATATTCCTGTCTACTTAAATGGTATCAGTTTACTGCAGTTTGTTTATCTTAAAAAGCATGATGAAGTGTGTCAATATATCAAAACCAGAAAGCATCACTAATAGTGCGTTAGTGTTTAAGAATTCATTAGTGTTTAAGAGTGCACAGTATGCTAGAGACTAGTAACATTTGTTCACTTCATATTCATTAGCAACCACCAAAATTAAATAAATAAAATAATAAAATCCAGATATCCCCTAAAGAACACAAGAGATTCAAAAGCTAACTCTGTGCATACGCTTTTGAAAAAATTGGAAGGTAGGAGACTTTTAAGCACTGAGATACTTAGTATCTCTTGTTTTACTGGAAGTATTGACTTTGGATTTTACTTGCCTCATATTTCCTCTTTCCTCCGAAAAGATACAATGCAAACAATCAAACAATCCCCCAACATCAACACAGCAGGCCACAGAAATTGATTGATTGATTTTTTTTTTTTTTTTTGGTAACCTGTTAGAATTCTAAAATATTCCAGTAATTTAGAAGAGCTAAGTCAGCCTGGACATTTTTCCTTCTACTAATCTCTAACTTCAGAGCTATCTGCCTTAGAAGCAATGATTCTGTTTGCTGTAACATGCTTTTTGGCCAGATCTCTAAAGGACCTAATAGCCACATTTACAAGAGGACAAACACATTAATGTCAAATCAATAACTGCAGTTTTCTGTGTAGCTTCTTCAAATAAAATATTTTCTCATGGTTGCAAAAAGGAGGTGCATATTTTTACAAAATATCTAGTATGCCTTGATTTAAATAATGAAACCTTAAATCAGTTCATCTATTCACACGTGTATGTATTTTTAGCACACAATTATAAAATTCCCTTTACTATTAGATACTATTTGGGTTATTTTTATGTATTCCAACACTTTGCAATCCTGACCTTTCAAATCCTTAGATTTTAAAGAGGCAGTAGACATAAGGACTGTATTATTTAAACACTGTAACCTTTGAGGCATCCATAGTACAACGGTGTTATATTCTTTGAGATCAAAAGGCCAGCAGTTCTGGAGTAAGCACATCCCTCGTGGATTAATTATAATGAAATTACTCATTTGGAACACTATGCCAGAGCTTTGCACTATCCAAGATACAGTAAAAATTTCATGTGAATGTTCTTTACACTGGAAGAAATGCTGCAGTGGCAAAAGATGTTTTATTTATAGCAACCCTGTCTATAGAGGAGAGGGAAGAGCGACTGCACATTTTGAGAGCCAATATTTTTACTGTAGCATGTACTTTTCCTTCAGCTACATTACAGCTTTGATTCTTAAAATAGATGAACATCATAGGAAGAATAAAAATGCACTTAGCTATTATCTTCATAGCCCTCAACTTTGAAATCTGGAAATACCCCTTTTAAAAACTATTAGAGACATTTTTACTTTGAACAAAATACCTGAAAATAAAAAAGTCTGGGCTTTCTGAAATGTACTTCAGAGAACAATGACATTCTTGAAGATTCATAAATCATTCCCAATCTGGTGAAGTTGTTGGGAATTGCATCAGACCCAAGTGTACTTATAAAGAGGACTGGAAGGTCTGTAGGCTCACATGGAGGCTCCTCATCTTTATGGCTTGGGTCTGTGCTGCTAATATCCAATGCAGCAGAAGTCTGGCTTAGCCTGTTTTCTAAGAAGTGTGTCCCCAGCACACTTCACACAACTCAGCAAAAGTTCAGGACAAAAAGCAGAGCTTGTTCAAATGAATGTACTACTGTATCAGTATAGCCCATGGGTTGAACCGCTTTGAATAGCTAAGGAGAACATAGAACTTGAACTGAATAGACCAAAATTAGCATGCTGGAAATAAGATTTAAAGAAGTATCAGAACAAACTACTCCATTTTTCCATCTTCTAAATTCTTTTCTGCCATGACTTGATTTTTGGTTTGAAAAGGTTAATTCCTCTGCACTCTCTCGGACCATACATCTCCCTGGACTCTTATCCCACTCAGCTGAGGATGACTACCATCAAACTGGAATTAGGAACCAGGTGATAAACCTTTATAGCCAAAGAAGAAAAGATTTGAAGAACAGCTGATAAATGAGAGCTATGCCGTGCTTGACATGATGATGTCCTTATTCTCTCACTGTTTGTTGATTTTTTTAATCAGGGGAAGGTGCATGGTTTCCTTCTTCAACCATAGGGTCTAGGTTAACTAATCAACACAGCATCTTGCCACAGAGAGCAGTGCAGAGTGAATGTCAAAGCAACCTTGACATTCGTGCAGATTTGTTATTTATGAACTTGACTGTGCTGCTCTGTCCCTCCAGCAGTGAATTCACCCTAAACGTCGGAAGCCACACCAGATCACTGACACCAGAGAGTACCTTCATAATGTTTGAATCTTCTTTTCTTCTATTTAGCAAATTTTCTTATATTTTTTGTCTTATTTTCCTCAAAGGAAATAAAATGACTTTACAACAAGCGCTAGTTTGTCCCAAACTCTCTAGAAATGGTAGGAACTGTTTAAAGTGTCACATGGGACTTCTTCCTTAGAAGAACCCTACACAGCTAAACATTAAGATTAGCTACAACAAAAAAAGAAAAAAAAAGTTAAATAGGAAGTTGATTTTTAAAAGATCTCTGTAGACACAGCCTCTGTTTATATAACTGCATTTTCTCTCTGGATTCTTTGGATGTATGTATTCTATCCAGGCTAACACACATGAGATAGATCAGTTTTCAGGTCCGGGAATCCTGTAGGGACAGTGAACCATTTTGTTAACATAAACCATTACATTAAAGTGGGTAAAACACTTTTGATTCCCAAACATCTATAGTTTTTATCCCTATCAAGGGATTACATGTAAGAAAATTGGCTTTTCTGAGAGCTAGGAGCAAGAGATGATTGGAGTGAGACTGTACTAAAGACTATGCCTACTAAGAGTGGTATTTCTACTGATGAACTTGAAGGGTATCATAAAGCAGATTTTTACAGTTGGAAAGATTGAGGTGATAAACGTGAGGTGGCAACACAATATTCTAAAGGTGACCCTGCTGCTTGGGTGGTTGTGCCAGAATCTCTGACAATGTCTGTCTCATTTACAAGAATTTAGAGGCTGATAGAGAGAGAGGTTGTAAAGTGAGGTTCAGATTTCTTAGACTGCTCATTTAAAAAATCGACATGGACCGTGATTATAGAAATTTGGAGGTTCGAGATGAATGGTGGGTAGGCCATTAGTCTGAATATTTTTTTTAGAAATGAAATGAAAAATGAAAAATAAATTTCACTTTGATAAGGTTTGAATCTCTGTTTATATTGAATGATAATGAGGTACTTTAGATAAACTAAAAAAGCAGTCCTAGAATTATGAATGACCTTCCAGAACTATAAGCATAGGTATACAGTTAGTATGACACAGAAAATATAATTAATGTTACAAAAATTTCAGAGTTGAGTTTCTATAATTTCAATGTAAAAACAAGAGAGGTTTATATTCCTTCCAACCGCAATTATGTCTATCCCACTGTTCTTAGTGATACTTTTACCAATTTCTATCACTTTAAATCACTTCTCTCTCACCAGCCACTTGTCACTTAACCATACGAAGTGCAGTGCTTTCCTTCAGCTTCCTTACACTTGTGAGCGTGAACGTTACTATATAAGGTATGTTTTATGCAGCATCAACTTCAGCAGTTTTGACAGAAATCCTAGCAGATTAACTATGAGTTATGTAGGAATAAAAATTCCATATAATCATGTAGGATTACTTGAGATCAGCGAACAGATTTGACTTGTTTTGAAGTCCAAATGAACATACTCAGCTGTGACTGTACCTTCATGAAACTTTCATCATCTTCCTTCTGGAAGTACCAATTATTCTTTAGTTTTATTCAAGATGTCTGCATGGCTTTTAAGACAATGTTAATGCTTCAGCAAACCATCTACTATCATTTTACTTCAAAGGAAGGCAGAAAAATAATTCCAGACTCTGGATTTTCTGATAGTCTAGCAACCCCCTGCTGCATAAATGTATTGCCAAACCATTACTAAAGTCTCTTTGGAAAATTGATCTATGGGAAACAGTATTCTGCTACAGAAGTTCATCTTGGTGTATCATGATCCCTGTGGCAAAGCCATCAGAGGGTTATACCAGCAGAAGTCCCTTGCTGGCTTGTTAAATTCCAAAATGCCATCTGTTTTCTAGGTAATAAAACTAAACAACCAACCCAGAACTGTTCTCCATATTGTTCTCTATAACATGCTTAGGAATCAATTTAAATCATTCTACAGGAACAGTATAATTGTTAAAAATAGTGAGGTACAAATAAACTTAGAACTAGATTTATTTGTACACAGTACTCCTGAGAACAAACACATTATCCACCTGCTTTACTTGAAGTGGTCCTAAGCTTGTTTTAAAGACAAAAGACATCTTATTTTTCCCAGTGCTATCTACTGTTCCTCCCCGAGAAACAGGACACAGCCTAGGAGTTGCTATTCAGGAGCGATGGATTAAAAAGTTTATTTCTATGGAATTTTGGTTAGTGGATTCTGGGAGTCATGCAAAGAGGATTTTAAACCATTGTTTCATGGAGAGCACTGTAGAAACACCTCAGAAAGTACTCGTGTTGGCATATTCATGGAGGAGTGCTGCAGTATGAGAAAGAGGGACTTGTTAATGTCCAGAGGTAGTAGACTCATTAACCACAGAAGTTTGACTAAGCCTCGCCTGCTATGCGTCTATCTTAAAAGGAGCTTAAAGTTCTTTACAGTCTGATCCATTGTATGGAATGTCTGAGAAATTAACCCTACCCCAGCTGGAAGCAGCACAGCACTTGTAAGAATAATTTTTATCTTAAAATTAATTTGTCAATGAAAAATAAGCACGAGATGTTCCCATTCCAATTGGCTGTCCCAAAACTGATTTAATGTGTCTCAGTATTGTTGGTAAATTTGATATTGTGATACTTTGGAGGAAGAGGATAAAGGAGAAAACAGGCCTGGGAAAGCTAGAGGGAGCTCTGGATTGAGGCTAGGTTCAGGGTTTCAAGGAAGAGAGCTTTTACTCTTTCCCTCAATTATTAGAATAATTTCTTTTTAGGATTCAGTATTCCTCTCTACTTCCCTTAATTCTTCTTTTTCACACAGCAATATTCCTTCTCATCCCTTCCAATTAATGTGCAAGAACAACTCTCCAATTCTTTCATTTGCTTCCTAATTTGCTGTAAAGAGAGAGATGAATTCTGTCTATCATTTTATTAGAGAGAGGGGACAAGATAAAAAACAGAAGAGAGAACACTGACATATTCCCTTGCTAACAGGTCAAGCAGAAATCTGGTTAGGTGGCAGATTATAGGAGAATTAGTCAGATTTTGTGCACATAAACAAAAGCTGCCATGCTCTCCTGTCTTCTCTGTGCTGCTGGATTGATGTTTGGGCATAAATGATCAGAGTTTATGAAGTGACTGATGAGTGAGACTCATAATTTGATGGATGTTGCTTCTGTTTGAGTGAAAGAAAAGTGGTACCTCAGGACAGCTTGATTCAGCTGCTGCTGCTTTTGACTAATGAGCTCTGGGGTGAAGGTGCATGAACAGTAGTAGCTGCCTTTGGGGTGGGTGCAAATATTTGTTTTACTGCTAATGCCATTTTTGTACAGTAAGTGAAATAAATACCGTGACAAATAATATATTTTTCTAGAATAATTACATGCCTACTACTGGCTATATTGTACAGACAATGCTATCAAGGTGTCCCCTTCATAAGCAGAACTATGGCAATAATACAGAGTGTAAGTAGAACAAGAATTTTTGCAAAGGATCTGGGTATAAGGGAATAATCTGTTTTATGCTGCTAACTAGCTGCTCTAGCATACTGACATCCCAGTCTCTAACCAGCATATTTAGCTGTCATATTCAAACATGGAGGTTTTTATCTCTAGTCAGGGCTTTGCAAAGGGAGTTGAACTGCAGTAGAGCCATACTGACACCAGGAGGTTATCAGCGTTACTGGTCAAAGACGGGTGAATGCAGAAGTGTTAAAACGTCACAGAAAAGCTTTTTTAAAGTTCAGTCAGTAAATAAAAAGGGACAAAAAAGCCCCCCGGAATGTCCACTTTCATTGCAGGTTTTGGTTTTTTTTCTGATGTTTTATTTTCAGGATAGGTATCCTCTTGTTCTTGGGGATTTCAGGCTTTTCAGTTAACCTTGTGTAACATATAATCATGAGAATGAGGACTTTCCTGTGATAGTCACAACAAAGTGCAAAGGTATTAATAGAAAAATCTCTGCAGGAATAAATTCGAGGATCCATTCAAACAAAGGAAAGGTGCATGTCTGAAGTTCCAAATAATAAAATAGTACAGAGAGGTGATTCTCCTCACTTCCAATGCTTTTTTTTTCTCCTGTTTATTAAGGTATGTTGCAACTGTCTAACTTCTAGCACTTTTGTTGAGCCATTGTTTCCTCTCTTCCTCTTGCAAAATCAGGAGACATCAGTTGAAACAATTATGAAATTTGAGTTCTGCACCACTACAAACCCTGTTTTGGAAAAGAAGATGGCAGAGCACATGCCTCTGTGGTGCACACTATCTAAAGTCAGCTCTGTAGAAAATACATGGCATTTGTAGAGGCAGCTAGATAACTCTTCAGACCCCTCGAAGACTGAAGCAGCAACTGTCAATCAAGAAAACAAGAATAGAAAATGAAGTGTAGATGTTTATGAGATGGATAGAAACCCTTTGGAATTTAGGGAAAAGTTTATACTTCCTCTTAAATCTAAGCTTGAACACAACCAAAATATCAGGAAATCATCCTGAATTTCTTTGTTTAGAACCATAAATGTGAAGCTATGATATCTTCTTTAATATCCAGTCCATCTAACTGTGTCATGATCAGTGATAATCTGGACAGTGATTCTTAGTGCTTAAGCAGCAGGAAAGATGAAAATACAAATTTCAGGTCATGAAGTTGTGTCTCAGCTACCCAGACTTTGCAAGATAAATCAAAAAAATATATCTTAGTGATACAGATGYTCTTTGTGGGTAGAGGCTACCGGACTTAGCAATAAGGCCAAATATTGGTGTGATGCACCGAGTCTGAGTTTCGGTTGATTAATGTGTGATACAGYGCTTAGAGTTTTTTGTCAATAATGCTTTGGTTGTGTCTTTGAATACTATTTTGTAAAAATACAATGCCTTTTTAGGTGTTGCTCACTGCAAAGCATTGTTAGGCAGCATGACCCCATTCTTTTGGATGGATAAGTTGAAATGTCTCTGTCACCTGCAGTTAAATTAGGGAATGCAAATGAACGTCAAGTAGCCTTGTTGGTTTTTGTAGGGAGTAAATATGAACTATTAGTACCTGTCAAAGACATGAGGGATAGAGAAGGGGCAGACAATATACAAACTCTGATTTCAGTGAAATGTGGTACGTTTTTGGAGGAGTTACCTTCGCTGAAGTTCAGACTCTGTGCAGTCATGTGGCCCTAATTTCCAGCACAGCATTATTTCAGAGCATTTGTGCTGCATCGACAATTTAACCGAGGGATTTAGTTCCAAGTGTTAGCCTGAACCTTTCCAGTGCACTGCCACTAGGTGGGGAGGTCGGCTAACAGTTTGGAAAAATGTATGTGTTTCCCTGCGTGGGGATGTTACAGGATCCATGTCCAGGGGCCGGTGAGCGAGGAACGGATCCCACTGGCATGGGGCTGGTTATCCCGAAAGTTTAAGCCCCCTCTGAGTGGGAACCCAGTGTGAGCTCGCTGCTTGAGTCGGCTTAAGCTGTGCAAAGTTCCTTCAGGTTCAAGTTAATTCTGCCCTTTTTCCCGATGAGTTGTGAGACTTTAAACTCCTTGTATAAATTTAATAATGATTTACATTGTAGTAGAAAAATGAAAAGGAGATTTGAAGTAAGAATACTTTTCTCTTCCGGTGAAATCTGACATATTTAAAATTGCTACTGTATGATTCCTCTCCATGTTTTCTCTCATTAAGAAAAATTACAAATAAACAAGTAGAAGAGTGGGATAATTCCACACACAAAACTAAATGCTAGCTGCCTTATCTAAACTACCTGATCTTTTTAACTTTTAGAGACAACCAAACCTTCAATTATTCCCCTCATCCTCACTCCCTCCATCCATCCTTACTCCTTTATTTATCAAAAAGACCTTTAGAAAACACATTTCAAGTTTCCCATGTACTTAATGAAAGAAATATTTATTTCCACTTAAAATCATAACTATAATGAATATCCAAACTACACTTAGAACTAAATTTGGAAAAACATAACACTGCTTAATGTGAAAAATCATGTTTGGTTTTCAAGGGAGCTAGAATGTCATAAATGTTAGCTAATAGGAGAAATATTTATATGACTGCGTGAACGGTGGCACAAAGCATAAAATGAAGATTTTTTTTTCTGCCTAAAAGATTAATCTTATAGAACATGAGAACCTTGCAAGGAAAGAGATAATATAGCAAAGTACCCGTATTTTGAGAATACATTGTTTTTAAGTATTTCCTTCTAAGTTATAGTTTGTTGTACTTACTTGTCAAACTCACAGGACAAAATCCTAATTGTAAACTTTAATTTCCTCTCCTGTCTTACTGAATTCATACCATTATACATATATGTGTAGTGCCTTTTCCCATCTCAAGTGAAAAAGCCACAACTTGTTTTCAAAGCTAAACTGCAGCTCTCTGCCAGAGAAGAGCAGAGTGGCATCTAATGTACAAAGTGTTGTGAGAACTGAGGGAAGAGGTGTGTGAATTTGTACTTGGTTTTTTTTTATTTACTTGTTCAGCCTGTGCTTTATAGATCTTAAAAGTGAATCAAAAAGAAAAAAAAAAAGTTGGAATTTTGAGTTTTTAATTGGCCAAAAATTCATCATCAACAAAGAGGGATTTACGTATTAAAATACAGTCATTTTCAAGTTCATTAAATAATATACTCCCTGACTAGATATAAAACTGACTGAAAAGAACCAACAAATATCAGAGAAAGAAGCAAGACCAAATTCAAAATATGTAAACTATTGGGAGAGAAAGGGAAAGCATGAGCTGGGAAAAGCACTATGTCCTATGGTCTGGTTGACAAGGCGGTGATTGGTCAAAAGTTGGACTTGATGCTGTTGGAGGTCTTTTCCAACCTAAATGATTCTGTGATCTCTAGTAAGAAGGAAATGAACTATGGTCAAGCTCATATTGCATAAATACATGGTGTTGATTTTTAAAAAAAAAATTATCTTTTTAATTTTTGAAGTTGTTTTCTATGAAAAAACACAGAGGCAGAAATATATTTCATTGCTGCTGTTAGATTAAAGAAGAAATGCAGCAAAGCATTTCTGGTCCTGCTGCTGTGGGAGACAGGAATGCTGTTAAACTTTGTTATATGGAAAGCTATCTAGCCCTGGCTGAAATTCAGCCAAAGTGATTTTTACATTTGAGATAAGCTGTGGATAAAAATCAGGCAAAACACCACAGGCTTTCCATGTGTCAGGCATCTCCTCTCAAAACCAGCCTTCCCATCTAATGCTGCTCCCCAAATTTGTCTCAGCATAACTAAGTGACGCAGTCTTAAATCTGAGTGACTCTTGTGTGTTATGGTGTAAGGACGCTCATATATCTAAGAGGTAACCAGTTGTTTGCATAGGAGTCTGTACGTTTTATAAGTGTAAAGACATTTTTCTTGAGTGCTGAATTCCATTGTGTATAACTCTCAGGAAAACTTCAAATTGTAGACGGCAGATTGGAAATGGAATTCTTGACTTGCATTTCTGTGCTGAAAGCAAATGAGCAAACAAAATACTCCTCACAGTTCTGAACCCACATTGATAAATTATTCTGAAAAGTGGAAAATTTAGAGAATGTTACTGTAAGTTTTCAAGTTTTGGAAGGGAGGGGTAAAATGGTTACATCCACTGTATTTCTTAAGTCTATTTTTTTGTCTTACATGACTTAAACACTGTATTATATAGATTTCTTAGGTCCAAATGCAGGAAATATCCTTTTGCCTGTCTCCCTTTGAATCAACTGAGCTATATATGCAGGATTTAGATCTCCAGCATTTCTACAGTATCATACTGGAGATCATATCCTTGCTCCCATGAACCTTTGCAGCCACTGGGTGGAGAACTTGTCTAACAAAAAATCTCATTATGACAGAGTGAAAATCAATCCAACTGTACTTTGCTGGCTGGGCAAATTTGTCTAATACAGGTCATATATTAGGCTCTTCTTTTTCAGTGGTCAACGTGGTTCAATTTCCAGCTAGGACATAATTTGCACAATAACCTGAAGTTGAAATTAATACTCAGAAACAAGCTGTACTGGGCTTAAGAAAAATCCATTAAGCTGTCTGCATTAGAGGAAGAAGCTGACCAATGGAGTTGAAGCACATTTGTTATACTGTAAGAAGAAAGTTTCAGACAAATATCACAGGAACCAGGATGACACTCCAATAAGGTAACTTTAGGTTTAATCTAAACTGCAAATAAGAATATTATTATGATGATTTATTTGTAGTACTATCTTGTCTAAAGGAATCAAATGAGATCAGAGCCCCACTGTGATAAACACTGTGCTCTTGTCTCCAGTAGAAAATTGTACCTTCCCAGGGGAGTTTGTTTTCTAAGTAGATAAAAGTAAGAATTATTTGGAAGGCCAAAGAACAAAGCAGAGTGGTCCAAAACAATAGAGCTGGTAAGTGACAAAGCTAAGGACAGGATCCAGGTTTCCGAGCTTTGGTCTTGTCTTCTTTATAGAATCATAGAGTGGTTTGGATTGGAAGTGACCCTAAATGTCATCTATTTCCCACCCCTCTGCCTTGAGCAGGGTCAAGTTTCACTGGACCAGGTTGCTTAATGCCCCATCCTTCCTGGCCTGGAATGGTTCCGGAAATGGGGCATTCACAACTTCTCTGAGCAACCTGTTCCAGTGCCTCAACACCCTTGTAGTGAAGAATTTCTTATTATTATCAAATCTAAGCTACTCTCTTTCAGTTTGGAGCCATTCTCCCTTGTCCTGTGTGGCCTTGTATTCTTGTTGCTCACAGGCTCCATGACATTGTGACTTAACTGTGTCATTTTGTTAAATGAAATCTCAAAACACAGCATGTAGTATTTTAACATCTGATACAATACAGAGATTTTGTGAAACAAAAAGTTCTGTGGGGTACTAGGGGACCCTGTTAAGAACCAGATAACTTGAAAATTGTTACTTTTTAAATATGGGTGATATGAAGCTCTCTGGATGTTAGTTAAAATTATCTCCTTTATATTTCTATCACAAAAATCTTCATCACAAAAAATATTATATTGTTGAATAGACTAAATTATTAATACAGGATGTTATATGTTATTTATATACTTTGATTCAGAAAGATGGAAGCTATTCCAGGATAGATTGCATCAACTTTTCTCCTGTGTAACAGTAACTTCTGTTGCAAATCATCTCCGTGGTAAACAAAGGCAAAGCACCATGGAAAGAATTATGGACCTGGTAATAGTAATGGCAAAAAACTTTGAATGGAGTTTGAAAAGCAGCAAATTTCGTTATTCATTGTAGAAGACTTTAACTGGCTTCATGTGGGTGCCTTAGCAATATGTCTTGACCCCCTTGTATATGTGTATGCTCCAAGAGCAGCATTACCCAATTAACCATTTACTTGCTACCAGTCTTGCTGGACAAAGTTCCTGTTCCTAATGATTATTCAAACAACGAGTTTGTGTAAGCAGCAGATAGACTGAATATTCAAACTATTTTGTGTCTGAATAAACCAACAAAAAAATCCTAATTGGTTCAGATCAAATAAAAGCGTCTCTGTTTTTCCTCATTCAAACCAGAAACTAAATTATTTCATGTTGTGCTAACCATGATATTTGTATTAGGATAACCAAAGAGAAAAACATGGTTACAGATATGATGTATTACTGGTGGAAATAACATTGCCCTTTTACCTAATAGTCCAGGGAGATTAAAATAATTTTCCCAGAAGCTTGAAACCCAAATTCTTCTTTTTTTCTGAGAGAAGTATCCTGTGTGTCTTGCTGTATTCACCCATTTAATATGACATTCTCTCGTATGAAAAGTGTTAAAGTTCCCTAATAAATACTTAAGTATTCTTTGATCCTAGTGTAAAATATATATATTTAAAATCCAGTGGCCAGAATACTGATCTGAGCCTCAGGAAAGCTGTTCTCCATTCACTGGCCTATGAATTAGAATAATTCAGGAAAAGTCCTGATAGGGCATTTAGAGCTCTCTCTCCCACCAAATGGATTTGAATTTGGAGTTTCCCCAAGAAACTGGGGTTTGCTGAAAACTGCCAGTAGATGAGGGCTGTCTTGAAGAAACAAGATAGAAATAAGTCTCTTCCCACTGTCATCCTGATATATTCCCTAAGAGTTTAGGTTATGCAATTATTAGGTTCTGTCTGCTAAAAAGGCAGAAAGAGTGGTCAAAAACTTTCATTACAGGAAAAAAAAGAGAATAGGTCTGAATTCAGCCATAGCTATGTGGCCGAGACTCATGAGTTAAATATTCTACCTCATCCTTTTAACCTCACTAACAGAACAAAAGTTGATTTTCCCATGTTTTCCTTGCTGAACTTAAGTTAGCATGTCCTGCCCTTCATGCACAAGGACCTTCATTTTAAGTTTCCTGACTCAAACTAGTAAGGAGTAAGAGAGGCAGGGAGGGAGGATGCAGGAAGAGCTTTCACTTATGGTCCTCTGAAATAAATTTTGGAGGAATTTACCTTTTTCTGTGGAAGACTATGTGGAAAACATCAAGCTTAGTGTTCAAAGCTGGGCAGTAAGAAGGCTGCCCATATTTGCAAGTACTCACACCTGACTTAGATGCTGAACCAAAGTTAATGACAAGGGGCCTGTGGCCCCTTTGAAACCTATATATTGTTATTAGCTCCACTGTGGAATGAGATTTTTTCAGATTGTATAGTGGACCGTGCAGAAGAAAGAAATGTAATCAACTCCTGGCTTTCCGTGCATGTTCGAACACATTCCCCCTCTCCCTCCCCGATGTATAGTTGTCACAGTGTAAACATTCTGCTAAATATTTCCTCCACCTGCTTCAAACAATTAAGGAATCATCTCTTAACAGGAAAAATAAATGTACCAAATGTCACAATGCCTCAGGGGGATCGAAAATGATAAAACAAATGTTGTAACATTCTATTTTTGATCCAAAGGTAAACAAAAGAAATGATGTGTGCACGTGTGTATACACATAGATTCACTCTATTGGTCATGTAATCCATCACTGAGGCTGTTGGTTAAGGGATAAATTACAGCTCCAACATATTTTCCAAACATTTAAACCTTTCTCATAAAATTATTTTGGACTGAAAAATATCTCCTGCTCATTCTCAAGCCAGGTCTCGGAAGTGAATTTTCTTGGAGGGTTTCATAAAATAATATGTTCAGCAGTTTTATTTTCACATAATAACTTTGAAATACATTAGTTGACATTTTCCAGATGCACTTTTGTGCTCAGGAGCTCAAAAGAAGTCCTTATTCAGGAGATGGAATAGGTGGCAAAAAAAAGAAGAGAAATTTTTACCTTTAACCCTTCTCATTGTTATATGAGAAAAATAATTTTGTTCTAATAGAAACATTCCAATTTTTTTGAAGCATAAATCTGCTAGTTCTTATTGTCTCCTTTTGATAGGGCTAAACTCTGCATGAAAGTGTAGATCAGCTCTTTCTAGTAAAGAATATATTTTTTCCCCCAGGAAATTAGGTCTAGACTAACTAGGCCTTTCACTGGTGCAATGCATAGGAGGTGGTTCAAAGTGGAAAGAAATGCCTCACTGTTTTCCCTTCAGAGCTTCCAGGAAGTGATCTTTTGAATTAGAGATGAAACAGAAGATTCGTGGAGAACTCAAGCTCTGCATCATGTGTGTGGGTGTCTAAGGAATTCAGATCGCTACTTAGAGAATTAGAAATCTCCTGGAGGCCAAAAAAATGAGGGCTAGTTCTCAGCATTTCCTCAGAACCTTGTAAAAAAAGGATATTTGTTACTATTCTTTGCCATAATCAACCTGCTCATTTATTAGACACGTATATTGCTTTGTGATATTACACTCTAAGCCGTTTAGAGGGGAGACTGTGTATGTTCTTATTGCTTCCTTGGTGCCTACTTTTGTGTCCAGGCTCCTCACCATCAGCTAGCCCTGGAACAGAAAGAAATAATCCATAACAATCTCTGTGTGGACATGTCAAGATAATCTCAGCGTGAAATAATTGACAAACCATTTGACTTGGAGGCTTCAGTTAATTTCTAGATCCATTGTGATTTTGTCAGGCAGCTTAGGATGCACTTGAATTAGCTTTGCAAGGGTAATGCAAGCACTTGAAGCATCTTTTGGAGTATTGACCTGCACCAACCTCCATAATGCTGTGGCTACACTGCTGCTCGTGGTCCTAATGTGATAGAAAATGCTAGCTCAGGGAATTCTATGCTCCAGTGCAGTCTGCGCCCTAGACATGTACTGCCTGCTTCTAAAAAAAGTGTAAGAGGAATAGCAGGGATTTTGTGAGGGTAAATATATGGATGATTATAAGATCCACGGTTATGCTGAGCCATGAGCCTTCCTAGACAGAATAGAAGGAGATGCAGTCCTGAAGAGTGGGAGTGTACAATATCATTGATGCAGTGGCCTTCCTTTTTGGTGCTGCCCCTGGATAATAGCATTTGAGCTGCTGACATCTGAATCAATAACTAGTTATCCCTTTTCAGAAAGGAGATCATTCGATAATGGAAATGACAATGAAAGCAAAGGTGGACTCATCTGGCAAAACTAAAGCATTCTTTTCAGGGGCCTTAGCAGAGTTCTCAGACCTCTTTCCTCAGTCTTCAAAGTTTCTGCTCCTGTTCTCAAAAGACAGCCTTTTCCTAGGTGCTCTGCTTAAAAGCTGACAGGACTTTTTAGATGTCAAACTTGATTATCTTACCTGATCAAAGTACTTTATCAATCTGTCTTATTTTCATGAAGAAGGTAAATAAATTAAAACTTGATAACATGTAGGCTTCTCTACCCAAGAACTTGTCCCAAGTGCCACATGCTGGGCTCTGACACTTAATGATTTTGAATCTGTATGCTTAAGAATGAGATCAAAAAAGGGAAAGATGACCGCTGGATTTAAAATTGTCTAGTCAAAAGTTCATGCACCCCCAGCATTGTCTAGTAATCTCCCATTGAAATCAATGAAAGTCTCTCTCTGGCTTGAGAGAACTTGTACAGCATTCGTACGAATCACATAGTCATTCCTGTGTTTACAGTTTGAGTTAAACTTAGGGCCAGGAAGGGACTGTTGATGCTGGAAAAAAAAGGGCAAATATTGGTGCAACTGAAGACCTATTTCTATTGAAGCCAGTTAGAAAGAGGAGCAGAACAATGTAGTGAAATAAATGAAGATTCCATTGTGAACTTTACAACAGTATCATGTTGCAGCAACAGTTAAAGTACTTTTTCTGGGGATTGTTGGCACAGCATCAGATTTTTGATACAGAGTGCTAAAGAGGATGGAAAAACTTAAGTGTCTTGATATTTTAGGATGCATTACTACATGCACTTCAGCCCCTTCCTCACAGGTTTGGCTCATTTTTCTGGAGCTTTAAATAGCTAAAAAATGGCTTTCCTACGTTGCCCTGATATTCTATTATATTCTGTTCTTTCTTTCTGGCATGTATGATATAGTGTAATGACATCACATCCATTAAATCTGTCTCTTGATACTTGTTTAAGGTTAACTGAGGCACAGGGGTTCTATTTCATGTGTTTGATGCTATTTAAACTTCAGAGCTCTAATTCATAATGCCTTTAAAACAATGAAAGAATAACCAGTAAATGGGTCACTGAAGTTGATACAGGGCTTCTGCACTAACAATACTCTATATTTTATATATGATCAAAACACTTTTCATTTCCTGAACTCTTCATATTGCCAGGGAATACAATCCATACTTCGTTTTCTTTTTTATAAGGGCTGATGATTTGATAATAAATAAATTAAATTTAATATTAATAAATATCATTGTTAACTACCTGAGAAGTGACACCTACAATACTTCTCATCCTGAATCTTCTCTTAAGCAGATGATGAACTCAAATGAACATTGCTTACATATATGTATATGTATATATATATATACACACATACATGTACACACATAGGATCATAATCCAAGAAATAAAACTATATGAGAAGACTGATTAAGTGTAACACTGTCGTAAAATTAACTGCTTTTTTTTCCATATCTCTATTTATGGACTATCCAAAACTTGAAAACTGCAACATTGTCCCTGTAACAGGTCCACAGAGAACACACCACCTCTTGAATAACATATTTTTAAGTATTCTATTAGACACACTAAATGTCAGATGGAGATCATATAATTTATGAGCTTCAGACACGTAAATGTACTGTGTAAACATTGAGATTGAGATGGTTCCTTTCCAAGCTGTGGTCTTGGAATTTTTTGTACTCGCATATTAGACACTATACTCCCCCAGCCCAAAGCTGGATATGCTCCAGATAAGATTGCTTTTTCTTTTGCATGCAAGGAAAAAAGAGGTAATCACTTTTGACATCTGGAGATGCTATGTAGTGTTGCCTTTTTGTTTTGTTTCACTTTGGGGGTAGGAGCAGGGCGAGAAAAGGTGGTATTTTTTTGTGAAATTTTGTTTGTTTACATTTTTCTTCTTCTTTTTTATTTTCCCAGAAACTGGCAAGAAAGTAGATTTCTACCAAAATTTTACATGATAACTCTTCATTTCAACTGACTTTTCAGTATAATTGCAGAATCATTCATTTAAAATTCTTGTCTTACTGAAAAGTAGTCCTAAAAATATTTATTTAATAAAGATCCTTTAATGTCCAGCCTTTTTTTCTTCATGCTTTAACTCTGATTTTATTTTTCTTCTTTTTCTCTCCATTTACTGGTTAAATAAAAATAATAGCCTGCACAATGGGAATGAAATTGAAATTAAAAATACTATCTATTTTAAGAGCATTTAAAATCCTCCAAAATCATAGGAAAAACATAATTTAATGAAAAATACACAAGTTATTGTTGTGGGTTTTTGTTCCCAGACAGCTTTTTTCTTCAGAAATGGGCATGAATCATGGTAAGGTTTTTAATAGTAGTAATCAGAAGGCTTTGCAACTGAAACCAGTCAAATTACGGCTTCTAAATGTAGACTTTTTTTTGTTAAATGTTTAGTATAGCCATTCGGGGAAACATAATGTTGTTTGCTGCTAACTAGCACAGATTGAAAGTATTTTTCAGTCTCGATGTTGAGTTGTCTAAGAACCTCTGTTTATATTGCATCCTATTTATGCAAGAAAATGAACTTCATTTTGAAGCTAGTATCTTTGAAATAGAGGATAATTTGMACTGCATGGATTCTGTCTGCAATATCAGCTAAGTTTGCAGAGAAACCTAGTGGTAAAAACAGTGATGTTCAAACAATTTCACACAACCATGTCTTTATTCCATACTGGTAGAACTCCATGGATTAGTGGTGTGACAATTTACTCGAACATTGTACCGGTGTAAATCTGAATAACTCTAAGTGGAATTATACCTGTTAAATCTCTAAATCAAGTGACCAACATGTTTTTTTCAGAAATGCCATTTGTGACTGCTTGCTGCTTTTTAATTTCTGCTAAAAAATTATGACACAAGAACCACATTCAAGAAGTTGGTCCTAAAATGCTCTTACAAAAATCTCTCTCTGGTGAACTTCCAGAGAGATTGAATTCCTCTCAGTCCTAGTGAATGAGATTTGCTTTGTGATTCTTGAAAGAAACCCTAGTTTGAAGACAAGCTTATGAAGGCATTGGCTGATCTAATGTGACATTGTATATGTTTGAACAACGCTTTTCTCAAGGAGCACAAAATCTACCAGCCTGGGAATGACTATGTACTATATAAAGGCAGACTTCCATGCTTTGGAGTACAATGTGCAGGTATAAACATCAGGTTCACATCTGCCCATCTATACTGACATGTCATGTAAGCTTGCTGAATGATTTAAAAGTAGAATTTCTGAATGGAAGAATGGAATCTAAGAAATGTTCTTGTACTTCAGGGGTACATGGCTATATCATGAATTATTTTCATTATTTTACAGAAAGGTTTTACTGTTTTCGAAGACCATTCCTGCCCATAACACTAGAGTATTGCACAATGGAGACTGCTCTTTCTTGCATTTTTCACAGATTTGCAATGGAATTAAGTACAGCAGTATATTAAATAGAGATGGAACACAGGCTTAGGCAATACCCAGAAAGTTTAACTATTATTAGCATTCTCCTTGGCACAGCTTTCAAATAGACCATCTAATACTTTCCCAGTATTAGATGACAACTTGACAATTGTCAAGAATGGTTTGGAAGATAGTTGGACTGAAGACGGCCCTAGAAAATAATTTGTACAATAGGTGTGGGAGAGAAAAGAGTTTAGCTGTACTATCCTATTAACCAGTAGGTTCTGTACCTTAAGTAATTTGTTGAGCTTATGACTTAATGAGGTTTTAAACCCGGGTCTTCTAAATCTTTGAAAAATATCCTGTCTGTGGGCCATTCTTCCTTTTGCTTGAGATTGCTCCATACATGAGGTTTTCTCTTTTTTCATGGTTCTAAATCTACAGTCATTTACTTTTGAAATTAAGTCTCTGAATAACCATATTTTAGTCAATGCGTATGTAGGGTTTTGCCTGAATAACATTAAACAGGATTCAGTGAATAGACTGTGAAGTCCTTGGGACACAGTTTTTTTCTTATTTTTGTGCTTTCACTTTATTGGGTTCATTTTCTAACAATTTCAGCTTGTCCCTGAGAATACAGGTGCTCTCTAAGCCTGAAAACACATTCCTCACTATTCACCCTTGCTCTTGAGTATTTCCGATGCAACCAGATTGAAATGTGCTTCTGATATTCTGAGTGTCCTGGCTTCCTAACATTTTTTAAAAGGGTCATTCACTTTACTGAGAGTTTGCAACTGAATGAAAAATTCACTCTATTTGATTTTTGCATTCTCACATGCTAAAAGGAGAGTGAAGTACAAAATTGTCTTCTTAGAACTTAAAAATTACCATGTCAAGATTGAATTACAGACATGAGGAAGAGGTGCATCTTATCCAAATGAAACATATACGTGCTAGTTAATATTAGTATGCCAACAAGAAGCCAAGAAGATTTTTAAAAATCCTCAGCATCTAAATCTTGATGATTTTCAAGACAGAGTTATATCCTATCTAGTGCTATAATGACAAAACATTTTTAAGAGTCGATATCTCCCCCCTTAATGGGGGCAGGTGGATGAACACATTTGGAAATCTGGTTCACTACTGTACTGGAAGGAAAATGGGAGATCAGACATTTTCAAATGCAGGTGTATTTGTTAGAACCCTGGAATAGCACAAACCTGTTTCATTTGTGTATATTTCAAACACCTGTGTTGCAGAAAGATTTTGGTGCTCTCAAAAGGCCAGGCATTACATCCAAAACTACAGGTGAAAAACCATGATTCCATTAGCTATCATCAGTGGTCTCATTTGTCACCAATTATTATTTAACTTCATAAATCTTTGAGGATTTTGCAAGTAAAGCTCATGCAGCTTTGAAGCTGTTTTTTTGTTGGGGTTTTTTTGTTGTTTTTTTTTTTTAACTGATTATTCACAGCTTGCTAATTTGTAATTGGACTTTTACAACTCAAAAACCTCCAGATTTCAGAAAAACTAATTTATCTTTTCTTGGTTTAATTGTGGTATTCACACTCAAAACTGTGGAGTGAGATTGCTTCTAGTGGGTTGTATGCAGTGTTCTGGAACTAATAAAATATATTATTGATTGCTTAATGAAAAGCACCATGTTCATACAAATTTACTGTGGCTGAGGGTAGATACAACAGCTACTTCTTATTCTGTTTGGAGGATCACCTGCCATTTTACTTGGGTGTATTTCTGCATATCAAGTGTGCTTTTAAATTAAGTTATGGTTGCCTACAGGGCACTATATTGGGTGGTTCCATTAAGGTGCCCTTATACTTTTCCTTCCATGCAGTGCTACCCGTTGCTTTTAATTTAGCTTAAGATCATCAAAATTAATTATGATAGAGTGTATTAAAAGTTGAAATAGCAAATCAAGGAGTTTTATTAAGTGCCCTTTAGATTTCCTTATGTGTTTAGTGGTTTTAGCTTTTTATTTGCTCATCACAGTCTGATTCATCGTGATTACTATGAAAAAGATCAGTAAAGCAGAACAAAAATGTCTGACTATGGTGGTAGTAACACAGGTTTCATTTCCTAGCTGGGTTTGATATCCCTACCAGCCAAAATAAATGTATAACTGTTCTAGTAGTGCTGGTGACTACTTGTAGTTACCCTTTGCCTGTTGAGATATTTGGTCTGTGCACTTGGCAACAAAGCACTGACTGTATTTTAGGCATCTGAAAATGCTACTGGTCCCCCTCCATCATCCTAATGGCAAAAATTCTAGTGTCAGTGGTGAATACCAACAACTATCACTGCACTGTGAAGAATCTTGTGGTGGGGAATGATCTCCCCCATTATCTGCCAGACATGACTCAGTGTGCCTGCCTCACTGAGTGCTCAGGGCAGGATCTATTGTGATTTTTTGATGCACAGTTGCTGGGGACAGGTGAACACCTATCCAGTGGTCCCCTGGGGTGGTCTTGTTTCTGTACAGTGTTGGTTGCTGTCCCTGGGCATAGACCTTGTGAGGTTCCCCTAGGCACCATCTCCTGCTGGGATCCTAATCTACTTGGTGCCCAAGTGAATCATTAATTCTGCCATCCTAGTTCACACCTTATACGCCTTTAGCTTCCTATGAAAGCAGAGCAAATTTCTTCACACAAATGCTTGAGGTTGCTCAGTCCTCTGCATTTGCTGCATCTCTATTTGTGTCTTACTACCTGGCTGCACAAGCTGGAAGGACTCAGGGTGGGATGCATCTGCAATTGGAGAATAAGGTCCAGCATTCATTAGCGACGCGTGTGTACAAAGCTTCACGCATAAGAGATTGTAATACCCATGGTGAATTCCGGACATAATGACATAACTAACGATATGCTCTCAGGCAGATAAACCATCTACAAAACTCAGCCTGGAAAAGACCCTGCATGTGGTTCAGCAAACTACCATGTATTCATTTTTCTTATGCTGTTAAAGTCACAGACTTTTGAGTGAAAAGACATTGTAGCCATCTATAATCACCTTCAGCCTTAACATACCTATCCCCATTACAATACCCCGGGTAATACATTTAATACATGTACTACACCCATTGATATGTAGATGGACATACTCTTATTAACCATAGTCTGCTTTCAGAGGATTAAGAGTTTAATGACCAACAGAATAACCCAGTACCTGTACTTCAACCATTCCACTGAAATAAAACACGTAACAATCTCTGCTAAACACAGCAGTCCTCAAACACGTGTCCTGAATGGACTCAGGTCAAATCAGCTCCTCATTTCTTGATGTACCTACTGCCAATGTACCAGGTTATCTATGAATTGTACTCCTCAGGGGAAATCACCACCGCATATAAGATCCCATATGCACTAGCTTCAAAACCATTAATTCCCTCTCAATTCATAGAGCAACTTACACCTTTGTATCTCTGAGTCACATATCAAGGCCAACATATTACAAATCAAATAATGTCATCCATTAATTTATTAAATCAACCACAATTCTTTTGAGGTAAAAGAGGACGACAAAAAGAGTTTCACTTGAATGATACAATTCCGTGTAATTGTAATATCTTTTTTTCCAAAACTTAGTTCTCAGTGTTTCAAATCCTCCCTTTTTTCTAGTTAAATTTTGTTTGGATTCACTTTTGATCATGTTATACCTTTTCCTGTCAGATGAAACTCTTACTGATTATCAGAAATATTATTTTACATATAATGAGCAAGTTATCTCCAGGTCATTTGTCAAATCAACAAAATAGGCTATGTTTTGTCTGTCTTTCACACAGTGAGGTATATTTTGAAGACTGCATCATTACATCTTTCCAGAACTCTTTCCAATTGCTTGATATCCTTTTAGAACTACAGATATTAATTCTGGACCCTGAATTCCAGTAATGGTGCCATTAATGCTGCCTTACCACCTTTATCATGTTCCCTTGCTCGCAAATCAATTAAGGATCATGTTAGCTCACTGAAGGAAATCAGGTTCAACTGCTCATCTACCATTATAGTCATTTGTTATCAATCTGGAGACAGAATCATTGCTCTTTACAATAGCTTTTCTCATCTTACAAATAGTCCTTGTTTCTAGATAGAAGTCCTTGCACCTGGCTGCAATAAAACCTATGTTTAGATCTGAACTGACCTCTGCAAGCGATCCAAGTCACTCTGTACAACTGACCTGTTCTCTCTATTATTTACCATTCCACCAATAGGTCATATCCAGTTCTCTGATTAATTGAAAGTAAAAGGAAATAGATTTTTTTTCCGTATAAATTAGTTTAATGCATGAGGCCATGACCCAAAGCCCATTAGACTCACTAAAAGAATTTCTATTGAATTTGGGTAGCTTTAGGTTCTGAGTCAGTTGTAGTTTTGCTGTTTTAGAAATTATTCTGATTCCAGGATAGAGTAGAATATATTATAGGCCTTCCTGACAGCTACAGAATTGATTTTTCTTAGTTTGGTATTTTTTAATTTTTTGGGGGTTTTTGCTTTTGTTTGGTTGGTAGTTTGTTTGGTTTTTTTCAAATTATTTTATTTTATTTTGCCAGCAAATAAAAGCAGAACAATCCAGGCACGATAGGACCAAAAGCTGGTTTCAGAGCCCACATTGGACTTAAAAATAATTTTCAGTAGCTTAAGGAGCCAATAGTCTATGCATCCAGTTTCTAGAATTATCCATATGCATGGTCTTAATATGTTCCGTATTTTCTTAAAGTGTAAATCTGTTTGTTCAATTATTTTTCCTCACCTAGTTTTGCCTGATTTGATTATCCCGAGTCAAAATTCAGGCAGGTTGTCAATTTTGTGGGAAACTACAAAATTTCAGATTTTCATTCAAATATGGGACGTGCTTTTTAAAACACTGAATAATATTCTTTCATATTTTATAATCTTAAAATATTGAATAATGCAAGTTGTCCTTGTTTCAAACATCTCTAGAAATATAATCAATAATCCATAGTAGATGGAAAATCTTTTGGTAAAGAAAAGAATAAAGATTTTCATTCAACTTGTTTCTTGAACCTCTGCTTGTGACAGGAAGTGGAAGGTATTTTATTTGAATCTGTCTTGCCTATATAAGTTACAAACTAGTATTTATTAATGACTGTTCCTTAGTGTTCTTATAGGTAACATCTAGTGTAGTGAGTTCCTGATCTCAGTTTAGACTAAAGCACCAATAAAATAACTAATAATAATTCTTCAATCATAAGTAAGCTGTTACAGAAATATGAAGGGGTTACTTTCAGGTGAACAGTCCCCAGCATTGGCTTGAAGCTGTCTTCAGCAGTCAACTACAGAAAGATTTATTGGTCAGATGACTTTCATATGTACAACACAAATTAAAATCCCAGTCGTGGGAACTTGTTTAACAATAAAACCTCAGTCCACGTGAACATCTAGATTGTTGTGGAGGAAACCTTGTATCTATGTGGACTTAAGAACTGTAGCAACCTGCCCCAGGCCACAAGATATCCCCCCATTTTTTCCCTAAAATCATAAGTAGGGTGTTCAAAAAGCCTTTAGGATGTTCTTTTATTGATATTAAACACAGTACCTACCATTTTCTCCCTCCCTGGGGCTAGAGACAGAAATTTTCTTGCTAGTTGTTGCCTATGTGCTTCGGCACATTAAGGCCATATCTTTCAATATCWAAGTAGTTGAGTAAGCTAATTATACTGATCCTAAAAGATTCAGTGCCTGTAGGCTTTCTTCAGTGCATTGTGTATTTATATCAGAAATGAAGCTTGTCTTGTCTGCTTGCTGTGCTGTGCATGGGTTCTTAACCTCCTGCTAAGATCCCCGCTATTGATTTGGGTTGGCTCTCTCTGTAGGTGCCTGGCATGGTGCCTTATTCTCACAAAGCTATAAATACCTACTTCTGAAAATTGGGACTTTTGCTGGTGCTTTTAGATGGCCACCAGAAGCAAAGCTTTACTGGTTGACTAAGAGTACTGCCTTAATATAGAGACCTAAAATCTGGAAATTGCTGATGACATGGAGTAACTTGAGCAAAGGCAGTAGATGTTCTGCTCTTTGCTGAAAACTGGGTGGAAAACACCCTGACATGCAGTTGATAGCTTGCTGCCGGTGGATTTTACTGAAACTTCCTATGTTCTTTTCCTCAAATGGTTTTAAACTTTTTTCAGAAAGAAGATTTACATATCAAGGGATAACTAAGTTTTGCACAGGGTCTTATGTAATAAATTCAATACATAGATATCACTGAGTAAGCTCTTTTTCTATTGCACTGATAACTTGCATTCAGCAGTTAAACTTTTTTTTTACACTCCCCAAGTCTGCTGTGGAGATACAAATGGAGAGAGGAGGGGAGAGAGAAAGGGAGAGAAAGATTTTGCTTTTTTTATTCTGTGTTTTTTGATAATGTTTATATGAAAGAAAGGGGAAGTCACAACTCTAGTGACAACATGCGGTGCTGTCCCAAAGCTTCCCTGGGCAGTTTCAACAGGTGAAATGTCACAGTGGAAATAGCCAGCTAGGCAGTAAAACTGAGGAAGGAAAACCAGGCAGATTGTCAGAAATGTGTTCCTGGCTGAGTGACAGAGACCCACTCCAACAAGCATACAAACATGTGCATAACTACTTGTGTGAGCAGCGTTGCTGAAATTAAGGGAAGGAAAGATCTAAAAAGGAAGGATATTGCCACAAGCATTTTTTTCAGGCTTTCAGCCTTCGGTCTGCGGAGTAGTTTGGCTTTTACTGCTCAGCTTCACAAAACACTTCAAAAAGTATTGATGCAGCAGAGGGAGGAATATGAGTAATCGAGCAATATAGACTCTTACAGCTCACATTTGTATGACTCATAATATTCAGGCTATGAAAAGTAGGACAAGCTTTAATGCAAGGAATAATGCAAACATTTGTGTCAGTTTATTTTTTCCATCAATAACTTTAAACGACAAAAGATTTCCCTGTTCTCTTCTATATTTTAAGAAGAAAAAGTAATTTACAGCTCCACCTTCACTGCTCTGCTTAGTGAAGACCAAGGACAAATGGCAGGAAAACCTGGAGTGTTTTGCTGMAGGTTGGGAGTAGCCACTAGGAGGGGCTGACTGCCTTGAAGAGAAGGTAGGGATTGATTTACTAAGAATTCCAATAAAAAAAGCTAATAAAATAAGTTCAGTACTAAAAGTAGTGCTAAGCTAAGATAAAGTTGAAGTATTTATATATTATTTACAATGGTTACATAATAACTTGTGAGATAAATGCTCTGCTTTATACTAATGTATTTCAAGGCAGCAAAAATATTCACAGGCCYGATTTCAAAACAAAACTCAGAACACTGCTCTCTCCTAAAAGATAAGATTTGATTCATGTCAGTTCTTRGAAAGAAATGTCCTGAATTTTATGCACCATTGTAGGACACAGATAAAATAGCTGATTGAATAATGAAAAAGAAAAGGTCTCTGTTCTGCRTGTGGTTCAAAGTCAGTGTGTATAAAGCCAGGTGGCCTTGTTCATAAGCATCGCTCTTGGACAAAACAGCATCTGTTTTTCCATAACAGCCTTTTTTGCTGCATTATAATCTCTTTGTATATTTAATACCATAAATAAAATACTGGCATAGAAGAGAACTATAAATAAAACACTGGCATCGAGGGGATATGACAAAAGTGATCTCTCAACTTGTTTCTTAATATCAGTGCCATAGTTAAAAGAAAAGTCTGTTCAGTGCCATACTGGAAGGGATGAGGAAGCAACTGCTGCATTCCCTCCAGCCCCCAGACTGGCAAACACAAATAGTAGTGCTGGGAAAGTTACAAATGGGATTGTTCAGAGTTATTCCTTTTGGTTGAGGCTTCCTTTTTCTCCTCCTTCACATAGAACTTACTGCTCATGAAAGATGCCAGAGAGATGATGCTGACCTCTTATTAAGAGATATTTTGGAAAAGGTTGCATATTCCAACCAGAGATCAAGCACCATGACAAACATATGAGGTATTGCTCTTCTACCTTAATTTACAAGACAGTGAGTGAAAACTTGTGTTTGGTCTATAATTATGATCACTGATATTTTGTCTGACAAAGGACAATTCAGGGCAAATGCGTCTTGGACATAATGTTTTTGCTTGTTTAAAAAAGGAAGGAGAAAATTTCATTTAGAAAGGTAAATATTAAATATAAACTTTCTTTAATTTAATGAGAGTCTTGAAATCAAAAATATTGCAGCTGCCAAACCATAGCCCAATACATTTGGTGAAACAAGGTTTAGTTTAGAGATCTGGGAAAGTAGGAAAGGAAAGAAGAGAATCCTCAGTTCTCTAAAGGCAAATTTCAGTGAGGATGGCTATGATCAGTAGGAAAAATGAGCTAAGAATATTCTTATTTGGGTGGAGGTGTTAAGGATCAGGGTGAAAAGGGATAACATGAGCTGACCATCTGTATTGGACAAAAAGATATATTTTTTTTTCCATATTCAAAAGTACACTGCTGTGAGTAGGAATCTTTTTCACACTGATGTAATTAGTATCAGCACAAGAAACCTGTCTCCTGTTTCTCTATAAGCAAGGGAAAAAAACCAACAGTAATCACAAAGTAAGAGAATGGTTTCAAAGCAGCCCTTTGCTCTGTGAGGAGGCAAGTTGAATACTGTTTTTAAACAGGAAAGATCTCTGCTTCCACTGAGTTCATACAGAAGGTGGTCCTCTGCCTGTCACAGGTTGCCCTGTGACTTCAGTGCTGCCTTCATGATAGGGTGAGGAAGGCTGGAAACTACTGCTTTTCACAGAGGCAAGTTCTTGATTTGCAGGGAAGAAACAACTCCTGCTATCAGAAAATTCAATGTACCAGCGTAACAAGGGTCTAGGCTTCTCAAAAAGGCCTGTATCTGCATTCAGAACTTTGTGGGAGCTTCTTTGAGGCAGTATGTTGCCTTTGAGGAGAGAAATAACACCCAAAACCCATATGGGAACTGGCAGCTCCTGTTTCATTGTCAGCTCAGCTTCGGGGCTGCCTCTCACAAAAGCGTCTTTCTATACCCAGACCTTGCCGAAGTCAGATGGGATCAGTCTAGGACAATATTCTTCCACACTGAAAATTTAGATACACAGTCTCACAGTATCTATTAAATTAGGATGTCAGAGGAGCTGATATGTGGGATCTAGCTGCCGCCACTTTGCTGGACCTTCTAAATGTGAAGGGCATTACTCACGACCTTCTCACTCCTACTAGGGTTCAGAATCCCCATAGTGTAGCTGCCTCTTGCAGATGCATTTCTTTTGCTGCAAGGGATTCCTAATCCTAATGAGCTAGAAATGCAACAGGAGGTGGCAGCTATGCAGAACTGCTTGTAGGTGGCAAAGGGTCTTAAAACACTTCATAGTACTAATTAGTTCCTAATTAGTTTACTCAGATATTCCCAATTCCTTCACCACTGGTGATATTGGGAAGCTCAAAGAAAAAGAATGATGATACAGGATACTATCTTATATCAACTATTTCACCTACGAACTCCAGCTGTCTGAAAGAGTTCTTTCTACAGACCCTCCACGAGAAAATCAAAGACAGAAGTCAAGTGTCCAGGCTAAACATTTTGAGAGGAGAAAAGCCTGTTCAGTCCTACGTAGTGGGGCCATATACTCATGTTAAGTTTATTAAACAAAGAGATGCATTATTAGCAAAAGTGATGACTGTCTTACTAACAAAATAATTCTTTCATTGTGAGGTCTGAGAAGATGTGTCATTGGTATAACTTGATGCCTGAGAATATACCTACCACCGAGCCCACTAGCTTCCCACCTGCTCTGTCATGTGGCCTGGTGCAGAGATAGAGATCTAAGATACTTAAACATAGGTTTACAGTGCCATTTTATCTCTCTCTCATGTTAGATCTTGAGTTGTATCTGCCATTATTGTGGGCAAGTATCAAAAGTCCTAAATTGTCTAAAATGTTATTTAGCCTCTGTGGAGTCTCCCCTATTAGAAACCCCGTAAAGTGCTTTCTTGGACCAACTGGTTATTTGTTGGCAAGTGAATATCAATGATTTCAGCTGTGATGGCTGAATACTTGCCATCTCTGGCTGCCACCACAGGCAATCTGGTACATCAGAAAATAGCTGGGACACCTCAATTACCCACGGCCAAAGTCACTTGGCTTATGGATCACTAGCASCTTGTGTTAAGCAGTAAGGCTTTGCAAGAAGCTGCTGAGAGATGGGTGTGCATTATTCTTCACTGGTATGCAACCTTAGTAGTTGCCTTCAGGACTTCTATCTGGACCTGGATGGTGTCCTATTAAAAAGATTGTTTCTCAACTCATCGTGACAATTTTCGTTGCACGGAGACCACCTGTTCAATATTGTTCTGAATGAACTGTTATTTGAACTTGACAGAACATTAGAGTACAAAAAGTCTCCATCAAAAAGAGAAAGTTGTTCTTTTGGTCTAAGTTTGCTGGGCTTCTTAATATGGATCCACTTGCTCTTGACAGCAAAGATCCTTCACACTAACACAAAAGCCTGAATAAAATCAGAGATTAGTAGCTGTAACAGAAACATGACAACTCTTCATTCCTCTTTGAGTGAGATTTAGTGTTTAAAATGCAGTTGACCTAATTTTGCTTAGAAAATCTCTTATTCTTTTTATCTACGTTTTCATGCAAAAGTTTTTTTCAAAATAAGTCTTTCCCATCCTGGTATACGAACCTTTCTTTCATMTTCCCATTCCTTCCTGGGACGGTGCCATGTAACTTGACAGGCTCATTCTGCTAAACCCTTTCACTTTTATTCCACTATAGAAAATAGGGTGGCTGGGATAAAATTGGGGAATAAATTGTGCTAAAGTCCAGTGTCAAGTCAGAATGGTTTTCAGTCAAACGTCAAATGCATGGTTTTCACTGTGATAAAAGCTTGATTTTGCATCTGTTTATACTTGTATAGACAAAAAATGTTAATTGTAGGTATCCAAAATTTACAACATTTTTGACTTATGAACTTTTATTTTAAAAAAAACTTCTAAAGTAAATGTAACTTTTCTTGTGTGAAAATTTCATATTACTGTTAATGAGTCCTAAGTTCTTTGTGGCCTTACATAAGACCCTACTGATTTCAGTGGAGGCTGAAGTACTGCCCCATAAGTACCAGCAATAGGAATCCGAAACACTGTTTAGTTCCTTAACTTTAGGATTTTAAAATCTCTTTGCGTAAATTCACCAGGCAAGCACATAAAGCTGATGATTTGATAGACTGGGAAGTGCCAACCTTTTCTGAAAATGAACCCTGGTGTTGCAGCCACTATTATACATGAGAAGAGATCTTTTAAGAAGCTGGGTAAACTTGATGCATCCAAAATCATTAAACACCTGTTCCATTAATGACATGGAATTTGTCCTGTGTACACTTGCAGCAGATTCCATCTGACAGTTCATCTGAGAAAATTGGGCCTAATAAGGAGGGCAGAGGTCCTCAGCTAATGAGCAAGTGGAGGTTCTGATCTATCAGGTTAGATAGAAACTACCCTGTCTTTGAGACTTAAAATATGACCRGGGCTTCGGCCTTGTTTTAAAACATTTATGAATCAGTGCCTTAATCCTGCAGGACTATTCACCTGAAACCAGTGGAACTATTCACAGGAGTAAAAGATGCACTATTGGGCCACAGCAGTGTGTTCCCCATGACATCATTAAGTCATTCTCCACCTCTCAGCCTTTCTTCCTCAGCATGCTGGCTCATCATCCAGGGAGAATATGTTAGTGTTGCTTAGCCCTTACTTAATTTGAAAGAAATGTGCCATGTGAGGATTGCTTCTTTATAGTGGGAATTCTTGACTAATAGAAAAGCCACCTTTTTTTCCTAACAAAAAGTTCTTTTCTAAGTAAAGTCATAGCACAACATGCTTCACATGCTTAGGTGAATCTTTTTTGCCAGAAATGTCAATATTACCAAGGTTATAAATTCCATTTCTCGAAAATATTAATGAAAATGCCTGTGAAGGTTATTATTACCATGGGAAAGCAGGTATGTTCAGAGAAAAAACCTCAGTAAAGTAAGTATGTTTTGCAGACTTCAACAACCATGCAAAAAACCCCAAAAAACAGTGAATTAAAACTGCAGARAAGTTTGACTGTGTGAAATAGCTACTAACAGAATTTGGGCCCTGTGCTGCAGTGATGTCATCCTGGAGCTGCACTGTTCACCTATTTTGTTCTCCCTGTTGTGACTCATTTCAAAATATGTGTTGACCCTGAGAAAACCTTGCTAAAATCTCACAGGCACTTATCTCCACTTAATCTCTCAGAAGCACAGCCACCAAAACAGTAGGTATTTATGTTTTGCATTTATGTGACTGCCAGAATTTTGTGCTAACAGTTTTTTGAGTGAGACTTGGTGATTTATTCTTATCATCTGGTACTCAGTGAGGTGGTTGAGGTATACTTTTCTTGTGTGAAAATTTCATATAGTTGTTAATGAGTCCTAAGGTCTTTGTGGCCTTACATAAGACCCTACTGATTTCATTACACTTTAAAGTTATCAGTATTTCAGGGGGAGGAATGTAAAGAGGCAAAYGGACTGAGGCTGTAAGTGGTATCACTGACAAAGTGGTGGTAGGCCCATGGTAACGAAAGGCTCCAAAAGGTACAAGCTGAACTGAAGACACGGACAATGTGGTTAGAAAGGCCTTTACAGACATCTCTTTCTTGAGTCAGGCCAGGAGGACTGATGTGAAGGATAGTGTTTGGTAGGTCACATGCAACTCCTTCCCYATCGCTAAACATGCTTGGGCCTCCACTGGTTGCACTGTTACACTGAGCCCCTCAGTGAGGGAAGAACATGAGATATTACAGATATTACAGGTAGCAGATGTTCCCATATGAAATGACAGTATTATGTTCTGTAGTTATTTTAAAGACCAGATGTAAACAAATGCAGCTTTTATTTTTCCCTTGTGGATTCTCATGGATTTTTGTGTTGTATATATAGCCCTGCACAAAAAGTAACCATTCAGCTGCATTATCTTCCATTACCAGCATTGTTCTTCAAGACACTCTTGTTTGGGTGAACATTCTTTGCCTTTAATCTAAGACTTAGTTGGTGCAAGAAAGATCTGACTGGAAGAATGATGCAGATGTAGTTTCCTAATAGGAGTACAAATTCCATCTCCAGACAGCATTTTATCTGTACAGCTCGTGTCAATATAATAGGTAAACCACAAACAGTATACCATGTTTTGTCAGTGTAATCATCTAATTAGGGTGTTTGCTACATAAAAAATGTTACTGGTCCAAACTGAAAGTTTTGACGATTGTCCTAGCTTAACAGAATTATTTACTGCTGGCCTGACTTTTTGTGATTAAYATATACCATGTTGATTCGGTGTGTTAAAGGTAAGCAGCATGGCACTAGCTCCTGGATTCCTTGGATGACACATGATAAAGACTAGCCC
The DNA here is from genome assembly GCA_003713295.1 of Parotia lawesii. Classification (NCBI taxonomy): domain Eukaryota; kingdom Metazoa; phylum Chordata; class Aves; order Passeriformes; family Paradisaeidae; genus Parotia; species Parotia lawesii. The sequence goes on from RAHM01000069.1 coordinate 2,635,726, forward strand.
ACCTTACAAATGTGTAGTCAGGGCAAATAAAAATAGCCAATGTACTGACAAAATATTTTATTTTCTCTTGCACAGCTTGAATTCCTTCCTGTTCAATGTGTGACAAAACAAATCTTATTTTGTGGCTTCTAAGTCTAAGAAGTGCAAATTCTGTTTTCACTTAATTTATTAAACAACTCTGGTTTTACAGAGTAAGAGAGAATTATTTCAGATTGTGCTATTATAGCTGACTCTATAAAAAGTACTATGTATTTTTCATCTTGTCATCTTTACCAAAGTGTAAGAATTTTTTTTCAATCCTAGATCATATGGACTCTTTTCTGAACCTGCTGACTGACATCAATGGCAGCCTTGCTAAGGCAAAGTAAATGTCATGAAATGTTTTGTTTTGTTCTACCGCAGACACTGGCAAATAATTGGCATCTGTTTTCTGTTGTCTAGCTGCCATTCTGTTTTCTAAAACAGAAACTTCCATTTCTCATCTAATTCCTTGATGAATTCAGTCTCTTAYGGGACTAAAAAAATTGCAAGAAAAAAAAAGTGAAATATTTTGTTAAAGGAAACCGAAATAGTTTCATAGTGATTTCCATGTAATTAATTATCCAAACTGGTTGGAATTTCTTAAAATAAACCAAATAAAAACTCAAGAATGTTTATCTTGACAAATGGAAAATTCTTCAGCTGAGTAATATATTTATTTCTGTGTTTGTCTGGATATTTTTGATAGATTCTACTGGAATTCAGTCACTTTTGTCATCAGCTTTACTGTTTTACCAAAATACAACATAATTTCTGTGTACACAGTAGGAGATTTTTCAATTGTATCCAACTATTGGCTAACAGGGTATAAAATACTTATCAAAATACATATTCAACTCCTTATTACTAAAGCTTTAATGCAGATAAAATAGCACTCTTCAGGAATTCTTTYGGCTAAGCATATGACATTAACACCCATTAATATGCTTTCAAATAYGTTGCCAGAGTGGTAATAAAATTAACACCTTCTAATTCTTATATGGAAACTAAGCCAAAGTGCATATGATCTTACGACTACATAGCAGTGTGCATGATACTTGAAATATCAACATAAATGCTGAATAAAAATACTATCTCTATTAAGTGAAGACATGGTTGCATCTTATGTTCTGAACTGATATTGTTCAGCTACATAAGAAAAATGTGTGATGAAAGACTAAGAGTCAGCCGGATAAGAGAAGAGACTAGCTTTTTTTTACACTTAAGTGTTTCCATAGTTTATCATAAAATACCAAATAACGTACAGAAAGATAATTCCAGTTTTTATATTTACTGTTTGCCACTTAGGTAAAGTCTCAATAGTCATTGAATTTTATGGGCAATATTTACCCAGAGTAATGCAAAAATCAGATACATTTTCTGCATTATTTTGGAGCAGACCATCATACTTACATTAACAGTGGAATCTCCTCACAGCACACTTCTCTTCAGTAAAATTCAAATTCTTGAATTTGTAATCTACATTTTTACAAAATAATTGATAAATTTAATCATTGCTATGAAATGAAGATACAGTTTTAGGTGTGACTCTTTGATTATTTATAAGCAATATAAATTAAATATATAAATATTTTGAAGATAAAAATGTGTATATGTACACAGATATTTGCTTCCAGTGTCCTGAATCTAGAAGCTTGTTTAAATGGCATAAGCTAAAATTTTTTGTGGAATTGTTGTCCTTTCATATATGGTACACGTGAGACCTTTCTCTCTCAGTCCTATCCCATGGCTTGTGTGAATTACTGGGGTTTTTTACCATCTAGTGCCTAGCAGATTTAGAACCCAAATCGCTGCAGATCTTTATCAGATACTTTACCACACAACTGTGGTCTAGGGCAGTGACATGCGCCAAATAAATTCTTGGTGAAATACTCTCCATTATAATTTCAAACCTTCTAATATCAGAACATGGGCTACAGTGTTTCAAACTGATTTGATATTTTGAGAAATTTTCATGTGTTTTGCTATTCTGATTGAACATAAGAAGAATAGAGAAGGAAACTAAAATTTGTTCTGAAGAAAGAACAAGTGCTTCTCGTGGTTTTTATAGAATTTTTGAATATATTATGACTCACTGTGTGTATGACATCTGAAGAAGAAGAGTTGGTCTATATTTTTTTTCAACTTTACAATCTGATCTACTAAAAAAAGTGTTTTATGACCTTTTAACATTCATGGCTGCAGCACCACTGCCACTGTGATAGTGATATCCTACTGTGATTTACTGTAAACAGTTTTTGAACTTTTATCGAAGCATAAACATATTGCTACCATTTTCTCTATCATGGAAACAGCGAGGCATTGTCCAGGTGTGGGGCTCCCACATAAGAAGGATGTGGATCTGATGAAGTGAGTCCAGAGGAGGGCCRTGAAGATGATGAGAAGACTGAAGCACCGCTCCTATGAAGGCAGGCTGAGAGAGTTGGAGTTGTTCAGCCTGGCGAAGAGAAGTCTGGCACCTTCCAGTGCCTAAAGGGGGTCTAAAAGAAAGTTGGAGAGGTACTTRTTATATGTACTTATAGGACAAAGGATAATGGCTTTAAACTGAAGAAGGGCAAGTTTAGATTAGATATAAGGAAGAAATTCTTCACTATGAGGATGGTGAAGCACCRAAACAGGTTGCCCAGAGAAGTGGTGGATGCCCTATCCCTAGAAGTGTTCAAGGACAGGCTACATGGGACTTTGAGCAACCTGGTCTAATAGAACGTGTCCCTGCCCATGGCAGTAAGGTTGGAATTAATGATCTTTAAGGTCCCTTCCAACCTGAACCATTCTGTGATTCTGTGGCCATTAAAGAGTTTAGCCTGTAGCAGAATCTCGCTCTGTGTGAATGCTCTGGCCAATTGAAGTTTGCACATTCACATTTTCCCAGGAAGTGCAAATCATGCAAGGAAACTTTGCTGTGCTATGACACAGTAATTATTAAGCTGCAGTATACATTTAAAGAGGTACAGTAATATAATTCAGTGAAAAGGCAGAAAGTTTTCATGTTTCTTCTAGTTTAATATAGTAGAACTGGTTCTAAAGAATTTTGGCATGTTGTCACCTGTTACCGAGTCCCTTCTGGCTCTATGGGCTCATATGCCTGAACGCACGGGCACAGAGATGACTTCGGTAACATAAATCTGACGGCAAGAAGCTGAGAAGGGTCCTTGCATGGAGTTCCACAAGCAGTTTATTGCTGCTGCTCGCAAAGGTTTCCATAGGCAAATGACCCCAAACACGTGACAGGTCGATCTTAAGTACAGGGGAGTGGCTAACACCAAAGCCAACCAGGGAATTAGAACTGGGGCGCATTACCACAATTGAGCAGGCGTCCCGGGAGAGGCTTCTTTCCCTCACCATAACCRATACGTCCTTGGCACCAGAGACTGTCTTATCAAGAACACTCTCTGTCTCTTGTACCAYAGGTCAATTGGTGACCACAGTCACCTAATTTTTTTTTGTAAACAATTTTAAGAACGTTACTTTCATAATACAGAACCTAAAACTTCTTGAACTTATTTTGTTATACTGCTATTAAGATGTATGTTGCCGTTCTAACATTTTTTCCCCACTGAAGATATTGTAGTCCTACAGTATCTAAGAAATTAATACCCCTAAAAATTACTTTTTTGAATGAACTCAGTGAAACTATTATATAGCACTGTCTATACACCATATAGCATGGTTTTAGAAGCTGCCATTTATTCATTTACCTTCCTTCCTCTAAGGATGGTGACATCTAAATCTCTTATAAGGTTTATGGTTGTATTTCTTCCTTAGCAGTAGGTTTATATGTGGTTCATATGAAATAGTAAAATCATCAGGATCAAGAACTAGAATTTTCGTAAGAAGTGTGCAATYATGAGGAAATGTACCTTTAGCACTGAAATAGTTCAAGACAAAGAGTATTTGGTGATTTTGAGAAATCCAGAAAGAAAAAAGTTCTGCAAATTTGCTCCCCAAAATTGAAGTGATCTGTTTTATTTTTGAGGTTTCTCTGCTTCATTTTAGTTGTTTTGACTTATTATTTTATTATTTTACATGTTACTATTTCCTTCTACCACCTGAAATGACTGATTTCTGCCCCCAGGTAAATTGCTTCCTTTTCTGATGTCTCTTTTTTGTAGATCAGAGTTCCAATAATGGCCATGCTCTTGAAAGAGAAGCACCTAATACACAGCTCATTTATCAAGGCAAAAGTGTTTAACTCTGACCCTAAGCACATGCTGCTGCTTGTTAGTTTAACTGAAGCTACACAAACATGATAAAAGGTAACTGACCTTTATTCTGTGCTCTAGGTATCTGTTTGATGATGGTCTCACTTTGTCCAGAGGTTTAACAAGTGTTTATTTTTTAACTAACTCTCTGATTACATGATCCTCTTTTCCCTGACTCTCTTCCTTCATCATATGATACAGCTTTTTCTCAAGTCTCTGACATTTCAAGTGAGGGTCACTGTATTTATGCAGTGCCAAGAACTAGGAACAGTCTTATGTGCTGAGTGTGCTCTTCCCCATTGTTCTGCAAATTAGTCAACATGAAACCAAATAGTGATAATGTGTTGTTATGATTAAGGTTAATAAGCTACTGATTATCGCCATAGACTACAGTTCCAGACACATTATTTAAATGGAATGCTTTTTGAACTAGTTGATAAAAGATCCAAATTCCCCCTGTTGTGATAAAAGATGTTCTAAGCCTTTAGAGAGATAGGGAAGCATTACACAACAGGAACAGTTTACTCTGTCCAATACATTACAGATTTATCTTATGATGACAATAGCACTCTACAGCTCCAGAAAACATTGTCTGCTAACAAAAGGATGCTCCTCTATGTCTCTGAGACTAAACCTCTTGAAAAAAATACTTGTGTTATAAAACCTATTGTTACCTTTCTGGTCCGTGCAACAAATTTAACAAATTATTGTGTTCAGTTAACCTTGTTTTCTAAGCTTAATCAACATACAAGGCCACTAGTTTTATGTAATTTGTTCTTCACTAGCATGAACAATCCTCAATAAAAACACTGGAAAAAGGACAGAAAATAGGACAGTTTAAAACTTAAAAAAAAAACAATTCCCAAACCCAACCAACAAACCTAACCAAAAATTAACAAAAGGTTTTAACGAACAAATTTCAAAAAACCCCAGCAACCTATACTTATATATTCATAGAATACATAAATCTCAGACCAGACATAAATTTTTCTTTTTAAATTTTTTTTTTGGCTCAGTAGTAGTTTTGCAACTCATTTCAGATCATTTTCATGTTTGGAAATATTGAGCAGAATACCTTTTGCTTCTCTGGTTCTTGAAGAGGATACTTTCCTTTGAGATTCTCTGTCAAAATTAGACTTCTCTTAATGAAAATGGTTTCTGCTACATTTTTCAATAGTCCCAGGGAAAAAACCAAAAAACAAACACAAAAAAACCAGCACAAGATCTTGAAAAGCTTTCTCTGACTTTTTAGCCAAGTATTCTGATGGCTACCAACTGGGTCATTACTGACAAGCTTGTATTTTTATGCTTTATCGCGCCAGTTGACACTCCCATACCCTAAATAAGAGCAGCTGAACATCAAGCTAAGAAAGGGCACTTGATCTGCCAAAACAAGCAAGGTGCATGGTGCAAAAGTGCTTTGACAATCAATTATTAAGAATCCAGAGATGACAACTCATATACACGTACGTAAGTCGATAACATTTGAGCATTTAATCCCCAGGGATCACAGCAGACAGTGGCAGAAAGGATCAAGGTCAGTGATAATGAAGTCAAAGTGATGGTGAAGACCAAATACAATCTAGTCTATCCCTAAGAAAGGAAAACTTGCAGTGACTTTGTTTAACTCTGTAGTAATGTACATAAAAAAAGGCAAGTTAAATTTCCAAGTTCTTTTCTTGCCTTAGTTTAGAGAAGTCCATCCTGCTTCAGTTCATGTTTTTGTTACAAAGCAGAAATGTGAATTACTAAGCTCTCAAGTTCCAACCATTTATTTTTTCAAATATCTCTTGCTKCCCTTCTTTATCCTTGACTGTCACCTTAAGACTTATGAGTCGTATGAAGTCGTTCAAAAACCCAGGAAAAATTGGAAGTCTGATATTTGACTGTCAAACTGTGGTTTTTAAGCACAGAGGAAAATCCAAGTTGCATACTTGTATCACAGGGTGTTTGTGTGAGAGAGAATTAGTAAGATCATTAGTTATCCAGTACATTTTTAAAGATGGGTTGAAAATTTTCTTTACCTGGAGTGATATTGGAAATAAAATATTTTACTGTTGGTAGCTGAATGCAAAGTTAAAATTCAAGAGCTGGTGCTGCAAATATTCAATTGTTCTTGTGCAAGATAGGTGCTTCAATAAATAATACCACACAAYATGTGTCTCAGCATGTCTCCTATTTAGGTAATTTATTAAACCTATCTCTAGTTACCTATATAGAATAATTAGCCCAACAATCCACTCTGATCACTGAAATGATCACTATTATAGTTAAGATCAAAAAATGTCCTTTCTAAAACATCAGTCCAAAATTCATAGGAGAAAATTGGGGCTGCAAAATTCACATACTGACAAGAATTCTGGAAATTATATACCACATGTACACAAGCTTCATTTTCATTCACAGTACTTTCAAAAAATGTAGCCCACTACAATGTCATGAGCTAGATTAGGTGTAAAATCAGGTCTTAAAATATATCACACAGATACAAGCAGACAACCTATCTTTTTCATTAAGATAATTCTCTCTTTCATTTCCTCTTGAAAAAAAAAGAATTTTATATAACAAATCTGAAAACTTGTTTAAAACCTCAAGTGAAAGTGGTTTTTTTTGTAATTTAGAAAATACAAAGAAAACTGCATTGTTTAGAAGGAGCCAAGAACTRTGATTTCACTGCAAGAAGATTAGAGAAGACACTTGGTGTGACCTATGCAGTTGCAGTGTTTAACCGTGTAAGTCAAGTCATGTGTGTTCTGTGCATGTGCAGTACCTCATGAGATGTTAAATACAAAGTTATGAACTCTGAATCAGAATTTGCTATAAACTGCTATGGGCTGGGAGAAAAATTTGGAGAAGTGTCATTACATGTTTATTATGTTTTTGTATTTTTTTCTAACAGGCAAGCACTATTAGTCACTGACACAGTTGAGAGATTGGACTACATGGTTCTCTTTGAGTTCCTGATTAACTGCAGCCTTTTAGGCCTTCTCTTGTCACAGGCCTTAGACAGTACAAATGGGATTTGGAGACACTGAGGCACCACTTTTGTTTGCATTGGCAGATTTTGAGTGTAGTTGTGGGGGGAATAGAACGGCCTCCTCCCTTGACAGCCCTCGTTCTCTAAGGAGTGGAAAGAGAACGGAAAAAGACAAGCCTACTGCTTGGGCACACTGGGAATATAAACTTCTCCTGAAGTATTTCAGAGTTGCTCCCTGGAACAAAAGGGGAGCAGGGAAAGGATGTCTCTCCGGAGTCATAATTCATGTTCCAGTCTGCTTATTGAATGGGGCAGCTCCTTGAAAGATTCATAGATTTTAAGGTCATTTATGATTGTCTTGCCTGGCTTGTGTGACACAAGCCATAGAATTTCATCCCTTCAGTGTTGCTTTCCAACCCATTAGGATTATATATTACTCCAAGTATATATATACTTAATGATTCTCCAGTAATAAAAGAAATAAAAATTTAATGGCCATAAACACAGCAACTTTTCTAGGGCTACTAAAGACCAGATAGTGTAGTGTCGCTTGTCAAGTTTTAAGTCATTTGAGAGGAAAAACATATACCTAAAAATACTTTGAATGGCCCTGGTAGGCTTGCTTTGTGTAAATTGAAGGCAGTGAAGGGAAACAAAGAGGCCTGTCCTATTATCTCTCTGTTTGGGGAAGAGTATCCATTTCCCCATCTGTGCTGGCAGTGCCCTTTGCTGAGTTACTGCCACAGATGTAAGCAAAGGGGCACGGAGAAGGAGTAGAAGTGGCAGTATTATCATTGTAGAAGATGAATGTAGTGGCACTTCTAATTTATTTAGTATTCAGGATTTCGACTTTAATTAGGATTCTTTTGTCACATCATTCATCAAATGCACTTGAAAGAGATGGAAATTAACACCAAAGTTTCTGTTGCCTCAGGCATGCTTTTAGTACTTCTACTCGTTTTGGTTTATTGTTGTTCAGTTCAGTGAAATAGTTTAGTTATGATAGTYCACTTAGCTGCAACTGGGTTTCAAAAGAGGTGGAATGAATACATGCTCTTAAAAAGTGCTGGTTTGTGAAGCCCCTGTAGCTCCTAAAAACTCCTTTATAAAAAAAGAGATAAATTCTTTCTCTCAATCTCCCTCTCTCTCTCTCCCTCCCTCCTCTTTTTTTATGACTGACTTCTGAGTTGTTAACGTAACAYTGTACATCAGGTTTTACCCTACGAAGTCATTTTTGATAAATTTGTTACGGCTAGAWTGCTAGTAAGTCACAGGCTTACTTATAAATTTCACGTGTTTAGACGAAATAACTTACTTGCTGAAATAATTTCGGTTAGGATGAAGTTTAACATAGCTACAAAAATACTGTCTGCATGGGGAAAAGTTTGTATTAATTATTACTCCAGCTCCACGCCTGCCATTGTAAAATTGACGCTGTTCCTGCACAACAGGAGCTGTGTTGATATATGGGCGTTCCTTATATCCAAAGCTTCCAGCTCATATAGCAGGGGTCCAGTCAGACATTTGAATAAAAAGAATGTGAACCTATATTGAAGTCTGAGACTATGCAACATATCAGCAATGCTATTGCTGTCAGCACAAAAGTCATTAGCCTATGTCCAAAAATCATGCTTCGTTGAAAATCAAACGGTTTATTAAGCAAGTATTTCCTGGAGCTCTGTGATTAATGAAGCCTGGTTTGTGCTGCTTATGGAGATGAACTGCATAGTCTAAGCAAGTGCAAATTCTCACTGTAAATTTTCCTACGGTTTTGGATTTTGAAAATTCCCTTCTGCATTCACGGGTGTCCAGTGACACGTGCAATTTTGCGTAGACTTTCCATAAGTAGCATCTCTCTCTTCCCCTCTTTCCCTCTCTCCTGGTTGCTGAAGTTCAGAAAAAATCAATAGCAAAGTTCAAAGAACTTTGCCCTTTTTTGGGTCATCTTCTCAATAGGCACCTGAAAGTTAAACGGATAAAGAAGCAGAAACTTTTTCAGATATCCATTGCTACATAATATTTCATAGGAAATGTTGCTCATACACAATTGGTAATATTTTAGGGGTATTTAAAACTGGCATTCCTATTATCAAACCTTTTAAATAGGTCTGGAATATGTCTCCAGCTTTTCATCTACATTACAGGAGCTAGAAATTATATTTCAATAAGGCAGACATTCTATTAGAAAACATTTGATGTTGCGTGTTAGATGTACTGAAGGGTTATAACAATCACAAGCCTAAATCACAGTCAGCGCTTTGAAATTAAAGGTAGGTTTCTACTCTACAAAATGTTTAACAAAGTTTTTAAAGGAGCCATAAAGTGATAAAAAAGAAACACTTGAGAAAACCAGAATTACCTATAAGCTCATCCACCCTGGCTGAACCAGGTAAACATTTCAACTAACATGAGTGGGAGCAAGACCAAAGTCCTCACAGGWTTTTGAGCACTACCAAAGAAACCAGACACTTTGTACACCATCATTCAAATACAAGAAACTAATGAATTTCAGTACCCTTTCTTTACCCTCACTGCCTTCTGCAGTATATAAACCCTGAAGTGTAGTACAGTATTTCTAAGAACTCAAAATATACATTTTAGTTATAATGCTACTAAAAATAATAGTCTACATGTTTAAGGAAATTCAGCTAGTTACAGATTGTTTCAAATAACTGGTACACTTAAACACAAGTATTTTGGTGAAATAATCATGGAGATCAGTTTAGTCTTAAGGAAAAACCTTGGCAACAGGAACTGATGGCTAAAAGATCTCCTTTATAATAGGACATCACACGCGCACATTTTGTGGGTGCCTAAAGCCAGTTCTGAGTATAAATAAACTGTAGCTCCGAGAATATTATCTATGCCTTGTACTTCAGAGCTGTCAGTCAGTATTTTTGATCATTAGCCATCTGTGATTATCTTAATTTTTGCCAGCAGGAGAAGGAACTCTTTTCCACCAGGGAGCTCTGTTATTACAATATAATTTATATGTAAAGAGCTCATTTCATTAGAGGGAAAAAAACACCAACTTTTTACATAGGTTTCGTGGGGGTTTTTTTAGTTTAAAAGAAACTTTTAGCATTAATTATTTTGCTTTCTCTTTTTTTGTTTAATATATATCCTTGGCACGGCCCATGTAAAAGCAATTAACATCATATTGATGGATTAACAATAACTCTGTCTTTATTTTAGTTTTTGTCTAACATCCATTATGGAAGATTAAGAAACTGAGCCAATCACAGACCTGAAGCATTTAACTAGAGAAATTACTACTTTTTAGTTTCACTCAAAATTATTGTACTTGAGAACCTAACTATGTCTTTACCACATGCCAGTTAAAATTCTTAAAGGGTCATTCTAGATTTCCCTCCCAACCRTCTGTTCAAGGAATGATTTTGTAGTGACCTTGTTTTTAGAACGACTTGCTGAAATGAAAATGCTGCACCTCCCTGGTCTACTAAAATGAAACTCTGCCTATTTTTGTAGCATAAAGCCCTATTTTTATTGTTTTTTTAAATGCTGACATTATAATCTGAGTAAATTGGTTCATAAGGACACTAATATAAAATAAATCACTTTAAACTTTGAACTTTACTTGGGTAATTCTGACTTTTTTACAAACTATCCCAGTTTGTCAATGGTGCTAARAATTTGTTGTCACTATCTTGACCTCAGGTATTTATCATCTTAAAATTGGGAAGTATTCAGGTGAACATTAAAATAAAATCCAAATCAGTATGACTGTCTACACATGACGCCTGTGTTTAATATCCTCAAAAGACGAGGGAGGTCTGTGTATACCAACAGGACACTATGGTTTCATAAGTGTACATGCATTAAAAATTGACTACTGAATTTTAATTGCCCTTTTTTTGTATAACTAAGTTTTGAGGCAGTGACTGCATTGTATTCTCGAACTTACATTATGTATTTGACTTCTGAATTTGAGTCAATTCCATGATCTAACATATAAGGTCAGATGAATAGTCACTGTCAATTATACAGAAACTTTAGCATTAGCAGAGTGTTTCTGGTCTACTCTATCTGATCATATGGATTTATGACATAGAGATATGTTGCAGATAACAGCTCTTCCAACATCTTTAATCAGTAGGATGAGGTGCATTTTAGTAAACAGTGTGAGAATCAGTTATAAAAGCTCTCTAATTAAAAGAAAAATACTCACATTTTGAAGACATGTACTTTTTCTCTACAGTTACAGTAAGAGGCAACCAGCAAGGAGGAAAAAGATGTATGTAAAAAGGAAGAAAATTTTGATGCAGCATTTAGTTACTGGTACTAACAAGTACAGTTGGATTCAGTGTTCAAATCTTGCATTCCTGGCTACCTTGGGTTTGCACATTCATATCACCTCACTACTGCGCCAACTCGTTTTTCACATGCAGGTCTCTAAACAATTACACTAATGGAAAGATGTTTCTTTTCCCCGCTCCTCAACCTTTTTTTTGACGTCCAGCAAGGGATTTTTTTTTCAGCATTTTCAGTGCTGTGTGATACAAGATTCTCTCTTCACAAACGTGTAGCAACCTACACTATTTGTAAAACTCACCAAAAATAAATGTATAAGGCAAATTACCTGTCTTGAGTCCCTGATGATCACACTACAAACAATGGAGTGGGATATAGGGAGATTGGCTGCCTCAGGCTTGCTCTTGTCCAGTGCCTTGAAGTGACAGCTCTCCTGTACCTTCATCTTTGAGTCAGTTTTGCTCAGAAGGAACCAAATCCATTGTGCAACTCACAGCAATGTAAAGAGGAACAGCTGGGACACTCACTTCAGCAGAGCAGGGAATATCTAAGATAAAGCACTAATACAGACACACACCTTCACTGAAATTGGCCAGTGAGTATGTTGGTATAAGGATAGGAATATTTAATGTAGTTATGTCACAAGTATGTTATAGCATAAAAAGTGACAGTTAAAAGGTTTAATTAAAATAACATTACGTAAGCACCTCTGAACATGTGATAAGTTTTGGACAAAATACCTTTTGAAAAATGTAGCAGCTTGTGAATTGTATAGCTAACAGAGTAACAGAAGAATTGAACAGTACAAGGCTTTCTACATTTTCTAAACAAAACTGCCTTCATAAACTGTCCTGGTTCTGTTAAACAACTTGGGGCAAGCTGAAAATAATTCACTTCTTACATCTTTATTGCCAAACTTGATTTGATTTGATTGAATCTATATTTATCCTCATGTGTCTCCTGGAGCACTTGTGAACTTTCATAATTCCAGTCTATCAGGACAAATCTGCAAGTAAAAAACCTCATATTTATCAGCAGGTATTCAATGAATGGCAGGTGGCAAATAAAGCACTTAGTGAATTGTTTTAATTGCATTTCTCRCCCATCTTCCAGAACTTGAGACAGTTTTAGAAAGCTGGAGAGGAGCAGGATGGGTTTATTTGCTTCTTTGATTTTGTTCCAACACAACTTGCTTTCAGACAGTTGCCGATAGAATTTCATTGCCTTTCATGAATGGATGATATTTAAACTGGTACAACAAAGGGTATATTGTAGTGCAGAAAGAGATGTAGATCACAAAAAATATGAAAGTAAAAAGTTAAATTTGCTGTACCAACTCAAGTACATAAAGAAGCTTTTAACCTGAGTCAGTTGGCAAGGAGTGAGAACAAAATTCTTTTCACCTGAAAATTAAATAGAAATTAAAGTTAACAGGTTTAGCTATAGCTATGTTTTCTGCCATTGGTTCATTTCATAGAATTAAGTTAATAGAGTGCTACAAGAAAATAATTAACTGGAAAGTTCAGTGTTCAACTCAAAACCTTTTTTTCTTTTCACTGTTTTCTTACACGTTCCGTGTTTTGTGCAACAAAGAGAGCACAGAAGTGAACACATACCCTGTATTAATGAATATTTGAGGTTGGGAGAGTCCAGATCAGGACATACATTCTTCAGCGAATGAAGCCGCTGAAGTTTCCTAACATAATCTTCGTCTATGACTGCAGCAATTTTGAAAACCACCTAATTTCAAAATAACCGTGCTTGATATCTTTATTTTCAAGGATTTTGACTGAGATTTCTAGATTTGAGAAATTTAGCCTGTGAAATACCAACTGTTTTCATGGGAACATGTGAAGGACTGTTTTGGTGTATATTTGTAGCAAGAAGCTTTATTCTGTAACGATTGCATGCTGATGAAGCATCTGTATAGAACCATAAAGAGATAGTGCAGTCTGGAGATATGAGCAGACTGAGGATCAAGGGTGAGTAGTGCACCATCCTTACTTAATCTTGTTTGCGAAGTGAGGTGAGTGATGCTTGGTTGTTTTTAAGAATACCATGCAAAGCCTTAGGCAGTGAGATTGTGATGCAGAAAAATTAAAGGAAAATATAYAGATAAATTAATCGACTGAAAAAAAAGTGAAACCGGAACTTGAGTTCTCTCAGTTGTTCAGAATTGATGTGGAGACAGTGAGACAGAGGCCTGCTTAATTTTTTGAGTTTTAATTGTCCAATATTAAGCAGCATGAATTTCTGCAATGCCCAGTTGGCGTTAGAGGCATTCGAAAGAGCCTAAAAGGGTATTCACCCTCTACAAGGTGTGTCATCCAACACCGAACAACAAAAAGTGTTGATCTGAGAATAATCGTTTTCTAAAATCAGGAGTGAACCAACATTTCAGGCCCACAGTTCAGGGCAACTTGGAGATTTTCCATAAAGATAAGACAGGGGTTGGCTCTATTCCTCTCTATTTGTTTTCTTCCCTCTGCCCTCACCCATCTTTACAACTCTTCTCCATGCCTCTTACTCTATGGAACTTGTAGGTATACTGTGTCTTCTACGGGGAGAAGTACTCCATTCGAGTTTTCTGAAGTGATGGCAATATTTTATGCTTTTGTTTAAGGCCTAGCCATTACATGTCCTAGCCTTTAGGCATTAAATTAAAATCCTTAGAAAAATTCTTTTGCAACAACTTAACTTGCCCATCCAATGTTCATTTGCTTCACATGTCTCAGTTAACTGTTAGGTACTTGGGAAAGACCTGGGATTCTATTTCCCACAGAAAAGTCACGAGACAATTTCCTTGAGAAAGCTTGACAGCGTCCTTTTCTTCAGGTTGTGAGAGGTGAATGATGTGTGAAGAGATGAGGACTGATGTGTTTTTCTTTCCATTTTCATTTACAGGCATAATCTCCTGAAGATGGTGGCAGGTTTCTCCCGTGGTTCAAGTGCTAACCTAGGACTCAGAAGAGAAGGGTTCAATGTCCTGCTGTGCTGCAGACTTCTGGAGCAAGCAGTGATATTTCATTTCACCATCTCTGACAAAGGCATCGTTTCATCTGTATTCTAGGGATTTTATCCAGGTAAACAAATGCAAATATCAATGTCCTTAAGAAGAYTGTATTTAAGGTATACTTATATAAGTATTTTTCAAGGTGCCTCTCTATTTAATAATTTTAGCTAAAGACTGTAGCCTTTATTCAAGTCTGAGTTTACAGTGTTCTCTATATTAGGAATTTTTCTTGACTATGCATGAAAAAAAAAAGAGTTATTCCTCTGGTACTTAACAAGATATATTTATTCCATGGCAAAGGGGGAAGTTTAGTTCCAAGGCCAGTAGCAAGCAAATGTATTATTTAAAAAGGAAAGAAAATACAGCCTGCTGGGCATTCCTTTGCTTAGAGGAGTTCTTTTGTATTTACAGTTCTAGAAAAATATTTCCTTGTAAAACATTCAGTAAATACCTAAAAGCATACAACATTCCTGCTTACTGAAGGGAGGCAACAGAGAGATTACGCAAAGGAGAACTGAAACAAGAAATAATAACATACAATGGGGAAAATTCCTGCCACCGTAGTTCAAGAGAAAATGGTCTCCCTCAAAAGATAATTAAGAACTTTGGGGGTCTGAAATCACCTTCAAGGGACACTTGGGACATTTGGTTTCTGCATTTGTGTGTCTCAATTTTGCATGTAAAGGTAGGTCATTATGATTTAGCCCATTTCCTTCTCACCTCTATCTTATTCTACTATTGTTTGAAAAATTTATCATGTGATATAACTGTACTAGCTGTGACTCTCTTTCATCTCCAAAATCCTTGTGCTCTGCTCCAAATTTGTTGCTAACAGTTCTACTAATGAGTCACTGTGAAATCATTTCACAGACATGCTCTGAAACGCTCAGCGTACTCAAGAGCAGGAGAATTATATGCATTTTATGGCACCTTAGGAAGTTTTTAAAGGATTTGAATTATTTCTTACTTTTGTCTTTTTCTTACCTTAATGAGAAAAAGTAAGAAAAAACCAAACAAAACAACCGCACACTTTCCCACCTTCCCTCTTTTCAATTTCTCCTCAGCAAGACTGCAATTCTCCAGAGTTGATTTTCCTAAAAGAGTCCTCCCTGACTATGTTGGACAAATGTCATGTCCCCTGGCTCTCTCCATCTTGTAATGAAAATAGACCTATTGCCAGCTACACCTTGCTGATTGCTTCCTACCTGCTGCTAAGGATAATTTGTGCAGTGTAAATGAAGACTTCAGTAGTTGCTTCAGGGAAAAAAAAAAGCTACAAAAAGGGACTGCTATTCAGCACTCACATAAAATAGCCAATAAAGAAACAGTTCTGATTAGCTGAAAATGTGTAAGGTGTATAAAATATATAAAAGGTCTTCAAGTTTTCACAATTTTAATTATACCAGACATCACACAGAAGTGTTTTGCCCTGAAAAATGGATCACATACATTTACATCTTTTCATTTGTCTGATCCTATATCAAGAATTTTGGTGTATTTGTTTTCTTCATTGTTCTGTCAAATATTTACTAGTGGATCACTTCCTTTTGTTTGAAAGTAAGCAATAAAAGGAATTTGCCAGTGTTACCCTGCAGAATATTGTGACCGTTTGGAATGCAGATGTTCATATTTGCTATTTTCCCCCAAATATACTTTCAGATAACCTCTTACCTCTGAAAGAATGAAAGAGACAGAAGCATTACATGTGCATTACAGAAAATGGTGAGTTGGAGTAGGAGACTTGAATAGCGGCAGTTCCAGACACCAAAGCTGTCTGCTGCGTGTGACCTCAGATCCACCTGGTTTGCCCCATCTCTGCTATGCAATGGGTCATGCTGCCTTCTGCTTGTCCCATGCTATGAGAACAGTATTGTACCTATGTGGGTGCAAGAGCATTTATCATACCCTTTTCCCCATTCAGTGAGTGTTGATAAAGGCAAGCATATTATTTCTAGCCATTGAATGACTGCTGTTTCATTTTACCTCCATTTTCTTGACACAGCCCGGGATTTAATTGAAAGGTACAGGGTTCAGAGGGGGAAACAGTCACTAAGAAACTAACTACCACTAAGGAAATACATTGTCCTCCTACTGAAAACCAAACGACAATTCCTAGATTAGACATTCAGTGTACTTCCTAGACTAACAATTCAGGTATGTTTGGAAAATTACATAACCTTTTACCTGCAAAGACTCGTACAGCTTTCATTTCTGTCTTCTGCAAAGAGAGAAGAACTACATCAATAATCAGTGTATTTTGTACTCCCTATCACTCCATCCCTTTTACATTCTCATGAGTTGGGATTATCTCCACACACATCTCCCTTTTGTCTGTGCAGAGTAATACTTAAGGCATCTGCTAACACTAGTTTAAAATACTTTCTGCTTCCTGACAACTAGTATTTCATCTTGATCCTCTCTAATTATCCTTCCAAATTTGTCTCTTTTCACACTTTTTACCAGCCTCCTCAACAAACTGTTTAGACATTGTTAAATGCTGGTCCTGCTTCCAAGTTATACAGCTCTTTAACATGCCTAGAATCCCTCTCCTTAAATTGCTTTAGCTCTTTTCACTTATAAAAACATAATAATCTAATTCATAATGTTTTTTCTGAGGTTCAATAAAACAGCCTTTTACATATACCACCAACCAAACTGCAAATCTTTTGTTCGCAGTAGCARCTCACCAAAATGAAAACAAATCCGCAAGGCAGTCTGAAGTGCCCAAAACTTTCAGACCCACAACTGCAATCTTTCAGGGAGAGAAATTAAGCAAATACTTCAGGTTTTAGTGAGCTCCCAGATGACTTGAAAGGTTCTGAAAGATCTGAAAGGCCCTAATGTCTTTTGCGAATTGATCAATTTTCTTGCTTTTCAGGCTTCAGCCTACCAATTCAACAATGCTGAAAGACTCTCAGCTCCATCCTTCATTCATACCCYAGCAGGTAAGCAGTGTTTGTGGGGTTTTCCAGTTAACTCTTGGCTTTTCAACGCAGCAGAATTCATCAAGGGTTACAGAAAGATTTTGTTTTCTCAAAATAAGTGAACTTTTTACATTTGTTGTTCAGTGTTTGATGAGTTCTAGAAAGGGAACAAAGGACAGTTTAATTTGTTTCATGTCTCTTCCAATGAGCAGTGCCCAGGAAGGACATCACTTCTGAAGCAGAACTGTAAGCAGCATTGCTCCTGCCTTGAATCGTGGAGAGGTTTATCTTTGTTCTTGAGGTTCTTCTGAAGTGTCCATAGTCCAGAAGTGCATTTTGGTGCACTGAATGTCATTTCTATGCAGCTGTAATCACAGTTCTGGAAAGCTCTGGGACCCAGAAGAGTGGGATTTTGCTTCCATTCCCAGCCATTTTTGCTAATGAGAAGGTTTTTGTTTACCTGCTGGTGGTAGAATGAAAGATTCAAAACAGTGGTTGTTTTTCTCTTGGATTTACAGCAGTTTTATCCATCTCTCAAAGATCACGTTAGGGAGACATTTTTTAAAAAGTAGTTATAGTAGTAGTGGTAGTAATAATAATAATAATAATAACAGCAGTAACAAATAATAAGAATAAAGAAACTAAGCCAGTGAGTTTTGCATGCATTGAGAGAAAAAGGACAGCAGCTGTCATTGCTGTTAAGAATAATTTATATATTTTCTATTGTCTGATTTCTCCTTGTGGGGTTATAAGTGTTGACAAGTTAACATCAGGGCAAAGGTACATTGGGCTGTCAAGTTTCTATTTTCTGCTTCTTGCTCTTCCACAAAGTGCTATAGAGATTGATTGATTTGATTTTAAAGAGTTCAGTTACATCACAGTGACACAGTCTTCAATATGAATTAAAAGAGTAAAATTGTTTGTTTAACTTGTTTTCGTGTTGACAGGATCTTTGCACTCCAGGCAATCACTTTGTTTGCCTTACAGCTTTGTTCTTTAGCCACCCAAATGTGGAATGTCACTCAACCTTGTCATATGTTTTTTCTTGATGTTCCTTATTAGTCCCTACCATTCTTTTCAGGAATCTAACAAATGTGGATACCCTTTGTCAGTCAGTTGCTCCGGTTTTTTGTCATTTTAAGCTTCCTCTCCCAATGCTAATGTTAAAGGAGTTTCTTAGCGGACATCAACTTTACTTTGTAAGATTTCAGTTAAGCCTTTGAGTGATCACCAGTGTGATCATTTAATTAAATTTTTGTAGACATCCCAAATGAAAATTACACATTTGAACCCACAGTTCACAGTCACCCACAGTTTAATTTTAACTCAGCTCTAAATTTTTTGATGGCATTAGGAAGTGATAATCCCATTAGGGGTCTTGCTGAGCTTGAGCTCTTTCTGAAAATGAGATCTAAATGTTTTCAGAATAAAATTTAGATAATCATCCAAAATTCTGAGCATCTTTCACACACTGAATGGTCCCACTGAACCTTTCTAGTCTCATCTCTTGCAYACACATTTTTAATCTCTGTCTTACTACCTCTTCTATACTCATGTTAGGATAGCATTCAAATTCATATGTGCATCAGCTGTTATTTTAATAGATACAGAGAGCTGAGATGAAATATCAAAAGGAATGCACAAATAAAAGTATATAATCCAAAGCTGAAGACATAATAAACCAAAGGTTTTCAGGCAAATTATGTATGATACAGGAAGGCTCAGACATGATGTGATGACCTAGATTAGGTTTCTGAAGAAGGTCAGGAAAAATTTGTGYGGAAGCAAAAATTACAGGCTTACTTAGAAACAGACATATTAAGCAATGATTGCTGTTGTGGTTTGTTCAGTATTTTTTTTCTCTTGAACTTGATGCCTGCTCATATGAAAAAGTTAGAAAATGGATTGTGAGGTCATCACAAAAAAAAAAAAGTGTAAAAATCTATTGTATGCATATATAGGTCCTTATTCATGTGATCATTTAACTGTACTTAAATCTCAATGATGTAAGTTGGTTTTAGCAAATACTTAAGCATCAAAGTAGTGTAGACTGGTTAGTAGCAGAAATGAAGAGTTAATCGTTGTCTTTTCTCAAAAATAGGACCTTGAAAGGCTAGGCTTTTTCAAAACTACATAGTTGGAAAGACATTTTCATCCTAGCAAAGTTCTACTGTTTGCAGCTGCATTTTTGCTGATTCTCTGAAGTCAGAGTTAATTGATAGACAATTTGGCCTGTAGACTTTAAATAACACACTGAAAATCTCTGTTTTGGGGAGAGGCGGGTTTAAAGTTAATTATTCCCCCAAATGACTTTTTCCAACTGAGTACTAGAGCTGGCAAAAATATTGCCATTGAATAAGGCTTTATATCTGTGGATTTCTTTTTTTTTTTTGGTCTAGTGTCTAAGACACTGAAAGTTAAAGTCCTTTTCCTGGGATGGGATACAGTTCTTGTCCGTAATGAAATATAAGCTGCTGATTAGCTCATACTTTTTATTTTGGCTACCTGAGCTTCTCCAGTTCACTTTTCAAAGACAGATTAGAAATCTGGGTTAAGTAGGCACAATTCCTAAATAGGAATAGCTAATTATGGGATTCTGGTTTTGATCCCAGACTTTTTAGGCTCTTCAGCATTTCTGATCTGTACTTTTATATTTGAGTGTAAACAGCTTTTTCATTCTTCATGTCTGCGACTTTGTTTTCTCTACTTTAAACCAGACTCCCTCAGAGCTGGAAGGCAGGTTTCATTGAACACCTGAGACTCTGCACTCTGGCCTTCTAGTTAACTAAGTGATCTTCTAATGTTTTTTTCCCATAGTGTCAGCATTTTTCTCCGACAGCTCGCAATTTAGCTCATTTATTTTTTTTTTCCGACTTTTAAAATAATAATTCAATAATATTATGAACCAGATTAGAATCTATTTTCTTCACATTTTTGCCTCTTATGGTAAATTATTTCCATATTTCTCAGTAACAGCTGCTTCTTGCTTCAAAGCAAGATTCAATTTCTATGGCAAATACCACAGCTTCAAGGAATGTTTTTGCCTTTTTTTTCGTTTCATTCTTTCCACTAAGCTTAAACTGGAAATCCACATCAGTTTTTAGATATGGTCTGTAAATTAACCTCTGTAGGTTYTCTTCTAGTTCGTCTGAGCTTCCCTCTTTTTCCCCTCAACTCTCTGATCAAAAGGACGTAAACTCTGCAACATGCTTTCTCTGGGTTTCTAAACCCTGGATTCTTTTGATTTTTGCCATTTATGTGCCTCTCAAGTTGTATTCGTGTTTCAATTAAGTGGAAATTTACAAATAGATTTTCATGTGGCTGTCTTAAACGAAGGGTGGTGGTTAAGACTATACATTTTTAGATGCTTTAATAGAAGTTAAATATTAATTACCTAGTCTCTAATTTATTCTGGTGATGACATAGTCCTAAATTTAAAACATGCACCTATTGAAATATGTATGGGCCTGCTTCAATATGCTTAGTGATGTAGCATAAAATGGGAACAATTAATTAAATAATTCACATGTCAGATGTTTAGAGACAACAATTATCTATAATTCTTATCTATTGTAATTTTGTTCAAATTATGAATGACAAGGCATAAATGTTAACTCTTGCAGGAGAGGTATAATAATATTTTCTAATTATTTGTTGTTGTCTTTATATATATTATAGATATAAATGTACATATATATATAATAGATATATATATATTGCATATAGATTCATGCTTGCTATTGATTCATTGCATTAAATTCCAACTTTAGAAAGTGAGGTTTTGTCATGAGACGACAAGCTGATTGTATTTACAACTATTCACAAGGGAAAAAAGCCACTCAATAACATTGTTTCCAAAGAAGTCAAAGCTATTGTTTTCAGATTCAATAAGCTCTATTTTCTTTGTCCACCCACTTCTGAAAACAGGCAGAAAGTCTGATACTTGTCTGCAACAGTTTTGGTTTCAGCATGTGTTAAAAAGTAAGAATTCTAAATTGAGAATATGTTCTGAGTTCTGTGTTTCATATTTGAACATCCTCAAATTTGTGTAATTTTGAGCCAATACAGATAATATAAGGCCTGAACTGTGATTTTTAATTTATCAGGAAGCCTGAGTTTTCCAAATCGGGTCCGTGTTTGGTAAAAAAATAAACATTTTGCTTTTCTTGTTTGCATTCATTTGCATTGCACCATATTTGCAATTTGTAATTAATTTTGTAGTCTATTTTTTCCTGGAGTACTTCTCAGTTTATTATTATTATTATTATTTAATATAGCCTGTGGAACACTGAACACTGATTAAGTGTTGTATGCTTTCTGTTATCTCTGAAGCATAACCGATGAAGTATTGTGAATTTGGCACTGTGTAATGTAGCATTTTGCTTGCTGTGCAGCACTAACAAACAACACATCAGTAGTCATGCCTGTCTCTCATTTAAATGCAACCTCAGAGTCACACTGCATGTTACAAATATCTGGGAGCTGTGTGATTAGTTAACATCTTTTGCATAACCTTAAAATTATAGCAAGTTCTCAGGAGATAATTAGCTTTCTGGATACCTTTAGTGAAATGAACTCTGCCTTAGCAATGGTGGGTACTGTATGTTCTACTATTCCAAGGAAGGGTGGCATGAAAATGCCTTTAAAAATAGGTTAGGTGTCTTTTATATTAAAAACTAAAATCAGATGAAAGAGAGAGATAAATAAGTCCTCGGTTTTTTATTTCTTGCTATCAGGATTGCTTTTGCTCCCTATCTTTTACGTTCTTTCCTCTTTTGGCAGCTCTTCTAGTGTAAATAAAGGGTGTTCAGCAGGCACCAGCCTCYCTTACTGAAATCTGCTCACCTCTGTCCCAGAGTTCATGTCTCATATGCTAGGTGTGAGTAAACAGACAAAATACATCACGACTGAATAGTCAGGAGGATGTGATATGATATTTTTCCTTAGCAAAAGCTTGAGGCTTCAGTTCTTTGTATAGATTTATGGAAAGCAATGTTTTCCAAACATTCTCCAAATGTTTTTTGTCTCTTGAAATAATTCCCCAGCCATATCCATGTGCAACATTTTAAAGCTTTTGATCCTGCTTTGAAAAGGCTATTCTAAGCCTTCAGTGTTTACAATATTCTCTTTTAGCACTGGAAGTATCTGTATAATAACCTCAAAATTAAAATGTTTTGGAAGCTTCTAAATATAAGTTATAACTGCAGCTGTCAGGAAACAGGATTTTGACAAAATTGAACTTGTTAAAGGAAAGTATCAATTTTGATTAAATTTGCTTGAAAGGTGTTTTCTAATTTGAAACAAAACATTTCAATAGGCTCACAGCTTTCTCTACATTTATTGGAATATAATGTTGCTGTTTGTTTCAAAATTATTTTTCATTCTGAGGTTCACTGTTAACTATGATATAATTTATACTCAAGAACTGAAGTCTTTTTGAAATATTTTGACCTTATTTTTATTGAACTTTAAAGGCATTCTCCCCYACCAAAAAAGAGTTTTGTGAGAAACATTATTTTGATTCTATGTGGTCAAATGTTTTTCTGAAAGGCCAATTTTTAAATGAAATTCTAGGTTTAATAAATTCTCTTAATACTTTTTCTGAAATATAAACAGCTGGTATAGCTACACTGATTGTGCAAAGATCTAAGCCTGCACATATCTTTAATCACATTGATAAAATTGAAAAGCTCCCACCAGTTTGATGGRTTTTTATGCAGTTATCTTTTCCAGGGATTGTATTGCCCATCTGATTCGGTAGTCAATCTTTAGCTTTATTAGCCACCATTGCTCAAAAGGAGCTTTGCTAGGTTTCTGGAGGGCTAGTGTGGAAAAAATGAAGACACATAGATCCAGACAAGTCCAAAAAGCATGGAAAATTCAAGATATACCATCAAAGAGGAACTGAAGACATGGCCTGTAAGTGATGGAGGGGGGACACATAATCAATTTCTTACCTGGAGAGACAAAGTAATAATACTCTGGTGAATAGCCTACTTTTCCAAAACAAGCAAACAGAAAGGAATTGTTTATTAATATCCAGATGGTTGACTGAGGATCCTACAGGCATTCCAAGGATCACTCTTTTGTAGCAAGGAATATGGCTTTTCAAAGTTTCCCGCTCTCTACAAATAACTATAAAGCAAGTGTGTAGCCAAATTTAACTCCCCATGGCAGAATCCCTGGTTGGGCAGCCAGGTTCCTTCCACAGGGTGCAGCAAGAGTGAGACATCCCAGAAATTGAAATAGAGTGTAAGATGTGTGAGGCTGCCTGCAGCTGAGGAGTTAATGAATGGACAGGACAAATCACCAAAGTTTACAGAGCTTCATGAYTTCTGAGGCTCAAAATCCCCTCGTATAGACCATGTAAGGCCTATTTTGAGGTACCTGATATGTGCTCACTTATGCCTGTTAAAATGMAACAACAGGGTGAGGAGCAGCATTGCCCCATGTGTATGCACTTCTCAAGTGAATAGTTAAATTGTGAACAGAGGACCTACCTGAGACTTCCAAGTTCACCTTACCCAGATCTTAACCACTATCTTCTTCAGAGCACTTTCAAATATTATTCATAAAGCTCAAATGTTCTGCAGAAGACAGTTGAAGATTTCCTGAGCATGAAAGAAAGGGAAGAACATGGGTTCTTKCTCCGTAGCTGAGCATCAGCTTGTAAAGTGGAAGATCTGATGTCAACTCTTTTCCCTCAAAACTGTTTCTGTGCTTTGTAGGAGTGAGATAATACCGTTAATGAGAACTGCATTCCAGAAGTCTTTCTCTGTCACTGCCAATACCTTTCTGCATTTCTGCAGCCTACATAAATTATATATTCATTTGATAAAAAAACCAAAACAGAACAACCCTACATCAATTCCATTTTTGATATTTAAGTATGTACTGGGCCTGAACCTGAGGGTGTCAGCTATTGAAAGTTTCCTGATTCTTGTCAAAATCCTTGGGCTGATCGCGTCTACTTTTCAAAAATGCAAACATTTACTTTTTCTGCCTTATGTCCTTATGTGTAAAATGGGAATAAAAGAACACCAGAACATCTTTTCCTTTTTTTTTTTTTTTGAGCTGGAGTTTGTTAACTGTGGTAATTGAAGGTACCTAAAATCATTTTACTCATATTCTTCACAGAGGTCAGTAAGCAAGTGCTAAGTGCAAAAATAATTCTCTGCTTTCCAAGCTGGAGCTGACTTGCTAAACTGAAGGACACACTCTCTAGTCCATTACCCTGTCCTCCATAGTCCTCCATATTTTACATTTTTGTCAATAAAAAATAATGTACAGTCAGAGTGTGAAATTTTCTTCTGTATGAAAGGCCAACAAAAGGCCCATGCCTCACCAGCCTTCCAGAAGAGAGTGACACCTCAACAGACCAGTCAGTGCTAATGGTTAAAAAACGAGACATTCAGAGCCTATGTGTCAAATATGTAGGGCAAAATTCTTGACCCTGACTGTCAGTCTTCCCTGGCTGAAGAGGGCACACAGGGCACAAAGCTGCTTTTGGCTGAGGCAGACGAAGATGAATTCTGCTTGAAGAGATGGCAGAATTGATAAAGAGGTTGTTTACCCGGCCTGAAGGACCTTCCATTAAGATATTGAGAAACTGTGATTTTCTATTTATTATTTCTTTCCCTTCAAGGTATCCTCCTCTGTGCAGCATACTTTCACATTCTCTCTAACAGAATTTAAAACATTCATTGCCTTGACTGTAAAATAGATTTCAATGTTTCATCATGTAAACTACACTCACAAGCCTGGTTTGTGTTCCCATAGAGTGCTCCACAATACGTCGTTAGTCAGAAATTATTTTTCTCAAACAATTGCCTGATTTTTAAGTAAGATGATCACAAAACAGAATGGTTTTCCAGTTCTCCTCTTCATTCTTTAAAGTCAAATTTGTGACCCTCTTTGGTGAGAGTGAAGCAGAAAAAGCCTTCCACTGAAAGTGTAGCACTTGTGTAGGACGGTTCTGTCTGAAACTGGACAAGTAAAGCTCATTCGTGTAATTCATTCTGTCCTAATTCTTAAGGACCAGGTGAAAGAAAGGAATCAGTAAAAGTATCACGGTACAGGTGTTTTACCTTAATACTCATAGTGTCCTAAAGAATGCTTAGGCAGCTGTCACATTTTATATTTTATTTTCCTTCTTGCTTGGACTGGATTTTTGAATCTCATTGGAATTCAATTAATTTTCAATTAATTGAAAATTGAGTTAACTTGTGGTTAAGTTTCATGGCTTTGCCTGTGTGAGATGCAATTTAAGWAGATTTTCTCTGAGATTTTAAAAGTTTTAGCCCTTCTTCGTCTTAAGTTTATTCAAATTCTGTGGTACGTCTTATGCAAAATTTGTATATAAGTGATTCAGTTCTGTTAAGAGGAAAACAAAAGTGAGTAGTAGATTCCCAGATTAGCAGTACCACCATGCTTTAACCTGGATCTTGAGGGAGTTTCTTTGGAACAGTTATGACTGCAACAGGGTGTCCTGTCTTGCAGCAAAAATAGTAGTATCCCATGTAGGCTAACCTGGTCACCAACTGCTCTTCCTGAATGCCACTTGTGCTGTTGCAATGGAGATGTTGTTTTGGCCACTTGTGGAGAAGATGATTCACTGCAAAATGCCATTTGTGGCTAATGATCACCTGCAGTGCTACAGGGTTTTCACAAAGGTAAAGCAAAGAGAAAAAAGCCACGGCCCAATTAAGATCTCCCTAGTTTTTGATCTTAAATCGGTAGTTCTAGTTTTTGAGTTTTGTTAAATTATCTGACTGCACAAAAAAGCCACAATTAGTTCAACTTGCTGAAGGAGTTTTTTAATAGAATGCCATGAGTTTTTTAACTGATCTTCCCCCTGCAAATTTCAGCTGTTTGAGAACTGGGCCCTAAGTTGTCTATTCACAATGATCTTGTTTTTGCAAAATAATGATCTAAATTATTTATTATTCAGTTCTTAGACTGCTGCTTTATTTCTGTTGATCTTTGTTTTTCTGCTTAATTTCTATAAATTACTGTACAGTTTCCCATAAGGTATAATTAAACAGAATTGCTAAAGTTTTAATTATTGTGTATTATAGATGTTGAAAGCAACATTAGCACTTAGCTTTTAAAAATGTGATAGTATATTTATAAGAGAGCATTTATAAACACATTTACATATAGTTAAGATGAAAAAGGTATTTGAATTGTAGTCATTAGCATTTCTTCAAACATATGGCATACCAGCAGAAGCCATGGGCCATGCCTTCATTAACTGAACACTGTTTCATCAGTATCTCAGCTTCCTGCTGTGCCACCCTGTAGCGTACCCTTCTGTCCCTGAGGTTTCAGTGACAAGGGACAATATGTCCCCAAGGTGAAAATCTGGGAAATAACGCAGATTAGCCCTTAGAGGAGTTCTTATGATTATTTAATCATGCTTAGGAAAGAAGTACACTGTACTACAAAAGAAAAACATTAAAATCCTACCAGCCTACTATTTTCCATGTTGCAGTATATGATGGTCTCTTCAGTGCACCATCAACATAGCTACAGTGGAACATGACAGCTTTATACTGCTTTATTATAAGGCCAGCCTTTTTCAAATTTGTTCATATAATGGATAAAGCCTATGCTGGTACTAATAGGAAGCATAGGTCAATTATCATTCATTGTCCATAATGTTCAGGTGATGGATCAAGATTTAACTTCTCTTAACCATGGTACATGCAGCCATTTAATTTTATTTCCTAATAAAAAATGGAAAAGGAATAAAAATACTCATATAAATGTCATGGTCATATTTTATTTGTGCATTTCTTAGGTGTATAAAGATAGGTTAATATGACAAGCAGAGACATTTGTCTTAAGTCCTTAAATTCTCTCATACGCTACCTCTTATATTCTTTGCTAAAAAAGTATATCTTTTGGAAAGCTCTTAGTAGAAATTTTAAAAAACATTTTTCATTTGACATTTGCACTTTTGAAAGCAAGGTTAGATTTTGGAGCTGAGGGTGGGTTGGTCTTTTTATTTTTTAAGATGCTTTTTTTCATTACCTTGCAGTCTCTCTTTTCTTTCTCATTGTGACACAGAGTAGCAAAAAGCATTGAAGTGGAAAATAATTGTCAAAATATTTGCTCAGTTTCTTATGGACATTGGTCTGCTTTTCTGCATTTGTATCTATGTTCTTCAAGAAGAGTTGGAGCTTCATGAAAGTTAGCCCTCTATCTTTGAAATCCAGTCAGTAAAGTCTGTTCTTTGATAAAGAGGGATCAGGTAGCAACTGGAGGCAACATATCTAAATTTTAATTATTAAATCAGCTATTGAAACAATCATATTCTAATATTAAAACATATATTATGCTACAATATATTCTATTATTCTGCCTTTAGAAAGTGTACTCTCCAATATGCATTTAGGAGAGGAATTTAAAATCTCTTACAGTTTAATCTAGTGCAAATAGAGAAAGTGTGGATTTAAAAAGCAATCTTTGATTTATACCATTACAAGCATCTGATACAATTCATATATTTTTATACAATTTCTCACAGTTTTCGTCAAGCCTAGACGTCATTATGACAGGTTTAGAAACATTTTGGTAGGTAGTCAAAGTAAAAGTGTTTAAATTGGCATCTTTTCTGCCTTTATGGTTTCTATACGGGAGGAATGTGAAAATCTCTCACTACAGTATCCACCATTAATCAATGGTGCAATGGAAAGCTCTCATTAACTTTAACCCTCCGACCCTGACATTATTCTACTCATCACAGCAATCATTAGCAAAATGAAAAACAATCAACCAGCRTATCTACATTCTACTAATATTAATGCTTTCACTCTATTACACATGAATGTCAAATGTGACAAAAATCACTGAACTTTAAATATATACATAACAGATTCTGATATATATAAATCACCACTTTTTGTTGTTCTCACTCAACAGCAAAATCAAAGTTACAGTGCCAAGGGGGCCCATACCATTTGCAATCTGTAACATTCCCAATGTATTTTCAACAATATAGTAAATATTTATAGAGTTTTATAAAGACTCTATGCTTCCTTCTGTTTGTGATGCATCAACAAGACACAGTAGGATATCATAGGCAGATATTTACTTCTGGGAATTCCCTTTTGGACTCTTTTTGGTTGAAAACGACTTCATGACATACAGTACCGCAAATCCCCAGAAATGTACCATGCTATTATTGCCAGCTGAGTTCTTCCAAGTAAAGATGACATCAGCCATCTGTCATGCTATACTAATCCTAGGAAAGAAAGCCAACTGAAGAGAAAATAAATACCTTTTATATCTATCAGCCAAATATTTATATTAAAAAACGAAATTCTTAAATTCTTACTAGCAAAGCTAATTATTGTAAGCGAATGATATTTTCTGAGAAAACAACATACTTAAAATGTCTTTGTCTTTATCCTACCTAAAGTAAGTTATGTCACAAGCATATGTTTGAAATGCTGGTCTTTTGCTATGTATTGGTAGATAAGAAAATATGATTCCAAGTAGTGATTTTCCTCCAGACCTTCTAGATGAACTCTGCCAGGTACCATGTAGCTGCATCAATGTTCCGTACTGCTCTGCTGAGGTAAATGGAAGTTTCCCAGAACCTAACAGCGCAGGAATTACACTCTCCATCACAAGCAATGCTGCCAATGAATAAGGAGAGTGTCTAAATTAACAGCAACATCATCATAATAAAATGTTTAAAAAGCCCAAACTGTGTCAGGTATCTGCTTCCCCACAGTGCAGGGACATGTCAGTGAGGAAGTCTTTTGGATAAGCTGAAAAACTGTTTTACACTGAGATTAATCTTGTGCGTTTATGTCTTATTTCTTTGTCACTCAATAGCATATACGTGTATTTTAAACTAAGGTGGTGTTCTGAAGTTCATATCA
This sequence comes from Parotia lawesii, assembly GCA_003713295.1. NCBI lineage: Eukaryota > Metazoa > Chordata > Aves > Passeriformes > Paradisaeidae > Parotia > Parotia lawesii. Next base: position 2,665,047 of record RAHM01000069.1, read on the forward strand.
GAATAAAATTAAGGCTAGAAAAATAAATCTCAAGAAATTGAAAAAAATTAACAGCCATCTAGGCCGTTCCCTGATAAGAGTGTAGTATGGTGCTGTCGTAAAAAGTATCCAAAGGCATATATTTGATTATTTAGTGTTATTGTCTTTAATGCCTTTCACACTGTAAATGTTCCTTTTGCTCTTTTAGAGTTGTAGAAGAAGCAAGACAGAACTGAGCATTCATACCTAGCCCTACAAACACATAGAAATATCTCCCACCTCTCTGCACGCTCACATTTGTTTTTATATGCTGTTTAACACTGTGAGTGTTCCTTTTAAGTCAACAATGTATTTTGGGATGTGAATTCATACCAAATGGAAAATGAAAACAAYAGAAGTTTCAGAATTAAAGGTGTGTTTCTTGGGCTGTAAACCTTTTGACTTCTGCATAGTTTAGAACAAGGTGATAGATGGAATGAAATTTTTGTTAGATAATATATATAATAAGGAACAAATAATTAATATAAAAATATTTTCTTACAAGTTCTGCTTCCTGAGCTACTCAGCTGGCACGATTTTCTAATGATTCCAGTTGGTTTATGCAGAGACTCTGACTATTTTAAGCCAGTGAATTTCTTGTCTCTTTGCAGGTTAAGGAATTACTTAGTAAATAGTAACAGCATGACTATGTTTTGTTTCTTTTTTTCTAAAATATGGAAACAGAAAAACAAGCGAAAGAAGGGAGTTTCTTTCTTATGAATATTTCCTCAAGATCTTAAAGTCATAAAAGGAACATCTGATCTTGGGAAACAAAACGTGATTAGGAAAAAAAGTCAGAAATTGAATACATAGATTACATATATCCCTTGACACCCAAAAAGGCAGAAAATTCTTTCATGTCTTGTGCAGAAAACAAGGGCAAGTTACAATTCTGCATGGTAGTGATAGCAAATGAAATTACATAACTTTTGGACTGATTACTTCAACTAATCAATTTTCTGGAGGATAAACTTCGACCTGGATTACCACCGTTCTATCTCCAGTGACAACCCCATTGAAAAAGAAGATATGATTTTTAAAATAACGTTTTTGTGACTTCAGATTTAGAGAGTCAAGAAACCAAAATGTTTTTAGTCAGCACCTGTCTCAATAAGAATATAAGTGTCTGCTTTACAACCTGGTAAGAGCTGAAATAAAAAAAAAAAGGTTTATTATCTTGCACTATAAGACTTAGCAATAAGCCATTTTTGAATCCAGAAGACCTTTAAGGCTCTTTCCTGCAATGTAATGTTTCTTTATTCAGTGCAGAAACTGGGAAAAAAAGCTGAACTTTTATTAAAAATAAATCACAAGAATTAAGATTAGTCATTCTTTGATTTCCAAATAAAATTTATGCCATATTTTAAGTAATAAGTTTCAGATGAAAAGAAATTTTATTTCCTTTACATTTTATTTTAAGTATCTCTATTTACTAATGAGAAACAGGTAAGAAAAAGGAGATTTCATCACTCCCTTTCTCCTGGGAGGTTAAATAAAAAACAGGGACCAGAAGCTTGGAATTTAGGCAGGGGTAAAAGAATGGGTTGGTTTTTTTTCTGAAATAAAATAATAACAAAACAAAGAAAATAATTGATTGTTATTTTTCTCAATTAAATTCACAGATCTTTGCATTATTGTTTCAAACCTTGCCAAAAAAAGAGACAAGTCATTAGTTTTAGACTGATTCTTCTCCATTTTTGGATGCTGTGATTTTTAGATTCTGGTTTCCATTTGAAAAGCTGAATTTTCATCTATTTTAGTAAAATGCAGAAGTCTAATTTGTGAAGAGGGCAGCAACTAGTATAAGAAGCCCATTGGTATCGGAAATTTATACCATCATGAATATGACTGTTTTTAAAATGGAAGAAAAATGTTATTTCCAGTTTCTGTTTTACAGTTCCCTGGAAAGTAACTAAAATTAAGAGTAAGGGAGTAACAAGAATGTATAAGTGAATTTATTTAGAAAGAGAGTGGAAAGAAAGAATTGTTGGGTAGATGCGGGAAAAAGGAAAAGAAGAGAAGGTTAAATCAACTGTTAAGTAGAAGGAAAGATATACTGTCACCCTAGTGTGATTTTGGTTATTTACTCATTAGGAGGCACTCCTATACTAAAAAACTCACTAGACAGATAAATAGCAACGTGCAAACATAGGCTGCTACATAAATTTAGGAGGAAAAAAGGCATTACTGAAACCTGAATTTCTTTATTGAATAATTTACTTTGTCATCATAAATGTAATGCTATATTGCCTTGCAGTGTATCTACTGGAGACATGTGTTGGTAAAGCCAAGTCCCAAGAGGAATGGCTGAAGAATGATCAAAAGCTTGGATTTTTTTTTTTTTTTCCTGCTTAGGTTTTTTTTATCATTTTGTTTTGGTTCCTGGAATTTCTTATTAATTTTACAAGTACTGGTATAGACTGGTATTTTGAACTTCCTTCCTACTCATTTAATTTAATGGATTAATAAAACTTTTCCACAGAAATTACAATAGCAGGAAAAGTTTGTAAGACCATGTTCAGCAGACTTTGAAAACATCCATTCCTGTAATGGGTCTTTGATAAATTCTGACAGTTGTGAGTCTTCTAATGCAGAAGTCATTTGACATTCTTATTCTGTGTTGAGATTATTACATATCAGTAGTAATCAGTGACTACTGAATCTCTATTTGATGGTGTCCAAGTGCACTCCTGCATACTTATGAACTAAAGCACAAAAAAATCCACTGGAGACAAGGCATCTGGGGGAAAAATAAGGCTTCTTTGTGTTTGGTGAGCTTCCAAGACTCAGCTTGCTCTGTTCTTAATCTATTCATAAAAAAATTGGAAATTTCGTTTGCTAATTTTCCTAAGTGATAAGACTTTAATGCTGATTGTAGTCTACTTGGGCCAGTTTAAGGAAAATTAATAAAACCTCTCAGTTCCTACACTCCGGAGAAAAAGTCTAAGAATTCAAGACTCTACTTGCAACTGATCTGATTTCAGCAAAATGGGATGGCAGTAATACGGTGATGGCAAATACATCATGATGCAAAGATAATCTTTAAGGATATCCTCAAAGGGTAAGGTTAAAAAAGCTGTAGTGCAAAGCTTTCCCACATAAATTGTGTGAAAACAATTTTAGAAAATTGTATATAAATATTATGGTATAAATTGGTCATAATTGAGGTCAGACTAAAACACATATTATGAACCAGTTTTGAAATAATTTTTCTCAGATTGGTAGAAATTAAGATGGCTGGCTCACAGAACTGAGATTTAAGATTAAAAGTATTTCCTCACCATAATCTGCATGCCAGTCCCTTTCCCATCATGGGTAATTGACTAACTTCACATAGTCTCTTGTATGCCAATGTGAGTACATTATTTTATAGTCAAATACTGGTATATGCATATAAAACAACAACAAAAAATGATCTCTGAGTTTCAGAAAAGACGACATTTTTTGCTTCGGATAGAAATTACAGTTCACTACAATTCACCACTATCCAAGTGCAAAGCATCCCACAAGAGATTGATTGTACAAGTGATGTCTGATAAACTGTAAAAGACTATAAAATTTTTTGTGAGTAGAGAGTTGCATCATGATTACTCTTCCCATAATGCCAGTTAGTGGGGTTTTTTGTGTTGTACTGATTTCCAGACATCTAATATTTCATCRTCTTTGAAACTGATCCAATACCTCAAATGTACAGGCTGTTTAAATAAAAACTGTGAGCAGGGTTATCCTAATTGAAGGGACAGAGAAGCTYTGATTTCATTCTCAGTTAAACAGAATACTTTCCTTGATTGTTAAACAAAGTGTTGTACTAAATATGAGAGGGGCCATTTTTCAAAATCTTTCACCTAAACTTGTATTCATTGGTTTCCCTCAGCTAAAATCATATTAGATGCAATAATATTGCACAGTTAGCCGCAAAATATGTGTTTTAATTTTCCCAAAAGAAAGAAAACTTGATGAGGATTGCTTTTGATAAATGCAGCATATTTGCATATTGTAAAATAAAATATGCTTCTTTGTATGGAACCATATAACAGCATATATTAAAAAATGTATTTCTTAGGAACAAAGCAAAAAAATCCCTGAACTTATCAGCATATTTTAATAAATAGACAGAGGTGTTCTATTTTCTTTCAGCATCTGAGGGAGCTACCTTCATGAAGGTCATATTCCTGTAAGGATTTAAAAAAAAATCTTTTTACTTCTTGCATATATGAACAAAAGGATTTAAATATATATACATATATATATARGGCAAATTTAATATAGGGAATTGTATAAGTGAGTTTGCAACTGAGAATGGTAGGACAGTGCAATAACCATTGCAGATAACATTTCAAAAGTGCTTTCATTCTAACCTTGAGTTTTCACTCTTAACATTCTGAAGTCTTTAACCTAGAGGGGATGTTTTTAGATGTAATCTCCCTACATCCTTCCTTGCTGTTTACTTTCTGTTTAGTACTTTGTTTTAATTTTGCTATTATATACATTTAATGTTGCTAGATTTTACTTGGGACAGTTTGAGGGAAAAATCACTGTCTTTAGAGATACAAAGTAATCATGTAGCATTGTTTGTCTAAGCATGGAAAACTGATAGTGACAGAAATTGAAATACATTATGTTATTGCAAAGAGAAGTACCTTGGAGTGGTCTGATGAGAGCTGATGTTGATTTGACAGAGTTCTCAGCTATTGAAAGCTGCTTTCCCCATCTGAACGGTGTGGTTTTTTACAAGAGCGTTCAGCTTTGTTCATATTTTCTTTSCAATGGAAATTTAATTGCTGCTATTTCAGTTGTGATAACTCTGGGTTAGCACTGAACATTTTGGAAAGAACTTCACTGTGAGAGTAGGTTATAGAGATGCATGCTATGGGTTATCTGGAGTTATCAGCAGGCAATGCCTTTTGCTGTTAATGATGTGTCTTTCCTGTATGTCTGTGCCAGSATTTGGTGATTCAGTGGAACATATATTTGGAGAAGTGGATTTCGGCTCCAAGAACCAGGTGAACCCTTTCAGAGCTGACTTATCATAAGCAAGATTGCTTCAGAGAGAGATCAAACGGTGTGTTTTTATTTGATTCCCAAAATTACTCTATTCCCAAAGTGTTAGATAGAGTAAAAATAAGCAGGCCAGGGACATTGCTATAGAGGTTGTAATTAAGACCAGCCCTCCTGTATGAGTGTGGAATTCAGAAGGAATATCTACCACAGARGGAAAATAGAACTTTAACATAGGAATGAGCATTTTAGGAAAAGGACGAGKCTGATGCTGTTTTATATTGCCCTGCTTTGATAGCGACATACACTAACTAACGAGCTGGTGAGCCTCCTAATGCTTCTCCCTTTCATGGTGCTGGAACCATCAAACCCTGTCAACAATCTGAGCCCATCTTCAATTAAACCTTACAAAACTAGTAAGCACATTCTGAGGATTTATAGTCCACTCGCAGCTAGTTTGATCTCTAGAGAGTGAAAGGAATAGCAATTAAAAATCATATTCCTTTAATTTGCTTATGTAGAAGCAGTTTTAAATAACAGCTGCCATAACTGAGAACTGATGTATGAAAATTTGAAAGGCATTTGCTTGGAACATTTGCTATATCCTGTTTCTGAAGAAAATCAATTCTACGTATATGTTGTGAACGTTAACAGATTATCAGCAGAAGAACATCAGTTCAAACAACAAATGGCATCAATTATTTTCAAAAACAAAAGATTAGGGGTTTGTTCTATATACTTTTCTTTTTAAAGCAGTGCCATGCACCATTTGAAATTGTGTTGCAGTTTTAAGTACAAACTGCAATGGYATCTCAAATATGTTCTTTATTTCTCTGTTCCATTTTCATTGTACCTGGCCAAGTGCTTCAAGTAATTATGTGTCTGACACAGACAAGTAATAGTGATAAATGAGTGATCCTATCTCTCTTTGACTCTAAAGGATTGTCAAGRTGTTAGTTGATAGATCGAAGCTGAATTTAAAGAAAAAAAATTAAATATCCAGTCCTGTGTAATTTATAAATCAGGACATTCGGTATTAATCTGCCTTCTGCAAAATGAACCAACTTAGGGGAAAATGTCCACATTAAACAGAGAGATACTCTATGGAAGCCACATTATACAGTTACAGCCAACTTGGGTTCAAGTCTAAATGTTAAAATGCTCTTTATCCAACTAAAAAGGGGGTTTTTAATMAATTCTGGAACATTTTCCTGCAATAATCTCCACATGTACTTTTTATAAATGTAAACACTAGCTGTTGCTATGCCCTGATTTTATTTTAACCTGAACTGTATTTACTATACCTAAGGATAATTCACATGTAGCAAAGAGCCCTAATATTTGTATTTTAGAATAAATATTATGAATATCTCTCTCAGGGGAAGAAAATGTTTAGATAACCTGCCTTTCACACGGAAAAGCTGGCTGCTGAACCTTCAAGCCAGCAGTTCTTCCCTGTCTTTCTAACTGAGAGACAGTACTACATATGAAAATTCAGTGCCTCCTGGCCATACTTAAGAAACCCTATTTCTTTGTGAAAGAGGGAGAACGTATGGGAGCTGTAAATAAATAATGATTGCCAAAGATCAGAGGAATTTTTACACAAGACCAAAGCAATTTAAGCTCATTCTTTGATACAAACCATTAATAATTCAACACAGTGGTAATTTTGGTATTGCTAGAATTCCTAACAATTGAACTGATCTCCAGGTTGTTAGCAGATCAGTAAGAATTATGTTATTAGTAGCTGATTTCTGCTGAAGTCATATGATTCAAAGCTTAATTTAAGCATTAGGTATGACGTTCTAAAAGGCCCTGGAAATCTCTGTGAAAACAGCACAATACTCATTTGACAACAGCACACAGTTCTTTAACAAGTATTTCATGCCCACTTGTCAAAAGCAATTACTGAACTGCTATTTATCAAGTAATTCAGGAGTTTGATTTAAAAGATGGTACCTTAATGAARTAGCATGCTAGACATCAGAGAGAAAAATCAGCAAATCTTCTGCCTCTTATCCTTTCCAATAGGAATATCTAGAATAATTTCATACTCACTGAGGAAGGCTTAACCCCATTATAAACATATAAAATTCAGTCCAAAATTAGTGGGGACTCACCCTTAGAATCCTACTCCAAACAAATAAAGGGTATGAAACATGGACACTGACTTCTTCTTTACAGAAGGTTATTTTACTTGTACGTCCTTCCAAGTCTCAGGCAGTATGAGCTGGACCTCTAAGACAATCCTTCTGCTTCTGTCGTGCCTACACCTCATACATTTGCAGGGCAGTGTCCCAGGCCCCAGGCCCTAGTTTTGCCCATAAGAGCCGAGAGAGTAGAGCTGACCYCTTGCCCATCAAGTAGAAGGGAGCTGTTGCCCTGAGTTTGCAGCTCTTCAATGTTTTCATTTTCTGTAACAGTTTCTCACGCACTTTCTGTAAACATAGCCATGTTTTGTTAACCGTACTTTATTGTTTTTCATTCCATTCTCCTAGGCGGAGACGTTTGATAGATTCTTCCTTTAACCAGTGTGATTGAAGGGTGGTAATTTCTCCCTCCAATCCACGGTGGTTTTTAAGAACATATATAATAAAGCTCGGGGTCTCTGACTGGCCCTTTTCTTGCTTCTCTCCTGACAAGGTGTCTGCGTAGTTCTTTTCATGTCCAAGTGCGACAGGGAGCACATGGAGTTTCACAAAACCAGGAGTATGTGCTTCCTAATGAAGTGCAGAGACCAGGGAACATCCTTAATCTTACCTCTTCTCTGCCTCTAGCAGTGCTTTAAATCCTTTCCTCTGTGATGAGGCTTGCCTTACCCATCACATAAAGTAAATCTCAACACCCTTCTTAGGCAGGCATCTTGCCACAGGTGTGACCTTTTCTTCAGACCAGAGAAGGGGTGCCTCACACATCGTAAGCCAGGAACACTGACAGGATCAGGCGTATGAGATGGGTAAAAATTTGAAGTGACCAAGCTTTCACATAGGAACAAACCAGCAATGCTCAGTTCAGAGTGCTATTAGGTAAAATAGTGATCCAGGAAACTTTTCTAATCTATAGTCAGTTGCTGTCAGCAATCCAGTCTTGTATATTGTAGATAATGTTCTTTTACTGGGCTTTTTTCCTCAGCTGATGTAAAAAATAAAACTCCATTGAAGCCAGTGGAGTACTTGATTTATCTTAACTGAATACCTGTCCTCAGAGAAGAGAGCACTTCCCTTCCAAAATACTCATCCTTTTTTTCTTTTATTAACTTACTGCTAATAGTAATCTGCATTCTTTTATAACTATTTTTTAGCAATTAACTATTTAATAGCAATTTTTTAATAATAATGGAAAGGAAAGGAAAGGAAAGGAAAGGAAAGGAAAGGAAAGGAAAGGAAAGGAAAGGAAAGGAAAGGAAAGGAAAGGAAAGGAAAGGAAAGG